>JAWPHD010004036.1:0-199270 GCA_037043455.1 Cyrtodaria siliqua
TGCGATATGTCTGGAAATATACCGTGTGGATGGACTCTATGGAGAATATTTATGTTCTAACCCTAGTAATACCTATGTATTAACTTTTTTCTCGAATACACAATCTGATGGTCCGTTTGTGCTATTTATATATGTCACATGTCATATATACTTATAGAAGTACGAGTCCCACCAAATCTTGTGTTCAAAGTATTGGTATAATAGAGTGTTTCCGGTCCTTTATTCACGTTTTATATTGCAGTCGAAGGTCAATTCACCGTGTCACTACCTTTTATTCGAAAACCCTGACACTCATCCTATCGCGTGGGTACGCTAAATGATTAAGGAGACTGATGCAATATTCTTTGTCTGAACATCCTTTCACTAATCCACTCTACACACAATACATTCATATGCAAATGAGGCAAAATGGCACCCGCGCATGCGCAGTCATGACGCCCATCCGGTGCATCTACTACTAAGTTTGATAAAGTTTAAATACAAAATGTAGGTACAAGTGTGTTGACAACACAACGTTATCGGACGACGGACGGACAACATACCTTGGCATAAGCCCTACTGAGCTAAAACATATCGAGGGGAGCATGCCTTACCCCTTCCTCCACCCTCCACCCATAGATGTATTTGTCTCGGTGTCAATTTGTGTCTGGTTAGGACACTGATTACAACAATTATCAGTAAAACAACCAAATAATAACTGGAACGATTGCCATCAATATCGTCAGTCACAAAGGACGCATCCTCATTGTCTTCAAGGAACGGTGTTTAATTATATTGGACATGTTGTCCTGAACGTAGGACGCTTTGAAAGAATTGCATATCCTCCTGGCAAACTGTAGAAAAATTAGACTAAAACTGAAAAATTATATTTTTGCGGCGGGAAGAAAATTCCCCCCGCTGCAATGTTAACAGAATGGTATACCCAAAATTGAAGGCTGGCCAGATTTCCGAGCTAAAAAAGCCGAACTGCGTTCAAATTATATGCCTCCGTGTAGATGAAGTGCCTCCGGGTTTGCATGAACTGAATGTAATCATAAGAACTGACTTAAACTAAGACGAGCTATGTATGTAATAGGAAAACAATTGTATTCCAAATGACAATATATGAATTTTGTCTACAGAATTTGCATTGTTTTATTTAATTTATTATAGATAGGACGTGAAAACAACTCGAGTATTACTTTATTATGTATAATTGTATGTAGCAACGACTATTTCGAAAGTTTCCTAGTGAATCACGATCTCAGTGAATTATTATTAATTATTATTAATGATAAGACGAAATGAAGAAATATGTTTAGACACACACTACTGGATTGTTATTGTGTTGGAATATAGCATATACAGAAATCTTGTTATCGTTATATCTCCTGTATTTAATATCGGATTCGATAAAAAAAAATCACAGATTGTAGAGTTCAGGGTCTAGTTGTGCAAGAACAGAACGTCAAGGACATCACAATGTTATTAAAACCCGTTTTTTTCACTGATTGCATTTTTTTTATGTTGTTTTACTATAAAGTGCCATTGTCTCAATCAACGCTGACAGGTTTTATGTCGTGATGTCATCCAAAATGGCCGCCAGTGACGCCATTAAAGACATCTTGTAATCGCTATATCTCCTTCATTTATGATCGGTTTTTGATACAACTTTCTCAGATTGGAGACATAAAAATCTAGTTGTATAAGAATGTCAATTTTGTCGTGTCGTCATCAAATATGGCCGCCAGCGACGTCATAATGGGAATCTTGTTATGGCTAAATCGTCTTTATTTATGTCGGATTTGAGTCAAACTTTTACAGATTGTAGAGTTTAGGGTCGTGTTGTGCAAGAACGTCATGTGTTATCCCGACGTCATAACATCATGCGTCAGTCTACCTTTGTAAAGATCTGTACTTGTATAGGTAGTTTGCTATTAACAAACATGATCAGTCTCAAATATCTATACATCTATTTGACTTATAATAACGAAATTTGCATAGTTTCAAAAACTCTGACAGGATATTTTTTTTCCACCTATATACTAAAAGAAATCTTCTTGGTACTAAATACAATTTAAGGATATTCTTGGTACTAAATATAATTAAAGGTCATTCGCACAAACCCCGCCGCATTCAGCACTTTCAGTGCTTTAATTTTATTTGTTTTTTGGATCAATTTTTAACTATTCGTCGGATACTGTATACAAAAATCAAAGTATATCGAAAGAATACATGTAAACTTGTGTAAACAAATTTGAAAAGTAAATAGTTCATGACTTCAGTAGTAAATGGTGAATTATGTAGATATAGTTATGTTGATTGAATTGGGGTTTTATGGCACACCAACACAAGAAAGGTTATATGGCACCAAACGGGGATGAACATGACAGGCTCATCCTTCATTTACATCTAGATAAAATATGGAGAATGGGCCTATAACCTTCTAGCCTGCAGAGTTGTTGCAAATTATATTGTAAACATATGCGGTGAAGGCATTCTTATATACTGGTTTAAATTACTGAAAACAGATAACATAATACTTAAAAAAACCATTTACATGTCGTCACTAAATGATTGTCATAATGTGTATACAACGGTTATCGAATGTAATCAATATGTTTAACAAATACAGTTTTATACATACTCTATAAACACGTTTGAAGATAAAGTTGTTGATTGTTTTGTACAAGGATGGTTAGTAAATAAGGAATATGGCGGTGTGCTTGAATTATATATACTTATTGAAAACATGACTTTTAATCAAAATATATAATGCCCTCCTAAGTATGGTGACTGATTTCTGCCATGTCGTCTTGTCGTGCCACGCGAAAAGACGACAAAACAACAAGACGACCTTTACAATTCGATGGTACGATGGCGATTGTACGATGGTATGATGGCGATGATACGATGATCCATCGCGCATCGACTTTAAATGCGATGGTACGATGGTACGATGGAACAATGGCCCATCGTACCATCGCGCATCGACCTTTTACAAGTCGATGCGCGATGGTACGATGGTACGATGGCGATGGTACCATCGTGTCATCGCCATCGTACCATGGTGCCATCGCACCATCGCAGTCGATGTGGCATCTCCCTCTGCTCCATCGTACCATCGCTCCATCGCCTTCCGTTTAGACATCCGCACATCAAAGCAAAACAAAAATGGAGGACATCATTACCGTACATCATGGATGCAAAGATTCGACAATACTTTTCTTAAATCTATCCCTTCATTTAGTCAGCAAAACATGAATTTCTCGGTAAGAAACATTTCCAAAAAGTATTGTCGAATCTTTGCATCCATTTCTCGGTAAGAAACAGTTCCAAAAAGTATTGTCGAATCTTTGCATCCATGATGTCGAATCTTTGCATCCATGATGTCGAATCTTTGCATCCATTTCTCGGTAAGAAACATTTCCAAAAACTATTGTCGAATCTTTGCATCCATGATGTCCGGGAAATGTTTCTTACCGAGAAATTCATGTTTTGCTGACTAAATGAAGGGATAGATTTAAGAAAAGTATTGTCGAATCTTTGCATCCATGATGTCCTCCATTTTTGTTTTGTTTTGATGTGCGCATGTCTAAACGGAAGGCGATGGAGCGATGGTACGATGGAGCAGGGGGCGATGGTGCGATGGCACGGTGGTACGATGGCGATGACACGATGGTACTATGGCGATGGTACGATGGTCCATCGCGTCATCGCCATCGTACCATCGTACCATCGCCATCGTATCATCTAGCATCAACTTGTAAAAGTTCGATGCGCGATGGTACGATGGGCCATTTACCATCGTACCAGCGTACCATCGCGTTGAAAGTCGATGCGCGATGGTACGATGGCGATGGTACGATGGTACGATGGCGATGACGCGATGGACCATCGTATCATCGCCATCGATGGTACGGTAGATGGTACGATGGATGGTACGATGGTACGATGGCGATGGTGCGATGGTACGATGGCGATGTCGCGATGGACCATCGTATCATCGCCATCATACCATCGTACCATCGCCATCGTACCATCGTGTCATCGTACCATCGCCATCGTACTATCGTGCCATCGCCATCGTACCATCGTACCATCTATTATAAAGGTCGATGTGCGATGGTACGATGGCCCTAACGGAACATCGTACGAAGGTGATGATCGATGTTATTGTCAATTGCATGTTGGTTACGGCAAGAGATTGCTGTACCAAGCATTACCTAGTATCGCCATTTATTGTAATCACATGGCCTCAGCTATCGTCACGTGATTTGTTTGGTGGCAGGGATTAGTGGCTACAATATCCCTGCGCGGAAATTGCCTAGCACCTGGTAACCAGTGGTTTAAACACCAGGGAATTGTTTCACCACTTCCAATGCGATAGCTCTGTTGTCAACCTTTTATGTTTGTGACGGTGTCTATCAAAATTCTGATCAGGAAGGTAATGGGTGCCTGCAATCTTGCCGTGCCCGTAACTGTTCATTATCGTGATAATCTGAATTCTGCCAAGTCACTGAGTGGCAATCTTTATGCTCATGATCGTCTCTGAAACTGAAATAAAGAGAAAAAATACCCATACCCAAAATGGATCTTAAATTCACTTGAAGAAGGTGTTTGTATAAAAGTAAAAAAAACTTTCATACTCGAATGGTAGAATTTTGCGAGAACTGTTGAAATTAACTGTTACTCTAGACGCACACTTGAATAATCTAGTTTATACTTGTTTATTTTACATCGATAGTAACGAAAACTTATTTTTATCACTCTCGATGTCTTCCTGAAGTACTAAGCAAATACAGATAAAGTGTCTTGCTCAGGGACACAACATATGGTCATGGCGAGGATCGAATCCACAACTTTTCGATCCTGGGTCAAACGCGGCTATACTCTACCACTAGACCACATCGCTTCTTTAATGATTTGCATACAGTTGCTTTTTTAAGAATGGTTTAACATTCAAAACTTGTTAGTTTAAAAATATTTATTTTACATCGATTGCGAAATAAGTTCTTGCAACTTATACTAAACACTGTCGATGGTTTCCTTGGTAGAACCAGTATTAAGCAATGTAGAATAATTATCTTGCTCAAGGACAAATAACACGTCACGGCGAAAATCGAACCCACAGCCTCTCTCGATCTGGAATCCGACGCTCTACCATTGGACCACGTACTCCACTCAAAAAATAAAGCAATGCTACACACAACTCACATCAATGAGCATGTTTGGACATTCTAACTTTAGGACAGACGGACGCCGGGGGTTATTTTGTCGACTAGCTTCTTGCTATAGCGGTCCGATTCTTTATTAAAGTCCCTATTCCGCTATCATGAGACAAATCTTACAATAGATGTATACCGTTTCTAACCCTACTGACAACGAGGTATATATGATCTAATTGCTATATGCAAAGCGTTTGTTCTCTGTACGCACGGCCTGCCCCCAGTTTATTAACCAATTACGCGCTTGAGTGTCTATAGCACAAAACGAATACCATTGGCTTATGAAAACAGCGGGGGCGGCCCTCATCATTGCTCGCGAGCAGCACCACTGTTATGGGCAACATATTTTATTCAGGCTCTGTGGCTTCTCCTGATCTTCACAGCGTGCACGTCGCGGAGAGGGCACGCATGACACTCGGGATGAGTGTTTCAGTCTAGGGCCTTGTCAGCCCTACACTACATTACCGGGATGAGCACTATATTACATGGGTAAATAGATGTTCGGTACTAAAAATGCCGGTACTACTGGACTGCGAAAGTACGGGAGGGTCCAGTAGACTCGAGTGTCATGTGACCAAAAGTGAAGATGTCTCCTGCGTCCCATCACAGCAGACACCATCAGATGTCTACAGATCCTGGAAGTCAGAAGTCCGCGGGCCGGAGCCGGAGCCTAGATATCAGGGACGCAACCATAATCCCGGGTATCGAAGCGAAGGTCGAGGCCTACATTCGACAGAAGACCGAAGGTGACAGGACGTCGGGCGGTGTGTGCGGCGCAGGGGTCATACTGTGATGGGTGTGGCCCCAAAACCAGATCCCGACCATTAGCGGATGTAGACGGCCAACATAGCGGATGTAGCGTAGCGGATGTAGGATACCTTGACCAAACCATTTCACCGCCACAGCGAGACCTACACACTACACAGAGCGTTTGCGACACATCATCTACATACATACAACAGAAGCGACAACACAGCAGCAGCACTAGATCAACCAACGCACTCATCTACAACAGTCCAGACTCTATTGTGCCCATCGCGTCAGGGTTGCCTCGACGTGTTAGTTGGCGGACGGACTATAATCCTTAGAAGTACACACACTTCAGGCTCTGTGTTTTACAACCGCCAATTGGAGAACGTCATGATACTGGGACATACGATCCCAAGGCGTCTCGATGTTTATATGAAGGATGGCATAGATAATCGGTTGAGACAGGATTTCAAATTAAACATTGTCATAAATAGAGGCGTTAAGTGCCCTATTATAGTGCAGCAATTTGTCATAAATAAAGGCGTCAAGTGCCCTATTGCTGTGCAGCAATTTGTCATAAATAGAGGCGTCAAGTGCCCTATTCCTGTACAGCAATTTGTCAAAAATAGAGGCGTCAAGTGTCCTATTGCTGTACAGCAATTTGTCATAAATAGAGGCGTCAAGTGTCCTATTCCTGTACAGCAATTTGTCATAAATAGAGGCGTCAAGTGTCCTATTACTGTACAGCAATTTGTCATAAATAGAGGCGTCAAGTGTCCTATTGCTGTACAGCAATTTGTCATAAATAAAGGCGTCAAGTACCCTATGGCTGTACAGCAATTTGTCATAAATAGAGGCGTCAAGTGCCCTATTACAGTGCAGCAATTTGTCATAAATAGAGGCTTCAAGTGCCCTATTACTGTACAGCAATTTGTCATAAATAGAGGCGTCAAGTGCCCTATTGCTGTACAGCAATTTGTCATAAATAGAGGCGTCAAGTGCCCTGTTACAGTGCAGCAATTTGTCATAAATAGAGGCGTCAAGAGCCCTATTGTACACCGCTCAATTATTCTCAATACACATATGCTCTGAGGGACGTCTTCAGCACGGACACGACGTAGAGATATATTATATTATTATTAATACTCAGAAGCATCATGTCTCTCGCTGTATTCACTATTCCAGAAGATGGTCCCAACGAAAAGATAGCCAGACGGTGACAAGGTCAACAAAGAAAACCAAATCAAGGGAAGTATCAATTTTATCTGGTAATTTAAAGGGGGTATCTCTAGAAACATCTTAAATTATAAAATTGTTCTAGTTCATGATAAAACACTTATATCAATCAGATTATAATGTTAGAATCATTTCATTAATGTCTAAATTCTCAAAGCACCATATAGTTAGGACGGAATCGGGCGTAAAATGCTGAAATTAACCCTGGTGCGTCACCTAGGATAGCACGTATTACTGTGCAGAAGGAATTTCTTTGCGAATAAGAGATAACGTGTAGGATCATTCATTATGTTTTGGTCATATAGAATAGAAAATATTAATATTTGTCAATTTTAAGTCGGACACCTAGACTCCCATGAAAAGCCTGATGTATTCCCTTTAATACGGCAAATAACAGATAATGCCACTCAAAGAGTCACAGCCTCACTATCCGAAATAGTAGAAAACGTCATCGTGAATGACAGTGTTAACTCAACTTCCGGTAGGTGGAATTATTCAGTAGGTAAAAATAAAGAGAAAATTATTTTTTTATAAACGTTATTTAAACAGAGATTTAGAAGTCGCATGTACAGGGTCCTGACTCATAATTCCCAAAAATTTCCAATGTTGGAACACTGGGTAAATTTGGTAACCATTGAATAACCATTTCTAGAACACATGTTTGCATTATATCCATTCTGTGTCATACATAACTTAGGACGCAGTGTTCATTAAAATTAATTATTTCTTGCTGTTTATAATGGTTCATTACCTGAATTGAATTGGGTTTTAAGGCGCACCAACACATGAAAGGTTATATGACGCCTAACAGGCATGAACATGCCAGGCTCATGCTCCATGTACAACGAGATAAAATAGTGAGAATAGGCCTAGGACATTCTCACCCTGAACTGCAGAGTTGCTGTAAATTCTATTGTAGACACTCCAATTACGCTGGAGCCACGTTTATTGTTTTCTGCCACTGCTCTCAGTGATGTGAGCGAAATGGCACCCGAAACAATGCAGGTGTCATGATGAAGACCTTTAATGAGCATGAACAAAAAATGACAAAATGAATATGAATGGAGGGGCTGGGGTCCTACCCCTGAACAAGCTATGATAGGCACTTTAGAAATGTATACACAACAATTCTGTTTGAGTTATTTGAGGTTCTAAAACACATGTTCGCATTATATCCATTCTGTGTCATACATAACTTAGAAAGCATTGTTCATTCCAATTAATTATTTCTTGCTGTTTATAGTGGTTCATTACCTGAACAAGCTCGAATAAACGTTATAAGTGTATGTCTGAGTTATTCGTGGTAAAACATGATTATTTGTTTTAATTAATTCAAATAGGCACTTACTTCAAAGTTTATAATTTCACTTATTGATAGGTAATGGATTATTGCCTAGGATAATTCCCCCCTTGTCTTTGTCTATGATACCGGTTTTCACCATAATGAAATTTATTGCTGTAATCATACCATGTGCCTTTAACAGCGAAAGTTTAATCGATCGGCATCTGTCGACAGATAAGATCACACTACGGGATATCCAATCAATAATTGGAACATAACAATTATACTGTCTTGACGGACATTTCTTCGGTCATTAATAAATCCAACGCTTAATGTGAAAAAGCCATATTATTGCGTCCGTCTGACAACAGGTGTCAAACAATACCTTTTGATATGTAAACAATTTGTAGCATCGCTCAGTGGAAAGAATTTCGTTCTTTTCAGACATGCTGTTTTCGCCGTTTACAGACGCCAGTGGAGAAGTCGGCTGTGGAACTATTTACAACGTGTCCGACGGCATTATTCGACACTGGGGACAGTTGCGGTCAATTGCGTTCACGAAATACATGCAGCAATAAATAGAGGCCAGTGGGTTCACGGCCTTCATTACATAGTCGCTCAACATTACAGATAACACGGAACATACAAAGTAATCTTCCATGCGTTCGTTTTATTGATAACTTGAGAGGACGGTGCGGGTTGCATTCAAACTAGAGTCATTATCAAATATTGACCCCACCATGGGTTCATGGGGGGTTGTATTTGTACACACGGGAAGTGACATTACCATGGGTTCATGTAAGGTCGGTCTTGTTTATAAACTACCTGGATATACCTATAATGAAAGAGACAATTTGAAGTCGTACATTCGACGGAATACCACTTTTGAGAGATTCAACCTGTATGAATTAGTTTTTGTTTAGTGATTTAATGTATATGAATTGTTTTTTATTAACGTGTACATGTATGTCAGGATCGCACCATGGGTTCATGTACGATCGTTCAGACGCGCTAAGGTGTAATGTGCATATGCCAAGGTCATTCGCTTTTTCCCTTCTTATGGCGATTTCATCAGTCATTGTCTGATGAGAGTGGCGAAAATCGCCATAGCTATAATTAAAAAGACATCTACCAACAAGATTATATAAACACCATTAATGTTTTTAATATAAAAACAGTTATTTCAAATTAAAGACAAATCGTGTAACAACTTAGATTACGTAATATTGCATAATAATATTTAGTACATCTAATTTTATAGCGCTTTATTCTATATCAGTTTCATTATGTAATTAACGGAAATTAATATGTGTTACATAATATTACAATGTTTCATGCAACATTACATTCTATTTGAACTATAAACACATTCAGACTCTTGTGAATAAAAAGTCACATTGTGGCATATATCAACACTACTTACTAGTTGTTTGTTGCTTACTTCCCAGAATAAACAATGCGCATACATATATATATATGCATATTCTAAAAACACAATATAAACGGCTTTAACCAGTCAGGACAAACCCCAAAACTGGCACGTCAAGTTCTCCGGCCATGTTTTGTTTCATGAACATGTTTATGTTTATTTAAATCGAAATCAATACGCAACAATAGACAGACAGTGTGAAAAAGCGAGGATAAGATTTTATTTGATGACGTAGAAAACTTTGAACAGGTAAATTAATCCACAGGTTAATGTACTTATCAATTATCTGGCAATAGTTGTGCAGCTTTACAATTCAGATTTACCTCATTTCCCCGTGCAGTCACGCAGTGGTAAAAGTAGTATCTTCGTCATGCAAATAATAATTATTTTTACTTACAACTTAGTAGTGGATTTAAATATATGATCTCCCCGGGACTATGAAGAAATGTTCATATAATGTTTAAGAGTTAAATGTGTTAATTGTTAATACACATGTATCTTTAAGTTATTCATCTTTAAGTTACCAGAGTATGAAAGGAGAAAGTATGAAAGGAGAACTCCTAATTCATTTTACGCATATTTAATCACAGTTATTTTAAGAACCCAAGAATAAAACTATACTTTTAATTAGCATATATACATTATTATATGACCTGAACACTTAGATAGAGTTTTGATAAACGGTTTTGTAGAGTAACTTTGCCGTTATTTGCCGGGTTAGTTTCTTTAAATAAAACCTTCGAGCCAAACGTTGGTGAAAATCCCATACTGTTTGCTACACTTTTCGCGTATAAACATACAATTATGTGCTAACGCATGGATGACTGATATCGCGTTAAAGGCTCACCTTTAGCTAAAATGTTGATCCATATTCATTCTCCGAAAGTCGTGAAAAGCATTTTATAATCAAATATCAGCCTTCTAACCATTTACTAAAAGCTTCACGGGAAACAATTGTTTGTCCATTTTCAGTAGCAATGGACATTTTGAATGTCAGGTTTACACAATTTTCAGCACTGTATTTAACGTAAAGATTTTGCAAAATTTTGCATCCTAAGTTTTCTCACATGCTTGAGCCAAACGCGTACTCTGTCAATAATGAAACTTTGAAGGAATATTATATATTGTCTGTGTTATGTGATGTTTTACTCTTTTTTTCCGAAAGGAAAGGTCTTACATAGCCATGTACCATTCGATTAACAGCAGCATATTGTACATACTATATATAGCGGCAATTCCCGAGTTGCCTTTTTGTTTCAGTATACATGTTGACTGTTTCATTAAAAAAAATAGTAATAGCTTCTATTGACATTAATAATTGATATAAATAAAATCATGTTCAGTGAATTATTGTTTTTTAATTCTTTTTAATATGTATTATTGTGAAAATGAGTTGCATTGGCAACAGTCCGTATCGAATCATCCAAACTGCTTTCCAGGCTCAACTAAAATTGAAAAAAAAACGACTTTAAAAGCACCGCAAATGAGATTGAGAGGCCTGTTTATGGGGCCGTATAGGTTACACTTTGTTGCGCCATTCAGTGTTTTCTCACTGTTTCATTTTATAAAACTCATATCTCAGAGACTACGTCGCACAATTCAGTAATATTTCACACGTTTTCTGAAACCCAAATGGGCAGAGTTATGCCCCCATTTGGTACATAAGCTAATCGTGTATAAGCTGATACACATGACATTGGAATCAAACTTGCACATGTAGATAACATGCCATTTAACCTATTTTTGGCAAAGTTATCCCCCTTTTTACATAGGCAAACTGTGTCATGAACTGATACTTGACAGGTCACAGAATTTCATGAAACTTCATACATGTATTCGATAACAATAACATGCCACACAAAAGTAGCACAACTCTACAACTTATTTAAAAAAAAACTTGTGCCCCATTTTTTACTTTGTCAAATTGTGTTAAAAACATGTACAGAAGCTGACATCTGTTTAACCACTTCGCAAAATGGAATGAAACTTCACTTTTGTGATCCTTATATAATATAATATGAGCGTCTCCGTGGCCGAGAGGTTAACGGCGGTGCGTTGTAAACCTGCTCGCATCTCACCACTGCGGGTTAGAATCCCACTGGAAGCTCGACTTGTACGTGAGGAAGTGTCGATTTTTACGGATGGCGGGAGGTGTACAGTACTGCCTCCACCACAAAAAATAGAATGTCATATATAACGTTACGTGTTGAAAAATGACGTAAAAAGCCTAAATAATAGTAAAGGCAAATTGTGCTAAAAATGTGTATGACCCAGTAAATGAGTTGACATAATGAATTAAAACTTCATACATGTATATGTGTACAGATGCATTGCGTTCAAGATACATGTTACAGAAATTAAAACAGTATTTGCGAATGGTATTCATCGTGTAGTGATAATTCTGCGGGTTATAATATCTTGCGAAAGACCGTCTTCCTTTGTCACTTCACCACACTATTCCACGTAAGGATGTATATCCTCCGAGCATGTTTAAAACCATAAAAAACATAGGAATCTTGTAAAATGGTACTCATGAGTCCATGTATTCGTCTCCGCTGTCTGGTGCGTCTCTAAATAACAATGTTTTACACATAAATTTCATTGACACTACTAATTACTAAATGGCCTTCTCAATTGTAATTTAATGTAAAGGTATGTACATTGTATGTGTGGTGTTTTTTAACCATCTGATCGAGACGGTGTCTACTTGTAGCCGTGAGCTTTAAAGTGCTGTCACACTGGAATGCCATACCGTAGAAACATGACATGATGCCCCATCCAGTCACATTATACTGACACTGGGCTGACCAGTCCTAGAACTTCTGTTTTTATGCGGAGCATCAAGCAAAGGAGCTACTATCATTTTATGAAGTATTTAATATGACCCAGCCGGGATTGAACCCACGACATCCCGCATGCGCGGCGGACGCTCTCTCATTATGCTACTGCTGTATATCTCATATTTTAAAAGTTAAAATCTGGTTGGTAAACCTGTTGCAGCTGTCACAATGTAGAATTAACACACAGTGCCTAGCCCATCTCATCATTTAAAAAAGGATTCACATTTAAAAGGCACTGCAGAGTGAATCAAATCAAAACCAAATTTGAAATATTTTTCATAGTCCACTAATGTGCCCATCTTGTGGATTGTGGCCAGCGTACTATAAACATTCGACACGCCATAATTAGGGATCCAGCATGGCCAAATGGGCAGCATTATGGACCTGAAATCCAAGTTATGTTTGTCCCATTTACAAGTCTTTTAAAAAAATATCCTTATCCTTGTCTGTTCGATGTATACTTAAATTCCTTATGTCGAGGGTGTCTTACAATTCAAGTCCCTGGTAATCTATTCCGTATTTGGACACTTAGCTCCGACCAACTCTTGAATACACCTGACAATTGCCAGTTATAATTGTTGATGGTGTTTTTTATGTCATTTATATTCACGAGCTTGTCGGAGCTTAGTTTCAAATACGGAGTATAGTTGTTACAAAAACACTACTTAATTCGCATGATATCCTCTTTGGACGGTTTTATGCATGGTCCAGGTCATGTGGTGTGATGTGGCAATATTGAAATACGGCGGCTGAGTAGGTAGGTGTAAAGGAACCTCATTGAACGTGTCGTATATAATCTGCCGATTGGAAAAAGCCGAAAAATGAAAGTCTATGTACAAATGAACTCTACAGTTCTGTAAAAAAAAAATCGTCACCGTGTCGGAAAATAACCTGCTCAGGGGGATCAAAGCCAGGCCTATCGATACATAGTAAGTAGAGAGAGGTGATAATTATAGTCGTATCACGCGAAAAGAAACGTTTTTATTATTACAAAGAAACAAATCTTCGCTCGTTGAAAAACGGTTACATTAAAAAACGTAACCGTTTTAGGCGAAATACTATTCAGTTTATAAATAGACGCCGAAAGTGGTGATAAATAAATTTAAATTGTTAAACAAAAATATCTTTCTAAAATAAGACTAAAAGACGCAATAATAAATGCCTGTCTATTCGATAAAATACCCGAGCCCGTAAATCGAGACCAACAGGTGCATGCTCATTCGCAACATCTCGACCAATTCCGTTCGAGTAACGAAAGTCCTTGAAAGTAGTTTCTCAAATGAAGACAAGAGAGTTGTTTCCCTTAAATTGGCTAAGCTAAAGGAATTAACATACGTCGACGTAAGGTTAAAGGGTGACACGCCAATCTTGTCTTTGGCGTCCCATTAGTTTTTCTTCATAATGTGCAGATTTTCAAATCAATTATAATAATTATATTGGCAAGTTTAAAGTTGATTGTTTTTGCATACTGTGGATATCACCACATTTATATTTAAACCCATGGTATAAAACGAAGAAATGGGAAAACTCAAGTTGTAATACCGTTTATTTAAAATATAAGCACGCAGGTTTAAAGCGAATAAATCGAATTTCTAATTGTAATACATATTAGTTAGTAAGCAAATAAGCAATTTTGCAAATATCACATTACTTAAATACAAAACAATATCAATTTAAGACATTAATTAAAGCTGACTCATCAACACTGTTACTATCAAGAGCTGAACTACATAATATGTTTTAAACATAGTAAGAATGTTACCTGTTACAATGGCCTAAAAGAATTAAAATGTTTAAACAGATATGTATCATGCTATTCTGTCGATTACGGTCCACATAGTCAAATTTAGTTAGGAAAATGTAAGTTTTCAGATTTTCTGATACATTGTTTCATATTCCCAAAAGTTTAATTAAAAAAACACAACACTTCCAGTTAGAACTTTAATTTGTAAAGCAGATCTGGCATAGTTTTTCTTTAAGTTGGTGAAACATTTTGTTTTACTTTAGATTTTGATATTTAATAGTATTACCAGATGTCAATGAGCAATATTAAAAACTTATATTTGCATAATAAAACTATTTAATTTGACGTGTACTCAAATACATGTCTAAATGTATATTTTCTCTTATTATATTGAAATTTTACAAACTGATAGAGGATAGATAAATCTCCACGTATATGCTTATGTTTTCATTCTCGCTTCAAAAATGAGGGAGCAAATAGAATTGATTTAAAAAAACGCTTTCTGAGCATTTTTACTTTCAAACATCTTAAATCTGTGACTTTCAAAAATACATTTAGCTATACATGAGAATAATCTGATGTTTACAATAATTATGTTCGTCCATTGCAGTTTGTGAATATAAATACTTTAAGGACCTATTTTTAAAAAGTTTATATCGAGATTGTTCCGTATTGCAATTTATCACATGAAACTGCTTGTATTCCGTATAATATCCCCATTACGTATTTCCTTATATTAACCATGTGTAATAAAAGGCGACCGAAATTTCAAAATTCAAAATTCAAAAATTTTAAAATTCAAAATTTCAAAATTCAAAAAATTCAAAATACACAAAATTTCAAAATTCAAAATTCAAAATTCCAATTTCAAAATTCAAAAATTCCAAATTCCAATTTCAAAATTCAAAATTCCAAAATTCAAAATTTCAAAATTCAAAATTCAAAAATTTCAATTTCATCCAGAGGCTTGCTTAATAACAAATAACTGAACTCGTTTAAATAAAATTGTGTATGAAATGACAACTCATGTCAGATCCTCTATGTATAGTGAATCACATTAACTCCTGTACCAATATTAAACATTTTAAGTTTAAAAACAAAAGTAGATAATTATATAAGTAGAACGGGAAATGTAGCATTAATAGAATACCACGTAATGATACAAACAATAATTACAGTGATAAATGGGAGGAAAGGTATGTGACATCGCAAACAAAACATTTTGACAATATGGCTACCACCGTGTATTGGTCAGTGGCAAACATGCCGCTGGAGTTTAAACAAGGTTTTTCATAGGGTGCCCCAAATGTCATCATTACTATGATGTCATACAAATAAAACGGGACAAGACATTCCCGCCAAGCTATGTCCTCTGAAAGCTTGGCAGCATTAATAGGCAATATAGGTATAAGAGAGATGATCGTGTATATATGAATATAAAAGCAAAAGCCTAAAAAAAGGAACGCTACACAGCAATTACTCAATTACTGGTCAGAAGCCTGAGTAAAAAGATAACACACTATTTAGGGCACGACAAGACACGACTGAGAGACACACCAAACGCTACTGTTCTTTCACCTATTTACCAGTTTATAGATTTGGAATATTCGCATATTTTAAATTCCTATCCTTACACATGTAACAATGTTAGTTGTTTGTTTTTAATATTCCATTTGATAGAATTAACATTCCTGTCCTCATACGTATATTATCAGCTCACTTGTACCATTGAACTTAGTTTATATATATATCCTCTCACATTCGTTATATATTATTGATCCATTTTAAATTTAAACACTGGTCTACTGTTTTCAATCCCGTAGTTGTCTCTTTCATATGACGAGTCTTGATCCACAGCAAGATCCTCCGCTGGAATAAGCCGTCTTTCGGCATTCTGAAATAGAATAAGTAAGGTGATTATATCATCAAACAAGGAAAGAGAGACAATCTTAAAAACGAAAACTGAACATTAACTGCACAGTATCTGTAATTTTAAGATTAATGTTAAGGATGTCTCCTAAAATATTTGTTTTCTTAGTGCGTTTAAAAGAAGTGCATCAGATCTTTTGTGGATGCTTAGTGATTCGACATATTTTTGGACACATACATGTACTGACATATTCTTTGTTTAAAGGCCGCAAAATAACGAATAAAAAAATCAGAAAAATGGTATATAATTCACAGCACTCACACGCAATGGCACCGTAGATCCGCACTATACAACAACTGAACTGAATTGGGTTTTAAAGCGTACCAACACATGACTGGTTACATGCCACCTAACAGGAATGAACGTGCGAGGCTCATCCTCCATTTACATCAAGAAAAGAACATGGAGAATGGGCCTAGAACCTTCTTACCTGCAGAACTGCAGATTTGCTGCAAATTCTATAGTAAACACTCCATTTACCATGGAGCCACGTTTCCATGTTTGCATACGTGGTGCCATGATAAAGACCTTGAATGAGCATGATAAAATGAATATGAACGGTGCGGGTGCGGGTGGGGTGCGGGTGGGGGTGGAGAGGGGGTGGGGGCGTACTCCTCTGGAAGTGACAGTGTGTTTGTGAGATTGCAGTGAGTTGTATTCTACCACCCCAGCAACCACACGGGACTATACAGCAAACAATGTGTTACAACCCACACTTTGTATACTACAACCCCAGCAACCACACGGCGCTATACCACAAACAATGTGTTACATACCACACTTTGTATTCTACCACCCCAGCAACACACGGGGCTATACCACAAACAATGCGTTACATACCACACTTTGTATTCTACCACCCCAGCAACCACACGGGGCTATACCACAAACAATGTATTACATACCACACTTTGTATTCTACCACCCCAGCAACAACACGGGGCTATACCACAAACAGTGTGTTACATACCACATTTTGTATTCTACCATCCCAGCAACCACACAGGGCTATAACATAAACAGTGCGTTACATCCCACACTTTGTATTCTACCACATCAGCAACCACACGGAGCTATACCACAAACAATGTGTTACATACCACACTTTGTATTCTACCACCCCAGCAACCACACGTGGCTATACCACAAACGATGTGTTACATCCCACACTTTGTATTCTACCACCCCATCAACCACACGGGGCTATACCACAAACAATGTATTCCATCCCACACTTTGTATTCTACCACACCAGCAACCACACGAGGCTATACCACAAACGATATGTTACATCCCACACTTTGCTTTTAGTATCGGCCTAGCAGAGCACATTAACTATACAATGATAAAGACAATGAACAACAGAAAGGTGGTGAAGATAGGGTTACCGAATTGAACGGTCAGTAGGCAATAAGGCCCACTGGTTAGCTTAAATCGATTTTAAGTGTACACAACCTTGCTATTATCCTGTCTTCAGTGCTCAGATTGACAAGACAGTGTAAATAAAAGTGTATCCCATCAAAAGGAAATGTCTAACAATATCGCATTCAGAGAAATTAGGAAAGGATACACGTATATATTATTGTAAATGACCATTTATTTACAATAAAATTAATGTTGCACCCTATTATGTGCTACCTAAGTTACGAACCAGGGTTAATTTAATCAGTTAACGCCCCAATCGATTCAAAGTCTAGGATAAGTTCAACTTTAAGACCTAAACATCACGATGCTAACACCGTGCGGTTGATTGATATGACATTTCCATCACGAATTGAAACATTTTTGAACTTTTAGATTCTTCTAGAAAGATCCTCATGAAATGTTTTATATCGTTATACCTCATTATGTCCACTGTATAGCGCCTCATAAACCTCTTCATCGCCGAGAGCTTCAGTTGAATTCTACAATAAAATCAAATCAAAGCATATAAATAAATGTCTACACGTATCAAGTTATACGCGTTACCTGTATATGATTCATTTTCTGAAATGTAATTAATATTACCACCATCTTATATACGACATATATGAACATGCCGCTATTGTAACTGTCCTAGTTTGAAATAAACTGATATACAGATTTGTGCTGAATATAAATGTTCATTTTTGATTCAATTTTAACTTATGTATTATTTAGATTATAAGCTCGTATTATGCTTATTCGTCATTTTTAAGAGAATAAATGACATATTCACATATTAGAGTGTCCTGTTTTATTCAACAATAGTTGCCAACACATATAAACTCATACTCTGAAATGATAAGCCACTGTTTATACTTTAGTAAGCAGGATGCATTATTTATATAAGACGATTGAATAGATGTATGGGAATTGGAGAGGAAGATTCAAACTACTTGATATAAAGTGTGTGCATACTACTTTGTGCCAGAATACTGAATCAACCTTCTTTTATGTTTTTCACCCCTCACATTGCTTTTCGTTTCGGGCTTGTGTCTTTGTTAAATAAATACATTATATAAATAATCAATTTAAACTTTTTAAAGTAGTATTTATATTTAACGGATTGAATAGTGTATAATAAGTATAGTTCAAATATTAACATTTTAGTACCAGTAGGTATAAAAGTTGAACAGGAAATGCAGCATTCACAGAACACAGTCAACCAAAAACACGCACACGCATCAAATAAAGATGAAACGGAAAATGAAAGCAAAGTATTCAACATCACAAATATATAAGGGCTTATATATAACAAATTAACATGTTTCGAAATAAACCGGTTATTTATGCTGAAATGCATCTTGAATGATCAGCATTATTAAATTTTCTTGTTATTTTAATAGAAACAAGAAATGTCACTGTAAGTGAAAAAGACCCCGAAGTGACCTTTGACCTCTAAGTATGACCTTGACTTTGGAGCCACGTACCTGGATTTTGTGCGCGACACGTCTTCTGGTTGTGGTGAGCACTTGTACCAAGTTATTTGAAAATCCTTCTATTATTGTCAGAGTTATTATTTGAAAATCCGTCCCGGCATGCACAAGTTTTTGACCGGACAGGATTTGACCTTTGATCTCTAAGTGTGATCTTGACCTTTGGGCCACAGACCAGGATTTTGTGCGCGACACATCGACTTGTTGTGGTGAGCACTTGTGCCAAGATATTGGAAATTCCGTCCAGGAATGCCAGAGTTATTGACGGAACACGATTTGACTTTTGACCTCTAAGTGTGACCTTGACTTTGAAACCACGGACTGGATTGTGTGCACGACGCGTCGTCTTGCTGTGGTGGGCATTTGTGCCAAGGTGTTTGAAAATCCGTCCTGGAATGCCAGAGTTATTGACCGGACACGATTTGACATTTGACCTCTAAGTGTGACCTGGACCTTAGAGCCACTACCTAGATTTTGTGCGCGACACGTGGTCTTGTTGTGATGAGCACTTGCGCCAAGTTACTTGAAAATCCGTCCAGGCATGCACAAGTTATTGACCGGACACGATTTTATCTTTGACCTCTAAGTGTGACCTTGACATTGGTGGCAAGGACCTGAATTTTGTGCACGACATGTCGTCTTGTTGTGGTGAGCAATTGTGCCAAGTTATTTGAAAATCCGTCCTGGAATGCCAGAGTTATTAACCGGTCACGATTTGACCTTTGACTCCTAAGTGTGACCTTGACCTTAGAGCCTCTACTTGGATTTTGTGCACGACACGTTGTCTTGTTGTGGTGAGCACTTGTGCCAAGTTACTTGAAAATCCGCCCCGGAATGCCAGAGTTATTGACCGGACACGATTTGACCTTTGACCTCTAAGTGTGACCTTGACCTTGGAGCCACGGACCTGGATTTTATGCGCGGCACATCGGCTTGTTGTGATGAGCACTTGTTCTAAGTTACTTGAAAATTCGTCCAGGAATGCCAGAGTTATTGATCGGACACGACCTCTAAGTGTAACCTTGACTTTAGAGCCACGGACCTGGAATTTGTGCGCGACATGTTGTCTTGTTTTGGTGAGCACTTGTGCAAAGTTATTTGAAAATCTGTCCTTAAATGTCAGAGTTATTAACCGGACACGAAATCACTTCATTTTGACATTTGACCTCTAAGTGTAACCTTGACCTTGGAGTCACGGACCTTGATTTTGTGCCCAACACGTCGTCTTGTTGTGGTGAGCAATTGTTCCAAGTTATTTGAAAATCCTTATATTATTGTCTGAGTTATTAACCGGACACGATTGTACGGACGACCGAACGAACGGACTGACGGACAGTGCGACTACTATATGCCATCCTTCGGGGGCATAACACATCATTTGGCATAAAACACACAGTGTTGATGATTAATGTACCAGCGAAAAATGAATTGACCATTTATGGCCACTATATACATACGGGTAGAATTACGACACTGTTGACGGAGTGATTCGATTGGGATGTTCTGCGTCTTGGGTTCGGTGCATCCATCATTGACGCTGATGACCCAAACTGTGATCGAGTTGTAGTAAACGGTGGTAGTACATCGTGTTCATTTTCATCGTCTTTAATCTGCGAAGAAAAACGGATACCTGATCATATCAAACAAGAAATGTTAGTAAAACATATATGCCCCACTTGAACAACCATGACACAAACATTACTGCCAAGTTGTGAGTGCCAGCTGTTTTTGAGTTATGGAAGCCAAGCAATTTTTAGTGAGTTTTCACATATACATATTGTCAGTATTTGTGTGTGTGTGTAGTTCTAAGGTTTATAGTGTTATTCTTATATATATGTAGGTATTTTACATTTAGCTTTCACATGGGTTGCTTAATTTGCATATTCTTCATCAAAATAATGTATCCCATATGTCAAAATTATTCAATAGTTTCAGTTTAAAGAGTGAATGGATTGTTTTTAATTAGAATCAAATTTAATCTTAATATTCATTCAGTAAAGGGAGGTAATTTAAAAAATAATTTTAAATTAATATGTTCTTTAAGTTTAAATATAGAAACATCACAACATACTTGTATATTAAAAACAATAGGTCCAAGAGGGCCTGTATCGTTCTACTAGATACACCCGGGGCGAGGCTCAAATTTGACCCCAGATTCACCATTTGAACAAACTTGGTAGAGGATCCAAAAGCTGATATTAAATAAAATTAAACCTTTATATTATATATTTTGTGATGAATTATAGAAATTTCTTAGTTTGAGAAAATCTATAACATATCCCTTCCTCTACTGTGCTATCTCGCCTAGTGCGCAATATAGCACAGTAGCCAAATGTTATGAACTAAACGATAGACGTCACGATATTACGTCACGAATTGACGTCATAATATTACTCCGCACTGTCGCCAAAGGAGTGACAGAAGAAGGAATACTTGTGTCAAAAGACGATTGGCAAGAAATTCATCACAGAGTATATATTATATAGTTTAATTAACATTTTTGTCGTGATACGGATAATAATTTACTCGTGAAAATATTCTTGCGATATAGAAACACGTGCGAAAACGCACTCGTTTCTATATCGCAAGAATCTTTCTCACTCGGGAATTATTTCCCGTATCACTTCAACAATGTTAATTAAACTCTATATCTCTTGTAGTTTCAGAGAAGATTTTTGAAGTTCTTCCATATAACTCTATGTAAAACTGATCCAACAAAGGGGAAAAAAATTTTAAAAATATAAAAAAAAAATCAAAACAAATTAAAAAAAAACTTTCCAAAATAATTCAAATTCAAATTAAAAAAAAAAATTCAAATTTTTTATATTTAATTATTTAACAAAATTTCAAAAAACCCCGAAAAAAAACAACAAACGAAAAGATTTAAAATCAAAAACAAAATAAAATAAACAAAAAAAGATTTAAAAAAAAAATAAATTTGAATCCATAAGCAAAAATGTTTAGAGTTTTTTTTTACAAGTTTTGTTACTATGGCAACCACATTTCTTATGAGAATCTACCCAAAAGGGGAGGTGCACAACTAGACCATAAAACAAACATTCATGCCGAGTTTTGAGTTTGTAGTGCCAGCTGTTCTCGAGTTATCGCGAAGACTAGCGATTTTTAGGTGCACAACTACACCATGACACAAACATTTCTGCCGAGTTTCGAGTTTGTAGTTCAAGCTGTTTTTGAGTTAGCGCGAAGACAGGCGATTTTTAGTGTTTTTTTTTACATGTTTTGTTACCACGGCAACCACATTTCTTAAGCGAATCAACCCAAAAGGGGAGGTGCACAACTAGACCATGACACAAACATTCCTGCCAAGTTTCCAGTTTGTAGTGCCAACCATTCTTGAGTTATCATAATGACAAGATTTTGGGATGGCACAACTGACCGACGTTTTTTTATATGTTTTGTTACCTTGGCAACCACATTTCTTGAGTTCTCGCAAAGATTATGGACCGACAGATAGCCTGCGCAAAGCAATATTTTTAAACATGGTTATAACGACAAGTATCAGGGATACGCCTTAATATATACTTTATACACGTGTGGTATTATTTACATAATGTGCCTCAAATCACATCAGGGATAGCATAGATATATTCTTGTTGAAAATAGTGAAGCTATATAGTGTAATATGTTTTGTCTGATACCTGTCGATGTTGCTATTTACGTCATAATTACACAATTTGTAGTGCTCCTTTACAGTTTTGCAGATCTTCTTTTCTCGGTATCTACACATATATAAATATACATCCCTTGGCATGTATCGCTTTAATAGCAATCATTATGGACTAAGTTCTCACAAACAGAAATTAGTTTATAGTTAGTTAAGCTGCCCGCAATAAAACATATACTAATTGTACGACTATGCGTTAAGATGATGTTTCCATCGAGTGTCAACGTCCTATTAAGTTAAGCTTTCGTTATATGTAGTGAAACGTTATTTCACATTGTTCTTGTAATAACAAGAACATTTGTATTACCTTTTATTATTATTTATATTGTACACACTTGTTTATCTCGTTTCTTAATATGTAAATAAGATTATGCCTTTTTTTCTTTTTGTTTATTTGGACTACAATTTGAATTTGTAATATGATTCTTTTATTTAAAATTTTGTTTACCGAAATGTATAATTGTTTTACAAATGTGCACCTACGTCACAGCAAACAAGCTAAGTTGATTCATTACGAATAATGATATACACGATACGAAAAGAGATTTAATTAAACAATTGAGAGAAATGGTCTTTTGACATTACAGCACCCAAACGCAATGACACTGAAGGTCAACACTGCACCACAAATTAAGAACACAATATACAATGGAAAGGACAATATGTAACACAACGAGTTGTGAAGACAGGGTTACCGACTTGGGATGGTCAGCAGGTAATATAGCCTAATTGTTAGATAACATTTATTGTATATGTACACATCCTCGCTATTATCCTGTCTTCAGCGCCCAAATTGATGACTCATTTTAGCGTATAAAGTTCAAAACAAACACATACTCATAAACAAATGCAAGCTAGGTACTACAATATGATATTTTAGTAACACCGTATGGATGATCGATATGACATTTGTATGAGGAATTTAAACATTTTCTAAACTTTACATTCTACTAGAAAAGAACTCATGTAGTCCCTTAAATTGTAATACCTGGTTATGTACACCATATAGCGCCTCAAAAACCTCTACATCGCCGAGAGCTTTAGTTGAATTTTACAATAATATACAATATAAAATTTGCCTACAAGTAGCAATGTTTACATTACCTGTATATGAATTTTTTTTCTTAAATGTAGTCAACATTGCCACCATCTTATTTACAATATGTCTGAGTACGTGCCTAGTGTAGCTCTTTTAGTTTGAATTGAAATGACATTCATATTTGTGCTGAATTTAAAGTACTTTATACGTCGTTAAATATTGCTTTGCGCAGGAATACACTATCAGTCTTTGTTTATGTGGTACATTCCACACTTTGCTTTTAGTATCGGCCTTGTGGCTTTGTTAAATCAATATATAAATAAATAATAAATTTAAACGTGTTAAAGTAATACTTATAACAAAGCATTTAATGGTGTTATAGTAAGTATATTAAATCTTATTAAAAGTAGGTATACAAGTTAAACAGGAAATGCAGCATTATCAGAGCACAGCCAACCAAAAAAAATCCACACACACAAAACAAATAAAAATAACAAAGAAAAATGAAAACAAAGTATGCGAGACCACAATTATATAAGGGCTGAAATAACAAATTAAATTGTTTCGAAATAAACCGGTTATTTCTGCTGAAAATTATTTTGAATGATCTGCATTACTAAATTTTGTTTTTATTTCAATAGAAACAAACCATTTGGCATAAAACACACAGTGTTGATGATTAATGTACCAGCGAAAAATGAATTGATCATTTATGGCCACTATATACATACGGGTAGAATTACGACACTGTTGACGGAGTGATTCGATTGGGATGTTCTGTGTCTTGGGTTCGGTGCATCCATCATTGGCAGTGATGACCCAAACGTTGATCGAGTTGTAGCAAACGGTGGTGGTACAGCGTTTTTATTTTCATCGTCTTCAATCTGTCAATTAAAGCTGATACCTTATTATATCACAATTACTGATTTCTAACTTATGAACCATTCAAATGTTTTATAAACATCTTTTTGAAGAAGTTATGGCCACGTAGTGGTTAGCATACTAGACTCTCGTCTTAGAAGTCACATTCGATTCCCGGTGAGGTCACGTCCCGGGATTTTCAAACGCACTCCCGCAGTATCTTACTCAGGCAAGGTTCTGTTCTGTGCAAGTATGCAATCCTTGGTGATATGTATGCAGGCAGAGAAATACTCTGTGCACGTTAAAGATCTCGATGAGCTTCTGCGTTAATCAGTGACAAATACAGCCCGTAAAGTTTTCCTCAAAAACGAGCTGCCGTGATTTCAAAATTAGTTTTGAGCAGAATCAGTAGAAAGAAAGTAAAACAATGAATGAAAGAAAAGACAATTATCGAGGTCACGCCTAAACATATACCCTATAAAAGTGTGGAAATATCTACATAACGTGCCCCAAATCACATGAGGGATGGCGTACAGACACTCATGTTTAAAATAGTAAAGCTTTATAATGATTGCAATTTACGTCATTACAGTCACCTGTGCAAACAATTCGTAGTGCTCTTTACAGTTTTTCAGCTTTTCTTTTCTTGATGTCTACACGTATTTAAATATACAACCCTTGACATCTACAGTTTTTAAAGCAAGTATTAAGTGTTCGCACAAACAGAAATTAGTACATTCTTTAGTTAAATTGCCCGCTATAGAACTTATGCGACTTTTACGACTATTAGACCAAAGGCTACACAACTATTTGGTACCAACTCAGCTGGCAAATTGAAATGCTACCACCTTTTAGATATATCTTAGTAAAAAAGAAATAGCCAGGATAGTTTTTCTGAATATAAATAGTTGTTTCCGTTTAAGAACAATTTCCTACTCCCAAGAACTGAAGCTGCTGTGCTAGTCTTTCAAACCTCAATGCACCATTGCCTTTGTGTTAACTTGCATCATCTTGCTGCTGTATACCTAAGGACTATTGATCTGCCATCTTTATATAAAAACAACCTCCAACATGGATGGGATATGGTCAAGTGAAATTTTCAACCAAATGTATACTTTAGGTATGAGCAATTCAATATTATTTATGTGAACATAATATCAGAAAGAATACTTATAAGGCGGAAAGTATGCCCTTTGTATCCAGAAAGTATGACGCAAACAAAAAGTTGTTTGTGTTTTGTTTTTTAATGTCAAATAAAGTGTTCCATTTATCCAGCGAGAGCAGACGAGACATCGTTTCCAAATAAAATAAGCCATCCTATCATATCATCCAAATTTCAAAGTGCACCATTGTAAAAAGGCAGATTTTCTTTCAATGACATGTGGTTTCGAAATAATCTCAATGTTATAGTATGATGACATTGCCAGACTTTCTTTGTAAAATGTTTATAACCGGCAACTATATTTGCGGATGTGTTGAACAGATCTGAGTGACTATTTTGCACAGAAACATTGCCAAACAAAACCAATTGATCATTAGCATGTTTATATTCGAACAAAAATGGTCCAAACCAAAAAATAACAAATATAATAAACTGTTCATCCGAACGTTTCACCATACCACATGTTTTAGTTTAAAATAAGCTCATGGGATATAAAGAATATTTTCATTTTTTAACGGTGGTGTACTTTTAAAATTATGCTATACATATTTTCAGTGTGAAGGTGAATTTAACAATAGTATATAATTCAATGATGAAATCAAGGGCCGATAATCACATAGGCTTTTGCATATGTTAAATAAATAACTAGAAGGGTGTTTCACAGAACACTTTTGTAGGCTGTCATGTGCTTATTTAACGTTATGAGCTATGTCAGGTTGCAGGTAAAGGTTTAATGGAAAGGGGCATAACTTTGCCGAAATGACACACCAAGTTATTAGACATGTGTAACGACTTTCCTTGGGTTTAGATGAAGATGTTTATGACGTTTCATGAACATAGATTAAATACTTTTTTGTTATGACCAAGTTTAGGTTGCAGGTTAAAGCGTGACGGACAGACGTACGAAGACGACGAATGAAGACAGACTACGGACAAAGCGATCCCTACCTGTCTGCCATCCTACGAAGGTGACACAAGACAAATAAAATGGAACTTTGAAATGTAACATTTCTGTGAATCATTTTTTAATGTTAGCTCAATCTTTAAATTAAAAACTTAAAAGTGTACTTTTTTATCTCCCTTTATAGCAACACCTTTATTACAGAGAGTTCACACGTTTATATTTTTTCATATATATATAATCTAAAAAACTATATTCACATGACGATAAATATATTCTAATTTGTTTGGTTATCTTTACCTTCTTTCGATAGAATGTGCGTTTAATGATTACAATGGTTAAATGTTTGCTTCCATATGTATTATACGCTTTTATGGGTTGAACTATTGTACTGTTATAGGTTTACGTGACTTACGTAACTATTTTGAATGCATCATTGTTTTACCCGATTAAAATGCACCTACGTAATAGCAAACAAGGTAAGTTGATGCATTACGCATAATGTTATACACGATACGAATCGATATTTGATTAAACAAATGAGATAAATTGTCCTTTAAAACCACAGCACCCAAACTCACTCAAACACAATGATACTGTAGGTCAACACTTCACCACTTAGGATGATAGCCTAATGGTTAGGTAACATTTATTGTATATGTACGCATCCTCGCTATTATCCTGTTTTCAGACCCAAAATGTCTCATTTTAGCACATACAGTTCAACACATGCACATACTCATAAAACAAAATGACTCATTTTAGCATATAAGGTTCAACACATGCACATACGCATACAACAAATGCAAACTAGGTATTACAATATAATATTTTATAAAGAAGTGATATGAAAATTAGAAATAATAGATGTTGCCCAATTTACCTTTTTCTTGTCCGGAGTGGAGACTAAGAAGTGAGCCATAGGAGGTGCATGTAGTGATGCAGGTGCTGGATGGACAAAGTACGTGTTTTCGGGAGAGATTCTTGCCCTCGAAAGTCGTGATAACAATGTGCTTATTGATGCTGAAGGCTGGTGCTCGAGCTATCAGATATAATAAATGCATAGTTTCTATTACGTCGACATTCGTATTTACTGAATATGCATTAGTTTCTGTTTGTTTTTAATTCATGATGAAATATAAACAGTAATGCAAGAATGGAAAATAGTTGTGCCCTACAAGATAATATAGCTATAGATAAGGCTAGTGGACTTTATGCTTGGTTTGCTACCAAATTCAAGCTTGTGGAAAATGTCCGTAAACCTGTATATACGGGGAGAAACTTTTATCAGAACATCATTTTATTCCACCGTTCGTTGTGGCAACATTGATATAACAGAGATATAGTCGACCAACACGGGATTCGAACTCGAGACCACCGGATTGACAATCCGTATACATAACCATTAGGTCACAGAGCCAACTAAAATACTACTTTTTATTTTAACATATTCGTTTAATACTGGACTTTGGGTATTTCTCAATGCTATTGCAACAAAACATAAGCAGTATATGCTTAGCGTGTAGCTAATGATTGTCAATCCGCAGGTCATGGGTTTGAATATGGCATAGGCTGTACTATTTGCAATGAATGGATGTGACATTTTTATGTCGATCAAGGGTAAGTGAAAAACGGGTATAACATGTTTCACGAACTTGATTTTGGTAGTAAATCCAGCGTTAAACCACTCCGACTTGCTTAAGGTGCTCACTCATTAGGTTTATATACATCTATAGTGGGTATAAGTCAAATGATTAATCCGCATTATTGAATATTATAACTTTACTATAATGCGATTCAAAGTATTGAGCCGTAAAGTTTGGAAGATTTCATTTGGAATGCAAAGAATATGTGAAATAGGTAAAACTGCACACATGACTTCATGTTGACATTCTTTGAGAAGATTAATTACGTACAATATTTCTTTCCTCTTCATTGACGCGTTACCGCGGTGGCTAGCGATAACAATTTTAAAACGGGTTGCATTAATGGTTGTGAGTGAGTACACGGTCGTTGGTTCGAAACACATATGCGGTATACATTTTTGTATTTTTGTCAGCTGAATTACTTGTAATTAGTTAAATGGTTTAATTGATTCTCTTCTTGTCTACTTTTTTTATAGCGTTAATCCTTTAATATGTAATTTCGTTTTCAATATAACATTTATATAAAGACGAACTTCAAAACCTCTTAGTGATCGTCTCCAATGGCAGTACATTATAGACTATAGCTCTAGCATCGTCTCTGTATAGAAAACGTGTATCTTTTAGTTCAGACATGACTGTAAATGAATGTCGACGATATAATAAACACGTATGAGACCGCACAAAATCGTAGTGCCTTTTTAGACATGATTTTTTTTCAATATAAAGAAAGTGAGAATATATATATATATATATATATATATATATATATATATATATATAAAAATGAATAAATAAAAAAGAACGACAGTTTGACACCAACACATGACCTTTCATGTAGGGCATACTTTCTCAGACCCACCTACTTAACTGCAGCTCTAACAATGCGTTATTAAAGGAATATAGGCTAGCTGAGAGCATGCCTTTGAAGTGTCCCCTTATTAATTAATAGAGTTTCCCAAACATCATTATGCGGTCACTGCTCAAAACACAAATACTGTTTGTCTGAATATTGAATATGTCACAATGCGGCATAATCTTCGAATTACCAAAGACGGACACCATTGTTTTCCGTTTCCAAATTGAAATAGAATATAGCTATACCAACATGTGCTGGAGTGTCAATTTTTTTTTTACACACAATGAGTCTTAAATGGTGTACATCAGGTTTTGGGCTAAATTCCTATAAAAACAGCAACTATGAAATTACTAATCTAAAGCGTAAAATGGTTCAAAGACATAGATGGAACATTTACACTTTCCTATAATACATCTTTATATGATTAATTATTAAAATTGCAACAAGTCGTATTCGCGTTTTCGCGTTCAATTACTAGGGCGAAAACCCGTTAATCATCCTCGCGTTTTCGTGTTTTCGCCCGAAAACACGAGGTTCTAATATGGCACGAACAGGATTCCGTAATTTTCATCAATTTAATACAATATAGGCGAACAATGCAAAACAGTACTAAACCTTATGTGCTTCTTCTAAAACATGCATTTTCATTATACTATACTTACGTCTGTGAGGGTCATAGTCAGCTCCATCGGTGACAAGTCCTCACACCGCGAAAAAATATAAAGGTTACACGAATATCCAAAAAGTACGATGTGTGCGTACATCTACAGGTATTGATTTATACAACAATACAAATTTGAACTAATATACTGAACAAAAAAAGTTTAGCACGATTTTTTTAGGGGCATAGATTAAACATTGATATACTTGTTTGAAGATATTATAAATGCTAGGTAAGGATGTGATTTTCAAAAAACTGTGTTATTTTATTATTTTCTAAGCGAAGTCTAAGAGTTACCTTCTATGTATTAAAAACGACTAATTGCATTATACAAACGCATTGCTTTGAACAGATTTAATGGTTGGCATTGACTGGAATTGGCCATTCTGTCATTGTTTAAAAACCGCTGAAATGTAAAACCGCTGAAATGTGTTCACAAACGATTGTAATTCTCAAACAAAAATTAATAATTTTGTAATTTTAACATTACCGCCCTTTTCATTGAAATAAGAACGATATAACCTATAAAAGTATGTTCCCATTATATTTGTTTTATTTGTATAACCGATTTTGTTCGCAAATGACTGTGTAGCATTAGTATTTGTCATATCTATGTAATTTTATCATTGACCACAAACATACACGCCTCTGTATCTGACATGCATTGTATGTGCTAAATTTATTTTGCTCAGCATACATATTACTTGAGTATTCAATTTCCTTATATATTAATAACACATTAATTATTATTAAATTATAATTACTATTGTAAAGTTTCACATTTAAATTTAATACAAAACATAATTGTAGTATGATTGGTGAAATGCAAAGCATTAAATCGTTTAACAGTTGTAAGTTAGAGAACTGGTGTTTATTATGGCAGGGTCACCAAGTACACCATACTACAAAACAGATAGAATCTGTATCAGTTTGTTTTTCTATTAAACATTAATGGTCTACGCTCACATCGGTGTTTAAATATACTAACTCACTGAGACAAGACTTTAACTATTATGTATTACTCTATAATTTACATACTTAAATGTATTGTTTAATTACATTTATTTATTAACATATGAATCAATATCAAAAGTGTTCGAGACCAAAAGTTACTCACAGGTTTTGAAACGTCTTCGAACTCGTCGGTTTCCTTTGACTTTTTCTTCAGAGACAGCCTAGAAAAAAGTAAATGAATATATTTTTTTTTTGAAGACAATCAATGCAAGGGGTAATATGCCTATTTGTGACAATTCAAAGTATATTTTGTATGTACGATTATGAGTCAGATTTATCTCGATGTATACATATTGTAGTAAATTGTCCATCTATATAACGGCCACTTTTAAGATATTCATGCAAAGAACAATTGGGTTAGTGGGTTACGAGGAATAGGACTATTATGTACATGCAAGATGAGTGAATGTATCTATGTTAATTATCTGTTGGTAACATAGAATTTGAATTGTTACATATATATACTGAACATAATAAATTTAGCACATAAAATGCATGTCAATTTCGATAGACTTGATAAGAAGCCATGTACGCTCGGGATCAATGATAAAATGACATAAATATACAAATGGTAGACAAAGTTGGTGATAAAAAAAATCAAATAGGTCGGGAATATAATTTTATAGGTTTAATATCGCAAAACTTTATTATTTCAATGACAAGGGAGGTAATTTTAAAATCACGAACTTTGGAATGTTTTTCTTCAAGAATAACAATGTTTTGTGAATCCAATTTAGCGGTTTTTAAACAATGATGCTTAAATGAAAGTTTGTAAACATTTTAGTAACTAAAAACAATGGAGCTTGCAGTTTGCTGAAATGACAATTAAGTGCATTGTTTAAAAACAAAATGCCATTTTATTTAAAAACAAAAGGGCTAGTCTGGCATTTTTTAAATTTGTCCCACTTTCTTCAGTGAATGAGATGTCATAAAAAGATGGGGGTGGGTGGGGTGGGGGGGGGGGGGGGGTCGGGGGATATGAATCAGACAACTTGTTTAGGCTTTTGTTGATATTAACATTCTAAACAAATTTGGTAAAGACAAGATAAAAAATGAAGTAGCTACAGATTTAATAAATATAGCATTTTTCAATAAATCAAGGGCCATAACTCTGTCATTACTAACAAGATCTAGCTGGTTTTCGAACTTGTCCAAGATTTCATTGATATAAAGCGATTTGCACAACTAGACATCATACTGCGCTTCTTGCCAAATTTCGTCGAAATCCAACAAGGCGTTTAGGATGATTAGCACCGACAAGAAATCCAAAGTAAAAATATCAAGGGGCCATAACGCCATAAAAAATTAACAAACCGAAAAAAGAGCAATCTGCACAACTAGACATCAAGTCGTCCTGCTAAGTTTTATCAAATCCAACACGGCATTTAAAAAAAAAAAAGGATAAAAAAAGCAAATGAAAAAAAAAATAAAGTAAAAAAAATAAATAAAAAAAATAATGCTAATCAAAACAAATAATAATAATACTATAATAAAAACTGTGTAAGTTTCGTTAAGATTGCTCAATAAATGTGGCCATCATTGTGTTAATAATATGTAAAACTGCATTTTTTGCTATGGTATATCTTATCCTCATATACAATCTGTGATAGTTTGGTTAAGATTGTTCAAGAAATGTGGCCTCTATCGTGTAAACAAGATGAAAAACTGCATTTTATTTGCTAAATCAGGACCATAACTCTGGTGTTATTGGTCCGATCTGGCCCATTATCGAACTCATCTGAGATCTTACTGTCATATACAATCTACGTAAGTTTGGTTAAGATTGCTCAAGTAATGTAAATCTCTATCGTGTAAACAAGCTAAAAGTTGACGTCAGACAACGGACAAAGAGTGATGATCACAATAGCTCACCTTTGAGCACTTCGTGCTCAGGTGAGCTAAAACTCATCAGCTCCAAAAAATAGGTCAAGGTCATAGATAAATACATGCGTCCAAAAAGATGCACTACCCAACACACAACTATGTAGAATAGAATGTTCTGTCTTCCAAAGATTAAGCTATACATTAGGTTTAAAACATCTAGTGCATAATTAGTTCATAAGAAAGTAATGTCAATGTAACAATTAAGGTTATCTGCCCTTTGCTTGGATGGTGAAGGTCACATCCACATTTACTTTTTGACACGTTGTGATGTACTATCCAAGAAACAAAGTTTAAAAGTCTAATGCATAAAATTTGTGAGAAAGTGATCTAAACGCAAATGTTGAAGGTAAAATATAGTATGTTATCTGCCCCTTGCTTGGAGGGTCAAGGTCACATCCACATTTGCTTTATCAAATTGCAATGTACCACTCAAGATACAACTATAAGCAAAATTTGAAAGATGTAGTGCATACAGTTTGCGATAAAGTGACCTAAATGCAAATGTTGAAGGTAGAAATTATTGTGTTATCTACCCTTTGCTTATAGGGTCAAGGTCATATCCACACTAAGATACATTTGAAAGGTCTAGTGCATACAGTTTGTGAAAAAGTGACCTAAACGCAAAAGTAAAACCTTACAATTATTAAGTTATTTGCCCTTTGCTTGGAGGGTCAAGGTCACTTTCACTTCCACATTAACTTTGTCACGTTGCGATGTACCACCCAAGATACAACTATATGCAAAGTTTGAAAGATCTAGTGATACAGTTTGTGAGAAAATGACCTAAACGCAAAACTTGAATGTTGACGCCTTCGCCGCCGCAGCCGCCGCCGGAAAAGCAACACCTGTCTCTTTTTTCTTCGAAAAGGCGAGACAAAAATAACAAACATTTTTGAAAATCACATCCTAGCCTAGAATTTGTAAAAGCTTCAAACAATTATATCAATGTTCATATGTATAACCTATGTCCCTAAGATGCTGTGCTAAACTTTTTTTGTTAAGTATATATATAAATCTCTGGAAATAACACATTCGACAAATATATAAACATTAACTTTCTGTTGAAAATAAGATGATAATTCAATATAGAATTGTTGTTTCGGGGCATCAACTTTTACTGTCACATAGTGTTGTTTGTGCCGTGTGGCGACCGTAGAAAGTCTCCCCGTACATCCAATCAATATTATTATCTTTTCATCCCACAGGGATTGTACGACATTCATTGATCCAGTTTTTCCTTAAACACATGTGTTTCTTCTGTGTGTGTTTGTGATTGACTGTCATACTTAAATGCTACTTTCCTGTTTGAGTTGTATATCTACTTTTACATTGACATGCCCTGTTGTCCAGTCCCAGTAATACTATTTATTGTATACTTTCATATTGTCCCGTTTAGTTTGCATTGAGCTAAGCGTGCAATATTCTATGATATTGCACGCATTGATATTGCACGGGAACTTTTGCTCGTGCTTGCTAAGAGCCGCGAAATAGAAATAAGGAACTACTTTCAAATAAAAAAAACGGAATCCTTCCTATAGTGTCAACAAAAAAATACGAGTTTTTTTTCTACCTTTTATGGCAAAAATTGATAGAATAATTCAAATAGTCACTCACCCACTGTTTTTAACGTTATCGAATGGTAAACAAACTTCAGAAAATCACTTAATGTTTTTAATGACGTCATCCGACGTCGACGTCGTTTTCGCGCAAAATAATCATCCACACAAAATGAAACTGAATGGCAAGATAGGAATTCCATCAAAAGCTATAAAAATAACACAAATACAATGAAAAGTAATAGTCATACAATTAACATTGATCAAAAACAATATGAAAGTATACAATAAAAAGGTTATTGAATTTGTATGGCTAAATATTACTTGGAACTCGTTTTTTTGGCGCAGGACGACTCGCAAGCTCGTCATCCTTTGTCAAAACAACTCGTTCCAAGTAATATTTAGCCATACAAATGCAATAACCTATAGAATAACATTTTATTTAAATAAACTGTCATTTGTACATATGATTAAAATGGATGATTTAATATACTATTTAACATTTCCTGAATTTTGTCAAAATTGGCTAGAATTCCCAGAACACAGTCAGTCAAAAACACGCTTACAACACACACGATAATTTCAAGGAAAACGCGAAGTAAGAGACACCACAAACATAAAAGGGTCCGCAATAGGGTATGGCATTGGAACGGTCAGTGGCAAAAAGGCCGATGGAAGTTTAAACCAGGTTCTACTCTTACTTGAGGTCGTCCAAATAAAATGGGACAGGGCAAATATAGAATGTCCCGTCAGGCTATTTCTCTATTCTATACTATACTGAAAAGAAGAAAGAAACACATAATGGGTATTTCCGCTATATATTGTATGTTTAACATGCTACTGCTAATTGAATGGTACAGGGTGACATTAGGCCTGTCCTTTCGGAAAGAAGGTTTAAATAGCACCGAACACACCAATGGTTACCCCTTTAAAGTTTCATTATCGACAGAATGCGCATTTGGATCAAGCAGGTGAGCAAATTTGGCTTTAAACGTTGCAAATCTCTTAACATTAAACACAATACTGAAATGGCTTGATTTTTTCCAGCGCAACTTGAACATTATGAATTTCGTCAAACAAAGCATACTTTTATTAAAAGCTCTACTACATGACAGAGTTGTCCTTTCTGTAATTAGTTGTAGCCCTTTTTTGTACAAAACACGTTGAGATATATCTAGAATATTACGTGGAAATAGGTGTAGTAGAGGCATTTTTTGATTATGCGTTTCTTTATCCTTTCAGTATATACATCCTCATGGGCTTTCATAGCCTATTACATTGTTTAAAATGAGTTTGTTTAAATGGTTGATGTAGTTTGATTATAAGGCTACATGTACTGTTTTCTATGAGATGTATCAACATTTAGAAAGGAATCAAACTGTTTATTGAAATGATAATTGATGATGCAAACTGTAATTAAAAGGTTAATACAACTTATTGTACAGTGTTTATAATATAAAGAGAAGAATGCTATCTTCCATCGCTAATTAATACTGGATGACAACAACAGTAAAAACCGAACTAATAGACCCTTCTTAATATTGCCTCATGAATATTCATAACAGTTTCCAGAACGAGGCTGAGTTGGCAAACATCTCTGTAGCAGAAGCCAGCGTCCTTAGAGATAATGGCTATATACAGTGACAGAGATATTTCTCTTATTCCAAATATTTCTTTTGCATTTGTTGAAAATTATATCAAAGATACCAAACAGTCATCTGGTGATAAATCCATCAGCAAAGGATATAACTATTATAGTGAAGGATATATTCAAGATCTCAAAGGTAAGAAACCATTCATTATACTGATCACATTAATCTAGGTTATTAGTACAATTTAGTGGTGAGAATCACAATTCAGTTACAACCAATTAATCTTCATTCTGCAAGCACTTCTTTTATTAGGTCTGCAAGGCCTGTGCTATTATATAAAGCATTTATTACACATCCGATTTATAGGAAATGCTATACAATGTTCTGTTAATAACAAATAACAAATAGTTCAATTCTTGGCCATAAATTCATGATTTTATCAAATTAGATACCCTATTACTCCCTGGGGAATCTCTGCTGGTTGGTACAGTCATACCGTGTTTCATGTAATAAACACAAAATAGTTTGAACTTATTACATCCACTTCAAATTATATTTATCAGTGTTTTTTTAGCAGTATGACTTGGTTCAAGAGTATCAGGGAAATGTTTCAGATCCCAAAGGAAAAACTAAAAGCCACATCAATTATCAGTAAGCATATATATTTATTGTTTTTCAAATAAACAAAAAATCTAGATTTTAAAAACAAATTTAAAGCCAAACGATAATACACAAGTTAAATGACGACAATAACATTAACAGTTCTTGTATTGCGAATATCATAACAAATTTCATTTAGAATATGACACTGTTGACATTTATTATTATAAAAAAAAATCTTTCATTTTCAGATAAACTTCCTTGTAAGAGAAGCAAATGAGCCGTCCATATCATTTTCAAATTGCTCATGCGTTATTGGATTGTCAGGAGCATGTGGACATATTGTTGGGACCCTATATCAATTGGCCAACTATATGAAATTGGGCCTGAAGGCACTGCCTGAACATATTGCCAAAACATCCCAACCCCAAACGTGGCACACACCTAGAGGGGAAAGATTCATGGCAAAGCCGTCCAAGATCTTTAAGTGGTTATTCAAGGTCAGGGTCATTGGGCGGAAGTATTAAATCCACCTTGTACAACCCAGTAAGAGATAGGGGGATCCACTGGAAAGACCATAACCAAACATTGAAATCTGTGGACAAAGGAATGCTAATTCTGCAAGCTATCCACCAGAATATATTGGACACAGTTGATACAAAGTTCGGAAAAGTTACTTTTGTAGCCTGAGTATGACTGTGAATTAAATACAAGCGATGAGGGTTGCTGTGTTTTAAGCTCTGTACAATCTATTATTACCCTTGTTCGCTGATAGACGTTTTAAAGCACTCTGACATATGATGTCGTATTACATCAGATGATAGCCGTATTGGGATAGAACCTAAAACAACATACACAAAAATTGCCCATGTAACAATTTTTCTACTAACAGATGTTCTGAAACATTAAAACTAACACTTAAATCTTGTTCAAACAAGCCAGGACGGAATCCACTAAAGAACATAAACATTTCATCTATAAGAAGCATATTTCGCTTTCTGCCAGCAAGACTCGTTGTGTTTGACGGCTGATAATATGCACTTTGCATATTACTTGCAGAAGGCTGAATACATTAAAAAAAATGTTAAAAAAGCGCAATATGTGGGAAATCCAGAGTAAAACTTTATCATAGCATCATCATTGGAAAATCTATTTAAACCAAATCTTTCTAAATCTAGCTTTTTTTTCAGCGAGGCACATTGATCTGTTTTGTCCTTCAATTGATTCTCCAGATCTGCTATCTTCTTTTTTTTCGAGTCTTCTTCTTCACTGACAATGCAACTCTGTATATCGCCAACTTTGAACAACGTCCATTTCTTCCTCATCACCAGAGTCGTAATCCAAACTGAAAAGTATAGGATAATGGCTAATGGGGATTACTAGTAGAAAGTATCATATATAACATCAACAATTTCAGGGCTTTTTTAAAATGATGTTTATGGTAAAAATAAAATCTATTAGCAAAGAACACTTTTCTAACCTTTTATTGTCATTAGCTTCATTCGCCAGCATATTTTTGTTTTTCCTTCTTTCATCACATTTTGCACCAGTCCACAAGAAGACGGTTGGAACTGCATCTTTCTTTAGATTTTTTCACAAGACCCCATGATCTGTAATCTTGCTTTTTAAAATGTCTTGAACGGATAACAGTGGAGTTTGTAATCTGGAATAGTCAATAGTAAAATAGTTTACTAAATGTTTGAAATTATTTTGGAGTACTACGGTAAAAGCATGAACACACATTTGCCTACAATCATGTGCCCGAATAAATATTGAAATGTTTGTTATGGTTTGTGCCTGTTTTACTATTTAAGCATGTTTATTATTCAGTGAACTTGCTATTTAAAGTTTACAATAGATATTCATGACAAATATTGTGTAAAAGGTATGTTTTTCATTATCCATGCATGTTCAATATATTACAGTTTAATTTAATTTGTATATAGAGTTACCTGAAAGTTTTCTCCTGTATTTCTTCTAATTTTCACTATCTATTTCTTCTTTTGATGTTTGTCTTTTGGAATTCTATGAAAATGTAAATCTTGGTGATATCTACCATCCCCATTACATCCTTGGACACAACAATGTTGATTACTCCTACCTAATCTACTGCCTGTTTCTACTGTAGTAGCCATTACTGCTGAGTGTGTTTGCCAATACAGCCTCGTTCTGATATTCATGCATAAATATTGAGAGTGGCCTATAATGACCGTTTGAAGACATAATGCAATCATGCATGTTCGGAGAAAAGGGATTCACCTTGATTAAACTAATACTATTGTTTGGGGCGCTTGTTTCAGCCAAAGGTTTTTCTGCAGTAACTCGAGCAATTTAAATAATACGTACATCAGTTATTTATCATTAGATCTGGCATTTTTAGTGGTAAATAAAACTACTTTACTTTTGAAAATCAGTTGAGAAATAAATATTTTACAGCCAAAATGATTTTTTGATGGGGCTTTTCCTATGTAAATTCCTTGTTGGTGGGACAGCAGAAAATTACAAAATGTCAAATTACTTCAGTAAAACTTGATATAACACGTTCCATTTGCATTTTACTGTTTCCATACTGTCAAGTTCTTGTCTTTTTCGTTTTTTTATTATGACCTTACACCATACTAGGCAGTCTTTCACCTTAACAAAATTCTGTTAAGATATGTAAAACCGTTAACAAAGTTCTGTTAAGACAATTTTTCTACAAATCGTTAACAAAATTTTGTTAAGACAACTTTTTCTACAAATCGGTAACAAAATTTTGTTTGTAAGAATGCATTCAAATATCTTTACCAGGCAGTCTTCCACCTTAACAAAATTCTGTTGAGACAATTTTTTCTACGAATCGATAACAACATTTTGTTTGTAAGAATGTATTCAAATATATTTACTAGGCAGTCTTCCACCTTAACAAAATTCTGTTAAGATTCATTTTTAAAATCGTTAACAAAATTTTGTTAAGACAAATTTTTCTACAAATCGTTAACAAAATTTTGTTTGTAAGAATGTATTCAAATATCTTTACTAGGCAGTCTTCCACCTTAACAAAATTCTGTTAAGATTCATTTTTAAAATCGTTAACAAAATTCTGTTAAGACAATTTTTTCTACAAATCGTTAACAAAATTTTGTTTGTAAGAATGTATTCAAATATCTTTACTAGGCAGTCTTCCACCTTAACAAAATTCTGTTAAGATTTGTAAAACCGTTAAAATTTTTTTATGAAGACAATTTTTTCTACAAATCGTTAACAAAATTTTGTTAAGACAACTTTTGCTACCAGTTGTTAACAAAATTTTGTTTGTAAGAATGTATTCAAATATCTTAACTAGGCAGTCTTCCACCTTAACAAAATTCTGTTAAGATTCATTTTTAAAATCGTTAACAAAATTCTGTTAATACTAATGTATTCAAATATCTTTACTAGGCAGTCTTCCACCTTAACAAAATTCTGTTAAGATTTGTAAAACCGTTAACAAAATTTTGTTAAGACAATTTTTTCTACAAACCGTTAACAAAATTTTGTTCAGACAATTTTTTCTACAAACCGTTAACAAAATTTTGTTAAGACAATTTTTTCTGCAAACCGTTAACAAAATTTTGTTAAAACAATTTTTTCTGCAAATCGTTCACAACATTTTGTTCAGAGAATTTTTTCTACAAATCGTTAACAAAATTTTGTTAAGACAATTTTTTCTACAAACCGTTAACAAAATTTTGTTAAGACAATTTTTTCTGCAAACCGTTCACAAAATTTTGTTAAAACAATTTTTTCTGCAAATCGTTAACAAAATGTTGTTAAGACAATTTTTTCTACAAATCGTTAACAAAATTTTGTTAAGACAATTTTTTCTGCAAACCTTTAACAAAATTTTGTTAAAACAATTTTTTCTGCAAATCGTCAACAAAATTTTATTCAGAGAATTTTTTCTACAAATCGTTAACAAAATTTTGTACAGACAATTTTTTCTACAAACCGTTAACAAAGTTTTGTTCAGAGAATTTTTTCTACAAACCTTTAACAAAATTTTGTTAAGACGATTTTTTCTACAAACCGTTAACAAAATTTTGTTAAGACAATTTTTTCTACAAACCGTAAACAAAATTTTGTTAAGACAATTTTTTCTGCAAACCGTTAACAAAATTTTGTTAAAACAATTTTTTCTGCAAATCGTTAACAAAATTTTATTCAGAGAATTTTTTCTACAAATCGTTAACAAAATTTTGTACAGACAATTTTTTCTACAAACTGTTAACAAAATTTTGTTAAGACAATTTTTTCTACAAACCGTTAACAAAATTTTGTTAAGACAATTTTTTCTGCAAACCGTTAACACAATTTTGTTAAAACAATTTTTTCTGCAAATCGTTAACAAAATTTTGTTCAGAGAATTTTTTCTACAAACCTTTAACAAAATTTTGTTAAGACGATTTTTTCTACAAACCGTTAACAAAATTTTGTTAAAACAATTTTTTCTGCAAATCGTTAACAAAATTTTGTTCAGAGAATTTTTTATACAAATCGTTAACAAAATTTTGTTAAGACAATTTTTTCTACAAACCGTTAACAATTTTTTTTCTACAAACCGTTAACAAAATTTTGTTAAGATAATTTTTTCTACAAACCGTTAACAAAATTTTGTTAAGACAATTTTTTCTACAAACCGTTAACAAAATTTTGTTAAGACAATTTTTTCTACAAACCGTTAACAAAATTTTGTTAAGACAATTTTTTCTGCAAACCGTTAACAAAATTTTGTTAAAACAATTTTTTCTGCAAATCGTTAACAAAATTTTGTTCAGAGAATTTTTTCTACAAACCTTTAACAAAATTTTGTTAAGACGATTTTTTCTACAAACCGTTAACAAAATTTTGTTAAAACAATTTTTTCTGCAAATCGTTAACAAAATTTTGTTCAGAGAATTTTTTATACAAATCGTTAACAAAATTTTGTTAAGACAATTTTTTCTACAAACCGTTAACAATTTTTTTTCTACAAACCGTTAACAAAATTTTGTTAAGATAATTTTTTCTACAAACCGTTAACAAAATTTTGTTAAGACAATTTTTTCTACAAACCGTTAACAAAATTTTGTTAAGACAATTTTTTCTACAAACCGTTAACAAAATTTTGTTAAGACAATTTTTTCTGCAAACCGTTAACAAAATTTTGTTAAAACAATTTTTTCTGCAAATCGTTAACAAAATTTTGTTCAGAGAATTTTTTCTACAAACCTTTAACAAAATTTTGTTAAGACGATTTTTTCTACAAACCGTTAACAAAATTTTGTTAAAACAATTTTTTCTGCAAATCGTTAACAAAATTTTGTTCAGAGAATTTTTTATACAAATCGTTAACAAAATTTTGTTAAGACAATTTTTTCTACAAACCGTTAACAGTTTTTTTTCTACAAACCGTTAACAAAATTTTGTTAAGATAATTTTTTCTACAAACCGTTAACAAAATTTTGTTAAGACAATTTTTTCTACAAACCGTTAACAAAATTTTGTTAAGACAATTTTTTCTACAAACCGTTAACAAAATTTTGTTAAGACAATTTTTTCTGCAAACCGTTAACAAATTTTTGTTAAAACAATTTTTTCTGCAAATCGTTAACAAAATTTTGTTCAGAGAATTTTTTCTACAAACCTTTAACAAAATTTTGTTAAGACGATTTTTTCTACAAACCGTTAACAAAATTTTGTTAAAACAATTTTTTCTGCAAATCGTTAACAAAATTTTGTTCAGAGAATTTTTTCTACAAATCGTTAACAACATTTTGTTAAGACAATTTTTTCTACAAACCGTTAACAAAATTTTGTTAAGACAATTTTTTCTACAAACCGTTAACAAAATTTTGTTAAGACAATTTTTTCTGCAAACCGTTAACACAATTTTGTTAAGACAATTTTTTCTGCAAACCGTTAACAAAATTTTGTTGAAACAATATTTTCTGCAAATCGTTAACAAAATTTTGTTAAGACAATTTTTTCTACAAATCGTTAACAAAATTTTGTTAAGACAATTTTTTCTACAAACCGTTAACAACATTTTGTTAAGACAATTTTTTCTGCAAACCTTTAACTAAATTTTGTTAAAACAATTTTTTCTGCAAATCGTTAACAAAATTTTGTTCAGAGAATTTTTTCTACAAACCTTTAACAAAATTTTGTTCAGACGATTTTTTCTACAAACCGTTAACAAAATTTTGTTAAGACAATTTTTTCGGCAAATTGTTTACAAAATTTTGTTAAGACAATTTTTTCTGCAAACCGTTAACACAATTTTGTTAAGACAATTTTTTCTGCAAACCGTTAACAAAATTTTGTTGAAACAATATTTTCTGCAAATCGTTAACAAAATTTTGTTAAGACAATTTTTTCTACAAATCGTTAACAAAATTTTGTTAAGACAATTTTTTCTACAAACCGTTAACAACATTTTGTTAAGACAATTTTTTCTGCAAACCTTTAACTAAATTTTGTTAAAACAATTTTTTCTGCAAATCGTTAACAAAATTTTGTTCAGAGAATTTTTTCTACAAACCTTTAACAAAATTTTGTTCAGACGATTTTTTCTACAAACCGTTAACAAAATTTTGTTAAGACAATTTTTTCGGCAAATTGTTTACAAAATTTTGTTAAGACAATTTTTTCTACAAATCGTTAACAAAATTTTGTTAAGATAATTTTTTCTACAAACCGTTAACAAAATTTTGTTAAGACAACTTTTTCTACAAATCGGTAACAAAATTTTGTTTGTAAGAATGCATTCAAATATCTTTACCAGGCAGTCTTCCACCTTAACAAAATTCTGTTAAGACAATTTTTTCTACGAATCGTTAACAAAATTTTGTTTGTAAGAATGTATTCAAATATATTTACTAGGCAGTCTTCCACCTTAACAAAATTCTGTTAAGATTCATTTTTAAAATCGTTAACAAAATTTTGTTAAGACAATTTTTTCTACAAATCGTTAACAAAATTTTGTTTGTAAGAATGTATTCAAATATCTTTACTAGGCAGTCTTCCACCTTAACAAAATTCTGTTAAGATTCATTTTTAAAATCGTTAACAAAATTCTGTTAAGACAATTTTTTCTACAAATCGTTAACAAAATTTTGTTTGTAAGAATGTATTCAAATATCTTTACTAGGCAGTCTTCCACCTTAACAAAATTCTGTTAAGATTTGTAAAACCGTTAAAAAAAATTTATGAAGACAATTTTTTCTACAAATCGTTAACAAAATTTTGTTAAGACAACTTTTGCTACCAGTTGTTAACAAAATTTTGTTTGTAAGAATGTATTCAAATATCTTTACTAGGCAGTCTTCCACCTTAACAAAATTCTGTTAAGATTCATTTTTAAAATCGTTAACAAAATTCTGTTAATACTACTGTATTCAAATATATTTACTAGGCAGTCTTCCACCTTAACAAAATTCTGTTAAGATTTGTAAAACCGTAAACAAACTTTTGTTAAGACAATTTTTTCTACAAACCGTTAACAAAATTTTGTTAAGACAATTTTTTCTACAAACCGTTAACAAAATTTTGTTAAAACAATTTTTTCTGCAAATCGTTAACAAAATTTTGTTCAGAGAATTTTTTCTACAAATCGTCTTAACAAAATTTTGTTAACGGTTTGTAGAAAAAATTGTCTTAACAAAATTTTGTTAACGGTTTGTAGAAAAAATTGTCTTAACAAAATTTTGTTAACGGTTTTTACAAATCTTAACAGAATTTTGTTAAGGTGGAAGACTGCCTAGTAAAGATATTTGAATACATTCTTACAAACAAAATTTTGTTAACGATTTGTAGAAAAAATTGTCTTAACAAAATTTTGTTAACGATTTGTAGAAAAAATTGTCTTAACAAAATTTTGTTAACGATTCTAAAAATGAATCTTAACAGAATTTTGTTAAGGTGGAAGACTGCCTAGTAATGATATTTGAATACATTCTTACAAACAAAAATTTGTTAACGATTTGTAGAAAAGATAGTCTGAACAAAATTTTGTTAACGATTCTAAAGATGAATCTTAACAGAATTTTGTTAAGGTGGAAGACTGCCTAGTAAAGATATTTGAATACATTCCTACAAACAAAATTTTGTTAACGATTTGTAGAAAAAATTGTCTTAACCAAATTTTGTTAACGATTTTAAAAATAAATCTGAACAGAAGTTTGTTAAGGTGGAAGCCTGCCTAGTAAAGGTATTTGAATACATTCTTACAAACAAAATTTTGTTAACGATTTGTAGAAAAAATTGTCTTAACAAAATTTTGTTAACGATTCTAAAAATGAATCTTAACAGAATTTTGTTAAGGTGGAAGACTGCCTAGTAAAGATATTTGAATACATTCTTACAAACAAAATTTTGTTAACGATTTGTAGAAAAAATTGTCTTAACAAAATTTTGTTAACGATTTTACAAATGAATATTAACAGAATTTTGTTAAGGTGGAAGACTGCCTAGTAATGATATTTGAATACATTCTTACAAACAAAATTTTGTTAACGATTTGTAGAAAAGATAGTCTTAACAAAATTTTGTTAACGATTCTAAAAATGAATCTTAACAGAATTTTGTTAAGGTGGAAGACTGCCTGGTAAAGATATTTGAATACATTCTTACAAACAAAATTTTGTTAACGATTTTAAAAAAAATTGTCTTAACAGAATTTTGATCACGATTTTGAAAATGAATCTTAACAGAATTTTGTTAAGGTGGAAGCCTGCCTAGTAAAGATATTTTAATACATTCTTACAAACAAAATTTTGTTAACGATTTGTAGAAAAAATAGTCTAAACAGAATTTTGTTAACGATTTTAAAAATGAATCTTAAAAAACGAAAAAGACAAGAACTTGACAGTATGGAAACAGTCAAATGCAAATGGAACGTGTTATATTTGGTTATTAAACGTTCAGTGTGTATTAATGTACTAATATCCAACAATTTAAAACTATTTTTGAATAAAGAATCTAAAAAAAATATTTTTCGAATTTTTCATGCCGCAGAATTTTGCATTGAAAATGACCCATCAAAATCAACATTCGCACATGAAATTTTTATTTCTCAACCGATTTTGAAAAGTAAAGTATTTTTATTTACCACTAAAAATGTCTGTTTCACTGATATATAACTTATATAGGTTGTAGATTAATTTTATCTTAAAAGTCCAAAAAACCTTTGGCCGAAGCAAGCGCCCCAAACAGTAATCATATGTCGATCATAAATAGGGTGAACAAAATCACTAGCCTAAAGACAACAATACTTTGCTGATCGCTTTTGTATACTGATCATTTTCTTACTTGTTTGCTTTCTTCTTATAGAGTACGACAATAACTATGATGACTGCCACAACCACCACGCATCCGATGATGGACAAACTGACAATGAAGTAGACGGGGTAAACACATTTGTAGCTGCCGGCAGTATTGTGACAATCGGTGACACTGTTACAGGGCGAGGTGAGGCACTCGTCCACATCATACTGGCAATGACTACCACTCCACCCCCTTGTACACACACATACATAGTTTTCATCGAAATCTGTCAGACGAAGGGGATCGTCGCATGGAATATCCGTGGATGCTATAAAATGGTAAACGATGGAATAAGATGCTACATTACATATTTGTCTGTGATTTGTATAGGAAATACTGGGAATAGAAAAGCTATATCTACTTGTTTGCTCTATTGGGAAATATCTCCCACAGGGAGGGAGATATTTCCCAGTACGGAACATTGCTCGGCCTTTTCCGTCAGTGGCGGGAACGCCAAATGACGTTCCGATTGTTTTACGGACTTCGTCGTCAGATTCCGCCACTAGCGAATAACGATTACGGAAATTAACGAAGAGTTCCGACTCCACTTGTTTTGTTTGTATGCCGTAACGTCGTCTTGGCGTTCTCGTGCAAACTGGTGTAAAAAGGCGTGAATCATTAGAAATATTAATAAAATGTCATTTAAATTATGTAATATATAGTTTAATAACCAGTGTTTTTGAGATACTGAAAATATCTCCCTCGGTAGAAAAATGGCCCCGATATAAGAACTCGTTCTCCGCACTCGTTCTTATATCGGGACCATTTCTCGACCTCGGGAGATATTTCCCGTATCTCAAAAACACTGGTTATTAAACTCTATGTTTTATATACTAAAATAATTGTTATTGCTGTGTTACAGTAATTAACACAGATTAATTATCAAATAGATTGATAGACAATATGCAAACAATAGCAAAGCGTATACATACATTAGATTGATGTACTTAAAAAGAAGGTATATTTATGTAGTAAAACACGTATCTTACGTGCACAATATCCGCCGTTCTGGCATGGAGATTCCAGATTATACACAGAGACGGTGACCACATCTGATAACGTCTCTGTAGAATCCTTGACTACCATGTTTATTGTATCAATGCCAGTGAATGACATGTTTTTGAAATATGTAAGATGACCAAATACCCAGCTCATCCGAGTCGGAGATTTCTCTAAAGCTATTCCAAAACACTGAAATGTATAGTTTTAATAACACGATCGATGAAACTTTAAGCATGTCAGTTATCTAATTATCGTGTAACATTTATTAAAATCTATACAACAATAAAAGTACATCAATGAATCCGGTTCCACCTAAAATAAACAAATATCATCCGATCATAAGTAGTAACTTTAAGCTAGTATTGAAAAGCAAATATTGAACTTAACGCTTTTCATAGATGTTGAAAATATTTTTAAAAATAACAAACTAGTGATACAGACTATTAATATAAATAAAAAAAATCTCACTTTGGCCAGTTGAGAGCAGTTTAAATATATCAATTGTGCATACGTTCCAGTAATAAGGAAACATCACATAGTGATCTATTGTATGCAAGACACAAGGAAATACGATTCAAATGAAATATCTTCCATTTTTAAATGAAATATATTTCATTACCGTATACTGGGTGTTGGGTCTAAAAGAACCACATAAGCATGATACATCACCTCTTGACCAATTGTTTTTATGTCGCTAAATATGGTTATACAAATCGAACAGGAAAAGTAGCATTCAAGGACGACAGTCAACCACAAACACACACAGAAACAAAGAACAACTTTAAAGATGAACAAAATGCCAAATTAGACACCACAAACACAAAAGTGTTGACAATAGGGCTACCGTTTGGAACGGTCAGTGGCAAAAAGGCCGCTGGGGGCTCGCTAATTTGATTAAAATAGAAGATAACATCTAGTGGTAAATCTATAAATAAGTGAAGAATGTGTCTAATGCATCTTAAGCCTCATCTGTGATCTCATTTGTGATTTATCATGCCGATATGCACGTTCTGCCTAATAAAGGGGTGACCTAATAACTTTTGCTTTATTAGGCACAGACCAATAAAGCAAATCAATGCGGAATCCCTCAGCGTTTATTGTACGTAACGCTATCTGACTTCATTAAACAAACAGAAAACAACAAAATGGCTGCGTCCTCGATAATCGTAACATTCTGCGAAATAGATAATACTAGTAATTCATACAGAAAATATGGATAATCTACATAACAAATAGAATATTATGCCAGTGCCTTTTACTATCAAGTTTATTAAGCTCGGCAAAAAAACGCAAAATCGCTCGGCAGAGTCTCGCCATTCTTCGTTTTCTAAGTCTCGCCTAATAAACTTGATAGTAAAAGGCACTGACATAATATTCTCTATAATTTGTCCATGTCTATTACTTTTGACTCGATTTAGGACTTTTAGGTAATGCATTATTATATGGATACTTATTATCATTATCATGATTATGGTTTGAATTATAGCCGAAAAAGGCATTCTTATATGCATCTATTTACAAAATGATGCACTGGTTTAATGATGCACTCCATTTTATAACCCAGACTTTCTTTACCATGGTTTTAATTATTGACCTTTTTTTATTTTATAAGTTGCCAAATATCAGTTTCGTGATGTGTTCACATTTACTGTATACTTTTATTACAATTATACAAAATCTGGACTGACACTTCATTTGACACCAGGAAATATTTCTTTGAATTTAATTTCTATCCCATTATGTGGTCCGAGTATTAACTTTCATACCCCATCCAACCCCTTCTCCAAGAAGTGAAATCGGGGTTGGCTGGGGTATGAAATAAAACCTTAATTTCGGCTTAAAAAATTTGCTTATTGTAAATTAAAACATTTAGTAGGTAATTTTAAAAAGGTTATCGCATTTTTTCACTAAAAATTATTTTTTAAATTTGTTTCATTGTCGAACTATCCGTTATAAAAACCTGCTAATATAAGCTGTCCCATTGCTTAATGAAATTAAGGCGGGACCATGTAATGCACATTATATTTTGTGCAAACTGTAATTGAAAATGCCGTATCTGTTTCAAAGAAAAAAGAACATACCCAAGTACTGTTGCAGGTATCGAAATCAGCATAGTTTTTGTCCAGTATATCCATGGAATAAAATCCTTGAGTACCCGTATATGAGTTTAGAATAGTAAGAACGTCGCCTTCATCGTAATCATACGCGCCGAATAACAGAGATATTGTTACTGTTTCACCTTCTTTATTATCCCGGTAAATCTGAAATTAGCACACCATTCCAGAATTTGAGAAATCATAATTCAATGATTTAATTACAATATACAATATATGGATTTAAACGTCTTTTATAATTTAGATGGGAAAAAAATATTAAACAATAAATTAGGAAATTATAACGTGTATATACACAGAGAAACATAAGTATCATTTATGAAAACCGCATTCGAAGCCTGGACCTTTAATTATTATTTCGATTGTTGGCGTATAACAACAATAATCTATGATGCCGCAATGACCGAGTGATTAGCATACTTTCCTTCCGATCCAGACGCCCAGGACTGGATTCCCGTTGGGAATACATGTTATGCATGCATTGCTGGACGTCTGTTATAGAAATAGCCAGGAAACGAGGCTGCCTTGATAATAGATAATAGTATCGGAATAAAGAAAAAAAGAAAGACTTGTTGGATATCGTCGAAATTAAGTACATGTAACTACATCCGTTATTCTATTCACAGTCCAGAAATCGAACAGTCAGACATATGCAGTGTTACGTTTTTTATGTTGTATATTTATTCAATAAATATACACATTTCATGATTAGTATATACATTATTCTTACCTTAATTTCTTCCGTAGCATCAGGATATAGAAGGTAAGTGTCAAGGTAATTTGTCAAAAATACTGTTGGGGGGTCATTCACAGAGGTAATGTCGACTGATAGTGTAGCAAACGAAGAGTTTCGTTCTATATTGTCAAAGACATCATATATCTCAATGTCAATAGTCGCTTTGCCGAAACAATGATAGCACGCAAGGACTGTTAAACTGAAATGATATAATGACTGCAAAATGTGTATTATGTAAATACATGCTTACCTGGAGTGAAACACAGCCCTTTAAAAGCTAGATTATCTTAGGTCCACGGGCTTTACTGAATACTTGGCTCTTACAACAATAAAGAAGTGATATATTATGTCAGTCTGATGCAAAAGAACAATGCAATGCATTGTTTGTAATACTGAACACAATACTTTCCACTTTTTCTTAATTATCACTTCTTATGGTATTTCAATGTTTGTCAAATTGGTTGACAGCACACCGTTCATTGACGATATATATTACTTTCGTTCCAAGCAGTCTAGGAGTTATTAACATATCGCAAAAACTGGATCGTCTTGATCAGTAACCTTGATCTTGACATTAAAACACTTAATACATGTAATATAGTACTCAACACAATGTTATGGAAAATAATAACGCCAAATAACTATATTAAGCATGAATCGATTGTGTTCATTGTCAAAATGTATAGAAACAACTATGTTACATCTGTTTGTCTTACTCATTGTCAAACTCAAATACTTTATTGAAGCAAACCTTCAAACACAGTTGGTGAAAAGCAATGTCAACCAACTGAAACTCCTTTATTTGTAAATAATCAAGGTCAAAAACTCAATAACGCATGTGATAAGTTTGTTAATTATCGAAATTATCTGAGAACTTATTCCAACAAAGTCTGATATATAGAGTCTGATATATAGTTCTTTTGGAATTTTTCGAGATTCCATTTAAATGTTTAAAGGGACACAGGGCAATCTTAGTTTGTCTACATAACGTGCATTTGTTCAATCAATAATATGAATTGTGAGAACAGTATAAAGAAAATTGTTTTTGCACATTATTAACTGTTGATGATATTGTACCATCAATACATTTAAACCTATGTTAGAATAAGAAAAATAAAATAAAACAGTTTTAACTCATGTTTTATTTAATTATATGCGAGCAGTTTTCAAGTTAACATGTTTATACTGGATTAATAAATCGAGACGCAACATGTAATTCTTGCTATAAACTTCAAGATAAACAACTCAAAATAACTCACTTAATTTGTGGATTGTGTTGTTTTGTTTTTAAAAAAAACAACATATTTATATATACGATTTCATTTTTTTAAACAGACTACTAGCTTTCTCGTTAACGTGTAAATATATCAGTTTACATTTTAAATAGAAGAAAACAATTGCTACCTTCCATTAATAGAGATTGATACTTCATTCAAAAGTTGTCCTGAGTAATCCGAAATCAGCCTGAATGCTATTAAATCTCCGTCGGGGTCCTCAGCTATTATGTCTTTTGTCACAATACCTGCAAAAATTAAAGTGTATGAATGAAATAGTTTTTAATAAATTGCTTAATATTAAATACTCACTAAGTGCATGCTCAGCAAAACTGAATAAAGGTTAAACGCCTTTTAATTCATGAAACACAAGGTCGTTTATTACGTTATTATTACTGTATATATTTTATGGGGTTTAACGACATTTTTTATAAACAGTTCAATATTATCACAACATTGTCTACTTGTATTAGTGAGCTCTTATAGGACTACCTCAATAGAATACCAAGCCATTAACACATGACATGACACCGCACGAAGTCGAGTTAGACAAACCCAGCCGACCAGTCCGGTACGAGCGTTTATATATTGAATGTGAACCAAGGGAGCTACTACTACCAGTTTTATGAAGTAGTTCGTGGATATGTGACCCGCCCGAGTATTGAACCCACGACATCGCGCATCCGAGAAGGACGTCCTACCACTCGGTCACGCCGCGGGTTTATAATTACTGTTTTCACAAACTGATTCATTTCATATATGATAAAGGGGTTAGTATTTTTAGTACTTAATACAAACAAAAACACGCAGATATATCAAACATTTAATTTAGAATAGTTTATTCAATAATTGCGATTTCATTTAATATTTGAACACGATTTGAAAACAAGCTTTCAAGGAATATGTGTTTTTATAAATTCTTCTCCTCGCAAAATGTAAGTATTAAGACACAAGTACAGAACATCCACAGATCTGTTGCGACGGTTCTTATTTCTAGTGGCACAAATAGAAATCCACATATATGTTCAAATAGTTACTATAACACAAACAGAATATGTACTACAATTTTGAATTTATGGGTTATTATCAATATGAATTCATAACAAGCACGCAGCATAAAACTTAAAAATGTACTTATTTAATCATGTTAATGTTACTTTAAATATTGTGTTTGCTTTCAAAAAAAGTATTTGTGAATACATTTCATTCAATACATGTTAATTATGAATTCATTCATTTTAATAAATGAAGCTTTAGTATGTATTTTGAAAACAATAAAAGACACTGATATTTACCTTGATCTTCGTACATGTGTATGCTCGGTTCGGATGTCATAACTGGTGGATTATTAATCACACGTGATTTAACTGTGAATATCGCAAACTGGGTCTCAGTTCCAAAGTATTGCCCGTCAGTAATGTCAGTTGTAGAGCGTGTGTTACATATCTGCAATAGGAAATCGCGGCGTGTGTCAGTTTCCTCAGTTTTCAAAATAAACATAGGTCAATGTTCTTAACCTTATTTAAACTAATAAGACAAGAATGCACTCCACAATATAATGTATTACACTATTGGTGAATGCTGAAACTTTGATCAGAGAAATAACTGAAGCATGCTCATTTGATTGATTAAATGTGATTTAAATGATTGTGTTTTTTTTGTGTTTTTTTAGCAACTTATATATTCGAACTGTTTTTATACGGGTTCCGTTAAGTTTAAATAGATATGTAATTAGTACCATAGCAGTGCATCGTTGCGTTTTTGAACATTTAAAGTGGGAGGCTACATGTATCGCTGGCTTAGAAACAAATACGTAGCTAAGCTAATATGATATTGTGGGTTTACGGATGTTTTTGCAGAACGACAGAACAGTTTCACTAGTGTTTAATATCCAAATGATAAATGGTAAACTTCACTCTACAGTTGGTTGGCTTATCTTAATGACAGTTGGTTGGCTTATCTTAATGAGGCACAGCAAGCTTAAGCTTTAATCACCTTTAGTTTCACTTGTTTTGCTAATTATTTTAATATACGGCAAACTTCGCACTATATTTGTTTCAAAGGTTTGGCTTTCTTTATTATGAGCGGTCAGCTCCACCCTAACTTTGTTTCAGACGTTGCACATGTACTTATCCTTATGTTGCACTGTACGCTTCATCAATCCACCTTTGTTTCACCCTTCACTCATCTAACCAAGTGATAACGCATACAATCATGCCCTTGAATGCAACATGTCACTTCAATTTCTTTTATAAAACAGTGTACAGTGTCTGCAGTGCCATATAGCACTCACACAACACTACAGTATGACTTGATTTTGTTTTGTAACGTTGTTTTCTTTTGCACATGAACGCCGCACTATGCGTATTATATTCACACAGTTTTAACGTGCGTGTTTTACCCTTATCCCATTATAACCTTTGCTACACAGTTAGCTAGTTTCTTTAAAAACGCATACTATACTCAGCAAAAATAAAAAGTATCCACTTTGTTTTCCTGCAAATTCTGAGACTGTAAGAAAGAAGTAGCCATTGTAGCATGATTTTCTTTTAATAACAACTTTGTTTGATGTTCACACAAAATTTCATCGAAATATACCGAATGTTTAAAAAATAAATCAAACTTTAAAAACATAGGAGTGAAAACGAAATTAACAAAACTTAACAAATGTAAAGATTAGCGACAATATAACAGATTTAGCGGTGTAAGCCCATTCAAATACACAGACAAATGTTCAAAACCTCGCTTATATCTCATGTGTCCACCGTTACACCGAATACACTCAAAAATGCGACGTCGCATGCTGCTGCCGTAACGACTGACGAAACATCGAGCATATTTGGGACGTCGTGTACGTCAGGATGACCCTATCCAAAGTGTTCAGGACCTTGCAGCAGCACTTGTCCGCGAATGAAACGCATTAGCTCCAGAATTCGTCAGTCGTTACGTCAGAAGCATGCGACGTCGCATTATTGCGTGTATTCGGTGTAACGGTGGACACATGAGATATTAGAGCGGTTTTATATATTTTACTGTGTATTTCTATCGACTTAGACTGCCGGATATGTGCTATTGTCTTTACCTTTACATTTGTTAAGTTTTGTTAATTTCGTTTTCACACCTACCTTTTTAAACTGATTCATTTTTTTATTATTTAGTATATGTCGATAAAATTGTGTGTGAACATCAAACAAAGATGTTATTAAAAGAAAATCATGCTACAATTGTTAGTTCTTTCTTATTGTCTCAGATTTTGCAGGAAAACAAAGTGGATACTTTTTATTTTTGCTGAGTATAGTATGCTTATTTGAACACTAGAATGGTGCTTATTTCATCAAGTACAATTTAACTATAACGATTGAAGGCAGAGGATGCAATCCTTCATGAATTATGGAGCAGATTTTGTTTTAAATGTTCAAAGTGTATGAAAAGGGGCATGACTCTGCAACAGGTAAATTATAAGGAGGATATGTATAAAGTTTCGTATCCATAGTTCAATAATTTTCCAAGTCATGAGCTAGGTTAAAGTTTTATGAATAGGACCAGAACTCTGTCAAAATGAAAACCATAGTTATTGGACATGGCAATGAATAATTGATAAAGAAGAACTGTATAACGTGTTTTGACCATAGTTCAACATTTTGCAAAGTTACGACCTAGATTAGATTGCAGGTTAATGTTTTATGAAAGTGGACATAACTCTGCCAAAATGAAAGTCAAAGTTATTGGACATCTGTAACGACATTTCTTTGTGTAAATAAATATGTGTGTTAAGTTTCGGGAACATAAGTCAAACACATTTTAGGTTATGACCAGGTTAGATCTTGGTTAGGTGGCAGGTTAAAGTTTTATGAAAAGGGCCATAACTCTGCTAAAATGAAAGTCAGAGTTATTGGACATGTTAAACGACATGTAGGTAAAATACTTAGTTATGGCCAAGGTTAGGTTGTAGGTTAAAGTGTGACGAACGACGTCGGACGATGGACGACGGATGACGAAAAACGACGACGACAGACGACGGACAAAGTGAGCCCAAATTGTCTGTCATGTGGCAGGTGACACAAAAATAAAAATAAATCGTACCTTAACCGTTGTAGTTTGAGTTGAGATATTATGTGTTTCAGTGTTGTTTTCGTAAGAACATGTTCTACTCGTTATTTGCCATTCCTGGACATCTGAAATATATCCCAAGGTTACAATTTCGTTATGCGACACTTTGAAATAGTTAGAATATTCAAACTTTCTCTTTTTTCCATATCAACAATACTTTGGAAGTTTGTTTTGCATTATGCATATTAATTTTGTTCTGATGAAAATCATATATTGGACAGAACATTATATATATGTATAAATAAGATATCTTATATATATAATATATTACCTGAGTTCCAATGCAATAACATATTGACATTTTCATCTGGTACTGGGTCAGTATTTGTCTGTGTATGAGTGACTGTCATCGGTCCAGGCATGCTAAGTTGTCCAACCGGCACAACAGAAAATGACATATCGAACGAAAACAGCCTGAAATGAACACTCTCATCGTGACGTTAAGGCAATACACATCAGAGCAACGATATCACCAATCATTTACTTTGTTAATAACATGCTACAAACAATGTCGAAGAAATGGAACATTCAATTTAAAGCAAATCTTCTACACTGCTGCATAATTAAGCAAACAGACACGCATACTTCATTATTTAATACTTACATGTAATAATAATTTATGTATTTATATTGCCTTAATGTAGGATCATATAATAAACCAATTGCAACAAAGCATAATGGCTACGTGTAATTATCATAGAATGCGAAATTTAAAGTGGCCAGAATGTTATGTTTTATAAACATGAAACTTACCTGCCACGAAGTAATCGTTCTGTTTTATTCATCGTGAAAGAAGGGTTCACGATATATGGAATAAAGTCTAGAGATGCATCTGATCTATAATCGGCACTGAGGTCATCTTCTGTTAACTTACTGAATAAAACTGTTTGACCGGCTGGTAGATCTTGTAAAAATAAAATAGTTTAAATATTATAATAATACACGAAACATGTCACTAAAACTACCATGTCTTAAATAATTTAGTTCTTTTTTGTACAAATGTATTCAAAAGGAGTATTTTGAGGACATGTATACTATTTCACGCTCGGGAATCGACTGTTAAGCAGATGCGCTTTTTCGGTAAAGTGAACAGGAAAACGAGACTTTTCCTACCAAATCAGGTAAGATTTGTCTCTCTAACTTGTTTAATCCTAAACCAATTTTGTTTAAATAAAGTGCACTAAACATAGATAAGTACATGCATCAGAATACCTTGACTACTACAGTTGATGATATATTCCTCGTTGTTGATATTACTTCTTCTAAACACGTTATTAAAAATATTGTGGTAAGGGCCACAGCGCAACTTTAAATGCACTTTCGTTTACTATTTGTTTACGTTTAGCACAATTTATTGCGCTTTTTCCATATTATATCATCACAGGTAACAATGACACGAATCACTGAATCTGGATAGATGGAAAAGGTAAACTCATTTATAATTGATAAATTGTTTTCAGGTCTGCGTTGTACGAGCAAAATGTTTCAGTTTGTCACTTTTCATAACAAAACAACAACCACATTATACTCAAGTTCATTTTGCCAATAAAACAACTTTTTCGACTACGTCATGGGCTCAATATGGTGAAACTTCCATTTTAAATAGTATAACCTTTCAAAACTAAAGTATTTTAAAGCCACCTTCCCGCCAGCAACAGGTAAATTTTGCACCACAAAACTGTTCTATTTATATGTGTAGAGGTCATAAATTATGCATGAGTCTATATTTAGTAACGCACATTTAAAATACATGTAACTGAGTATGCGTAAACTAAACTAAGAGTTGGTACCTCATAATTCGAAACACAATAGGGCGACGTTTTGCCTGACCGGGTAAAGTGGTTATATTATAGTTGTCGAGTTTAGATTTGCAGCATATGTTAGTTACGTATATACCTTATAGTTAGTAGGCCGGAAAACGGTTTACATTTGTTATAAAATGTGCTTGTTGTTGACGGGAGAGTGACTTTAAAAACCATTACGATATTCTTAGTTATTTCCAATGTTCCAGTTTTCATGCTAACTTTTTGTTTTCTAAAATACTTAAACGAATGTACACAACTGCCACCAAGTTGAGTAATGATAGATGATAAATTGCTAGTAAGAAGACGTGGTTTTTGAGATTTAAAAATGTATTTGCTTTCCCAATTCGCAAACTTTACTTTCAACAAATACAACATTGTATTCCACATTATGGAATACTAGTATTACATATTTTACTGCTAAATCCCATTTTTTAAATGTCAAACATAACATAAGATGACGTTAGTTCATTATGTAAATGTCTATATTTAAATTATTATTATAACATCTTACATGTCTTAAAAGATCATGTTTTTGAAACTGTTTTCAATTTTAAAATTATCACAAACATTTACGAAATTACCAGCTGGTGTTGTTAATAAGACCGAAATTTCTTCTAAAGCCCTTCTATGTGCATTTCCAGAACGTCTAGTACGGTCCTCAGACGGAGTAAAGTGTAATGGCGAGTGTCCATCCGAAACACCTGTTTGAGTTTGAGCATTCGTTACTGTGACCGTCCCTAAACGTTTCAGACCACATTTCATTGCCTCGTTACACATGCGCATGGATACAAACATCACTCGGCCCGGTTCCATTAAAAAGACACCCGATTCCGAGGTATTCGTGTTGACGTCTGGACGCAGTTCATTCAAACTGTACATTTTCTCTCCATTGTACATAAGATAGCCGTTCTCTATCTTTACTTCACCAGAGACATTGTATCCGACCCATGTACATGGGAATATATCATCTATTAATGATTTTGAGCTTCCACAGCAGAATTCTACAATGAAAAACGAAAGCCATGCACATCACTGAATTAACAAGTAAGATGTTATAAAAGGAGTTGTTGTATGGCTGTCGTAAAAGGCTTTAAACCACGAGTCATCTTCTAAACCTACGATAGGTGTTTTGTATAATACGTTTTATATTTGACCCATGTACAAGAAAATATACAAGTCGAACAGGAAATTCAGAAGTTGAAATAGAAATACATTAATTGTCTTGAATTATTTGTCATACAAAGAACTGACGTCGTGCCGGACTTGTACCAAACACCAGACGTTATCGAAAGCAATGCAGATCACAGGCGCTTCACATTTTAGCGCACTATCAATGAGAAAGAACGTGTTGATCCAGGTTATCCTACGCTTTAAATGTAAGGTATTTCAAATAAAGTAGCCAAAAAAATAAATAAATAAAAGGGCCAGGTCAATGAGGAGAATACACTAATTAAGGTTGACTCCCAGTCTCAAATAAAAGAAAGTGAGATAAAGTAGTGGTACCATAAAACCGTACTTTATCTATCATTTGGAGTATAGCTGACACGGAGACAATAACATAATTTTGTCCAGACTAATGTATAAACAATGAATATTATTAGAATTGCATTGCAAAACAGAAGACACTTTGTTGCAGTCATATGCAACAATGAAACAATTCTTGTTTTCTATTAGTTATCAGCAACCATAAATAAAACAAATAGAAATTGTTATTAACGAACGCCATTACATATGAAAAATAATTACACGTTGCACAGTTAATCATACCGTATCGGTTGATACTCGGATCATCTGCAATCTCCCAAGCTCCACCAATAGATCTTGGATCTTCAGACTTCATGGCATCAGGCGGATCGACATCAAAATCAAATGACTCAGCACCTACTACATGCCCTCCCATTTCGTCTGGGTCAGGGGCTTGAAGCAGGACCGTGACACCTTCAACAATAGTATATATATGTTCGCATCAAAAATTAGGTGATAAATAGTTATGCGTAGAGGGTCAAATCATAAATTATTTACGTACACAATACGCGCTGTATATAACACCACTTGTAATACAACATATTATTACCTGTAGCGTCCTCATGCAAGGTTGCTAAGCCTGCCCCGTTCGTGCATCTGACACTGACGAAGTATAGACCTTTATGTTCCAAAACTCCCTCCAAATTCTGAATAATTCCAGATGGATTGTCCGCAGTAGAAACGAACGATTGGACATCTTGTCCACCAATACTCGTACCAATCGCCCACTCGTACTCCTACACACGTGAATAGTAGTTGTAATACAACGGCTGATTGATTACAAGAAATATAAAAAGATCGGACAGGGAAAGTAGCATTCCGGGAGGACAGTAAACCACAAAACACAGAAACAAACACGCAAACAGACAAACAAGAAGGCAAAAGCAATAATAAATGCAAACGACATCACAAACACAAAAAGGGTTGACAATAGGGCTACCGCCTTGGAACGGTCAGTGGCAACGTAGGCCACTGGGGATTTAAACCGGCTCTAGGGTGCACCAAACCTCACACTTACCCTACTGTCATCCCATTAAAACAGGACAGTGTAAATAAAGAAATCCCCGCCATGATCTAATATCTAACCAACAAGGCAGCATCAATAGGCAATATAAGTAAAACACAAATATGCGCGTGTAAATATAATACAAAAAAACAATAGCCTAGAAAGCCACAATGAAGGTACTCAATGACTACGTTACAAAACTGACTATGCAAATACAGATACACTTTATGACTAAAGTTACTTTCCTCTGAAATTGAGAGTCCTTGTAAACTCTGTCATATCCACAATGTTTAACTTGTTGCAACCAAAACTCATGCGAGCAACTTAAAATAGATTGAACTCCCATCTTAACCAAATAACAAAATAAAAGTTCCGTTAATAAACTATGTATCAACAATACCTGGATTTCGCTTTCCGAATCACTGCACAGCCAAATAGCTTTAATAGTGTTATTACAACCCTGATAGGCAACCGGTGTAAACTCTCCTTGATCAACATCAATGTAAGTCATTACATCTTCGTCAAATACTGGCGGCGTTATATCCACATAAAAACCATCCGACGATGACGTCACGAATACACCTGACCCGAGAACTGCTTTAACTAGACGAATAGTAAAATACGATGAAGCAATTATATAATGCTAAGCATTTGTTAACGTTGTCATTCTTACATCTTTATAAGTATTTAAAAGTCGATTGTAGTATAAAAACACAAACGTCATATAACTATCACAAAACGTTATCAATTTAAATAGTGTAATGACATAATGTAATGACATATGTGATGTTCCCCGAGCTGCTTGTTTTGGGGTCTGTGTTTCTCAACTTATTTGTTTTTCTAAAGCTTTTAGTCGAGTTAAGGACTTTAATATTCGTTTTATTTGTATAACTAAGAACTACTCCATCAGTGCTATCATTACCATACACTTTAAAGAACCTTTATATTAAAACTATACAAGTTTTTTTAAGAACTCTTCTGCAACAAGTATTATCACAATCTAGCGTCACATGGTGATGTTATACGTCACATGATGAATCAGATGTGATATACAAACTTCGTCAAATCCTTGGTCATAATGACTTTCCTACAATATTTATTAAACATATGAAACATTTATCAAAAGAGGTTATGACTCATTCATTTTGCAAAGAATGGCATGTTTAGTGATTGACCCATTTAGAGCTCGCCACTTAACTTTCCTACTTGACCGTACAGATTGTGGGCCCTATGATGACGTTTACCTATGTCCTAAAAGGACGCTAGTGTTTTTGTTTGTCTAAAATCGTGTCGTGTCGTTACCGTAATGGTTTGTTCTCTTGTTGATCTGGCTTCTGCCAAGTCATTGAGTACTTGCCTTGTGGCGTTCTAGGCTTTTGTTTTTTTATATTCATATATACACGATCAGTTATGTGTTATAAACATATTGCATATTAATGCCGCCTTGTTTAGTGGAGAATATAACCTGGCAGGGATATCCTTATTTATTACCCTTTCCAGTTTAATTAGGATGACAACAGGGTAAGAGTGATGTTTTGTGCACCATAGAACCTGGTTTAAAAACAAAACAGCGGTATTTGTGCAACTCCGTTCAAAGGCGGTAGCCCTATCGACAACCCTTCTGTGTTTGTGATGTCACAGGCAGATTAAACCTGTAATTTTTATTTGTTTTAATTCATGTCTTTGTATTTGTTTTAATTCTGTGTTCTGTGAACGCTGCATTTCCAACTCGATTTGTCATTTGTGATCATCAAGCAAAATTGTTGTGGCGTTAAAGTAGAATACCACTTTGACTTTAAAGTAGAATACCGCTTAAGCCGGTGCTAGGGAGCGTGAGAGGTGTTGCACAATAAATTACCTCTCATGAACAGAAGCAATACAAACGAAACTGCTACTTTTCTCTCTTGTTTATGTTTGCTGCTTCCATGGGATCCACTTTTCAGTATGTATTGGCATTCACACTAGTGTTTGTTCAGTGCTGTATGGCTGTCGTAAAAATTGCCCTGTCTACAAATCAGTGGTGTTAATACTTAACGATTCTTTGGGATCATCAAGCTCAGTATGTGACTTTAAAGTAGATACCGCTTAGTCCGCTGCTAGTGGGGTCGGGCGTGAGAGGTGTTGCACATTAGATTACTTCTCGTGACACAATAAAACCGAGTCTGCTACTTTTTCTCTTGTTTCTGTTTGTTGCTTGTAAGGGATCCTCTTTCAGTATTTATTGGCATGCATATCAGCGTTTGTTTAGTGCTGTGCGTCGGTCGTAACTGTCGTCCAGATTACAAATCAATATTGTTGTTATTTACTGATCCTTTGGAATCATCGAGCCCAAACCTCTGTGGTTCAACGTAGAATCCCGTTTAAGCTGGTGCTAGAGGACGTGAGAGGTTTCGCACATTATATAACCTCCCATGAAAAGATTCAATGAAAATAATGCTACTTTCTCTCTTGCTTGTGTTTGTTGCTTTCAAGGGATCCCCTTTATAGTATGTATTGGCATTCACACTAGCGTTTGTTTCCTGTGTGGTGGCCGTAAAAGATTATCCGACTTCAAATCAGTAGCGTTATTTCTTACTGATCCTTTGGGATCATCAAACCCAATAACTGTGGCTTTTAGAAAACCGCTTTGGCTGTAAAGTGAAATACCACTTAAAGCTACACAATCCCGATAATATAATACAATTTCAAGTTTTTTTAAACATAAGAACGCCTATAGATGAAGTTCTTTGCTGGATGTGTTGTCTACATTGTTTAGGCTGGTATATTGTCGTAGCGTATATCGAGGTATTTGCATAATAGGCGTGATAAACGCTTCGGTAACTTTGAATTGTGCCTCCCAGCGATTACGGGTATATAAGCCTAAAGGTTTATATAGCAATTTGCTCAGATATCCGATAACTACAGACTGTTCAACTCGATGAGGATATTCAATGGCGTGCAATGTAACTATATACATGTTTGTAATGAACAAGTAAAATGCGTAAATACTATGTAGAGAATTATAAACACTTACCCGCGTATTCCACATATGTTCCATATATTGTATATACTTATTTCCTATAATATCCTTGAAATAATCCAAAACCACACACATATTATACATGTATACATATACAGAGAGCGTGTATCGGTAGCCAATAGTATGTAACGTGAAATACATGCTCAAGTGTTGACTCGGGATAGGGAGAAATTATTGTTTACAATGAGACACTTGAAAGATATGGTTCAAATTAATTATATGCATGGAATTTTGTTTTGCTGGAAAAAGACCAGCAATATTATTTCTCGCAAATCGTAGTTTTTAGGATGTCGGGAAGGGGTATACACATGAAGGTCGCCCATGCGTCTATCCTTCAGTTACACGTTTCAATTGCGGAGGGTCTTGGGAAAATAATAAGAGTAAATTCGTAAAAAAAACAACATCGTTCTTGCATTCGAGCGTGTTTGTGTGTGCGTGCGTAAGCCGTGCTTGTGTTATGCATATGTTTGTTAATATTTAAATCTGATGAATCTGAAAGGCATTTGAATACTACTTCTTCATAAAAGAAAATTCATCAAAAAAGTGTTTTAAAAAGTGCTAAAGCCCGGGCTAGAACCCTGTCCGCAACGGAGAAAGCCTACTAAGACAGCGCGTTAACCTACTGAGCTACGGAGGCCGATTAACAATGTTGTATTAATTAAGTTACTTTACATAAATATGCTCAATCGCGAAGGACTCTGTGCTAATATCACGGTGGGTAGATGTAACGGACCCTGGTTGCTCAAAACTGCGTTACCTTGATCCTGGTTGCACTTATAACGGACCCTGGCTGATAAAAACAGAGGGAAAATGGACACTGGTGTCAACAAGTTTGATCTTGTTATAGTGATATAATCTGGTGGTGAGTTTGGCTAAATACGTCTATGTAGAACAAGGTAAAAGACTAAACAAATGTACTCCGGATCTACGTTCGTGTATATACGTTTGCGCCTTGAGATAACTCTTTCTTCATGACCTGTCTTCCGTCGACAATACTCTAAAAAAAACTATGTAGACATAAACCAAACTTACATTCCCCGCAGCGCGCTGCATGACAGTCTTTGTTGCCGTTTTACACGACAATGACCTCAAACAGTTGTTATATTTTAAAAAAAAGGTTTATTCAAAAGGCATTATCTTAGAGCAGGCAGCTGTGTCTACATTGCCTGCAAAAATCAAAAAATTAAAAAAGATAACACAATACTTAAAAAAAGTAAAAAAGGAAAAAAAAGAGGGGCGAGATGATATAAGGATGCAGACTATATCATCAACATGTCAGCGTCAAATAAGATATAAAATAGTGGCAAATACTCACAAAAACGAACCACAGCGTATCTGGGATTAAAACAAGTTCATGTAGTTTGCCCCAGGACCACACTAGCAACGCTCTAGCTAAGTCCCTAACAGGTAACAAATATTTGATCATAAATGATATTTAAAAACAAAATACATCAATGAATAAAAAATCAAATATTACAAGTAATACAAATGCAGCAATGTGAGCAACTAACGACGTAGACTAATTACATGTACATGAGTGTTGGCATAATGTAGCCTGATATGTCGTGTAGAGAGGCAACCGTTATTGTAGGCAACACATAAGATTATTTTTTTATTTAGATATTTTGTTAAAATAACTCTTAATGTACATTTATTCACAAATTAATATAACTGCGTAAAGTAATACATTGAACACCTCCTATAGAAAAGCTTAGCTTTTCGTTTATAATCTCCGATTACTTACGGAAAATGTCAATTACAAGTTTTAAACTTTGAATTCGCAAGTTTTCATTATGTTATACATATAATACAATTCTAGAGAAAGTTGTATTGAGAATGTTGCCACTTTTGATTGTTAAAGCACTAGCGCATTTCGAGGGGAGCACCCTCATTGGAATCATTCTATGATTTGAAAAGGTTATCACATAACATTTAACTGAATGTTGTTTAACCGTTTATCAAGACATTATATTGAATATTTATAGCCGGTCGCCCCAATAAAAAGGAAGGATATATACAAATCCGAGAAGCTGCCCTCTTACTAACGAATATATTTTCCTTTGATTAGCAACTTGTTTTAAGGATAGACTCCGAGAACCGGTGTACATACCAATCCGACGGACTAGACTAATAATAATAATAATTACACAATAATACACAAAAGAAATTGACTTGCAGCGATAAGGCTTCATCCGGGTCAAATCCAACGTGCTATCAACTAGACCATGCCAGCCCCTTTGAAGAGTACGAGTTCCTCGCCGATATTTGGAGTGTGAAAACTCGTTAAATGTGAAAATCTTTAAAATATCTCAGCACATTGTTTTTTTCCATAAGTTGACCCCAGCACAAACCCCACCCAATTGCAAATGTCGCAGCTTTATCTTGTACCGCTGATATCAGACAGAGATATTTCGAAAAGGGGAACATATCTAGTCGTTTTTTTAAGATGTATATATTCAACTACATCTAGGATCCTGTGTCAGAAGCAAACAGGATCCGGTGCCATGAGCAACCAGGATCCGTTACTTTGCAATGCATAAACAACTTAACGCTTCTGGCAATCGGTAGATATTATTATGTATTAAATACGTCCAATGGATGTTATGGCTGAACACACAGTCTCCGTTTTTGAAATAAACACAATTTTCTTAGAACTAAACGTACTTTTACGCGTCTGTGTGAAAACAGTGCGCGTTCTTTCACATCTAAAACACTGTTTTTATAACCCGTTCTTCATGAATTCAGACACACAAATGCATCTAGTGTTCCGTGGGTTTGATAATTTTTAAAAAGTGTCTTACTTAATATTTAATATGCTTTAACAGCACATCCAACAGTTTGCGTGTTTTTACCCGCCAGGGTCCTTTACATGAGCAAACGCTGTTTTGAGCAGCCGTTCGTTACGTCTGTCCACCGTGAATATAAACCATTGCTTTTCAACATATTGCTTTTCCGGGTCCGTAGCTACACTGGGACAGACAGAGGCAGTTGCCTTGGTTGAATTTTGGGAATATACAGACTTTACATAAAAACAACACATTGAAGGAAATCAAAACAAAATCCAGGGTGGAGAGGGAAGTTCATGCCACCGGACACCAACATAGCGATATGCCTCGGTTAAATTTTAGGGCTGGTTACGGGCCTTTTTTCATTTAAAATGACTTTAAAAATCACTGAACTTGATTAAAGAAAATTAAAGATTTAAATAAGTAAACTTACGAAAGGTTAATTACTAGTATTTGAATTTAATAGTTATACTTAAACTTTCGGTTTTTAGTTAACACTTACCCTGCCATACAGAAGGAAGCTGACATCTTTCATATTTTCGTTGATTTTGAAATATGATCAATCAGAATTTTAATGTTCAGATTGCCGTTTCATACATTTTGTGTTGCATTTGTTTTTGTTTCGTGAAAACATCAATATTGGGGCCCACCCCGAAACATTGGGGTATGGGGTCCTCCGGCTGTTACGCCTATGTTTATAAGACTATATAGAAACTATCCCTCTCTCTCTCTCTCCCCCTCTCTCTCTCTCTCTCTCTCTCTCTCTTAATTCCTTTCACCCCTCCTTCCTTCCCTCTCTCTCTCTCACCTTTTCTCACTCTTTTTCCTTCCTCCCGCTTTCTTTCTCTGTCTCTCTCTTTCTCTCTTTTCTTCTCCTTCTTTTTGACTCTTTATGTTCCTGTGTGTCTCTTTGTGTCTCTATCCATTTTATTTTCAATTTCAAAATTTCAATTCATGCAAAGATTAAGAGGAATTTATTTAAAATATGTTAATTTATAATCTATAAATATGTGTAAACCATGCATGCATAACTTCACGTAAAAAATACTATATCTTCATCTTTACCATTAGTTATGAGCCTCTACCAATATTCCAATTTTGATAAACAATGTCTCCCTTGTGTTTTGTGTCAATATACAGTACACACACACACATAAAAATGGAGTATTATTTGTATAGATGCAACGGGATAGTTGGAAAGGGTCTTTGTTAAAAGGCCACTACGTTTAATTATAGGTGTTGGTTTGGATTATATATAAATATGGACTTATAAGATTGTTTGAGTAAGTACATCTTTAGCTTCTTTTTCCATTTCTAATGTCTTGTATTTCCTATTAGGTCTTTCTACTGAAGATTGGTCTCATCAGTTCGGTGGTAAAATGCCGTCTGCTAAAATCCGCTTTTATACCCGTTATAAGACCAGTGGTCGATTCACAAAGTACCCGAAGCGTCTCATACAGTACCGCCTTATCTCATTAATATTCAGTGAATTTAGGTAGTGCGCATGTGGTATATATGAACCCACACTATACAGTAATCACTTAGTACAACATGCGTAATAACCGTTAGATTTGTTCGGTTCTAGTGTGCCTTTTATCGGGATTGTGTAGCTTTAAGACGGTGGTAGAAGGCGTAAGAGGTGTTACACATATATTACCGCTCATAAACAGACGCATTTAAACCTAGCCTGATACTTTATTCTCTTATTTTGTTTGTTGCTTCCAGTGGATCCCGTTTTCAGTATTTATTGTATACCGACATTTATATACTCGTAATCTCTTGAACATCTCTTTCTTTAATCACTCCGATATATGCTAAAACATAATACTTTTTACTGTACCTTCAATGTAATATACTATGAGCGATGTTGTGCCGTTCTCTTCTTTCACTGATTTCAAATCCAAATTGTTCAAATCAAACTCTTGTCGTGCAACCTTTTTATCATCGCAAGTATTCTCACACTCATAGAGGGAACACTGTGTTGTACATGGTAGACATGGGAAGATAACCTACAAGATAGTATGCAACAAAGAAACATGAGTAAACGGTATCATCGTACTTGAGACAACTACGTCGTACATTTTCAGTTTTAATAATTATACGTAAATTATTTTTAATTGAAGTCAGTCAAACTTATCTTATTATGTCATATTTAAAATTAAAAAAAATAAGTCACTACACATACACGCAATTGATTGTATGTTATTTAAAAGAAGCTGACATACTCCGCTTATAAATGTATGAAACATGTATAAACACACAAACAGCCCCTTTATTGCATTACCTCTCTAAATGGATACACATCTACTTCACCCTTTGCAGTTCCGATGCCTGCCTCGTATCTCACTATCGGTATGTCACCAGGTCTGAATGGTTCGCCATATCTACACAACTCTCCTATGTCTGGTGGAAAAATAACCTTGTGGAAGGTAGCGTAGACACTCCACGTGTCTAGTTCATGCGTAAGTTCGGGCAGAAAATTGTCGCTGTTCCACACATGTAAAATGAAGTTGGTTGATGTGCTCAGTTTCGGAATGCCACATAGAAAGCTTAGATCTTCGTTATCCACGTATACATATAAACATAAATCGGGCTGAAAAAGTAATCATGCACATAATAATTTACATTGCATATTATGTAGGTGTATTCCAAGAAAACGTTTTCGTAACGAACAATGATTGTTTAAAAACGTATGAGCTGCAGTGCGACTTAAAGACTATCAATACGATGAATTTTAAAAAGAACTGTGCTACTTTTATCTCTTGTTTGCATTTGTTATTTATTTGAAGTGGAAGACATTCTCAGATCTCAGATTTACAACGATCCCTAAGTTTTTGTTACAACGGATACCGTTGTGATATACCGTTGTGATATCATTAATAGAGAGAAAGGTGGATGATGAACCTTACATGTTTTTTTGAAACCTGTTTAAACATAAACGTGGTTGTATCTTAAGATAATCCTTAAATTCGAAAAACAAACGGTTTCATGAACTTTATTAATTGCATCCATATCCATATACTTATTGATATATTTTATCCATATACATTTAACTAAAATAAAACATACCTTTATTTGAGATTCTTTTAATTTGTTGCAAGAACATTACGTGTTTTATAGGGTTCCAGTAGTAAAAGTTTATTTTTTATTTTTTTATTTTATTTATTTATTTGTAAAATATGTTTAATGCTTCATGCATGCGTTGTAAAATGTAACAGTTCTTCTGAATATACATTTTAACTTAACTGATATAATGGCGTCAGCGTTTATCAGTGTAAACACAATACAAACATGACGAACTGTTTTATTTTATTAATATGAAATGATTTATACTAAAATAAGTGCATGTTTAATGATGTTTAAACACAATATTTTCTAATTCTCCATTTAATTTAAGAGATGAACACAGAAATTTATAAAACAGTTATCAAACATTATTTGACGTTTGAGGCGAATTATTGTTTTATATTTTGGGTATGTGTAACAAACATGTGAGTAACATTGTATATGTGTGTCAACGTAGTGAAATGTATACCATCAGGTCCTCTTTCTCGGTGCTAAATTCCAAGCGATAATTGTGGAACGAACTAACAGGGTTGAATTTAAGCTCCGATCTCGTTTGCATTACAGGTATGCTTTTGTCCTTAAATCGGCACCATGTCACACAATACGGTGCTGACCCTGAAATAAACAAGAAAGTAAACAATTAAAATTCAACAACGATATATACTAAGCACATTAGCTGTAGTACGTGAATAACAAGGACAACAAAGGCACGGCTGATCTCTCATATTGCACATTGTCGAACGATTGTAAAATGAAAGAAAGTTGCATACTAGCTCATGAATACTGGAGATGTATCATTCTTTAGGAAGTATACTTTGTTCAACGATATTCCGTTTTTGGCTCACAAATACAGTAACTGTTGTTGTTTTGCATTTCATTTAAACTATAGTTGTGTTTATTTGGTTTATATACGAATGCATACTGACCCGAGTATATTTGCACACCACATACACTATGCAGAACACTTTCAGATTTAACATCGTTTTCATCAGTTTCTTCGCGTGTGTTTCCTATATCATCTTCACTCGCAATATAAGCATCGCAATTAGAACAAGGACAGTCAGCACCCTGTAAAGAAACATTGAACAATTTGAATAACAATGTGTCCGTGTAAAGTACATGTAACATATACACTGACCTAAACTATACATTGTTTTATACTACCGCTCATGAACAGTCTCAATCAAACCGAGACTGCAATATTTCGTATGTGTTGAGCTCGGCCGTTTCCAAAGGTCCATTATTATACTCTTTTATACAGTTGGTCGTGTGTACAATTTGGAGTTTAAATTGCAGACGTTGACATATATTATGTTATCGTTACTATGATCTTGATCTAATGAACTAAACTGTATAAAGACAGTTCATACGTTCATACCACATTTCCAAAGGTCCATTATCATATTCTTTTTTTTTGCATGAAGCTAAAGGATGAAGTTTCATCTAAGATACAGTATACTAATTAAGTAGTAATATCTCGTTGATTTTGAAATTTGACCTAATATATATCTGCCTAACCATGTAAGCCCCTTTAGAATTGGAAAACCAGTGTGAAAGCAAATCTGTTCAGTTGATGTTAACATTGTAACATCAATCTGTGAAGTTTAGATCCGATATCATTTATTGTCATAGGGCAAAAACAAAGGATTAACTTTATGTTTCTGAACAAACACCAGTTGTAATTATCCGTATCTTTTTTCCGAAGTAAGCAGAACAGCACTAAATAAAAGCAGAAACTAAAAGAAGAAATGCTAAGGAAAAAGGTTCTTTACATGTTTTTTTCAGTTTAATAGTTATACTTATCATTGAACTATAGCGTTATTATCCCTGATATGTCGATTTTGTACAACCTGATATGACACTTGATGTGCAATTCATATCTTCCCGCACAGGTTATCACCCTCGATTAGCGGGTGATAACTTGTGCGGGATGATAAAACGGAAGTAAGTGACCTAAATAACCGTTAATTAAATAACCGTGATTTAATTGCATTTAAATTTCACTCCGGTGAAGATGGATGCAGGCGAAATGACGTTGAAATCTCTGACCACTTTTATCGAGTTCACGGCAAAAAATGTATCAGGAAAGCGCTCGATTCAGGTATGTTTTTTCTTCATGACATGTTTAATATTTAACCAGTTCTGTTCAACTAAATGCACATCCCTATACTGAATGAGCTCTTTCCTCTGTCGCAAACTGTTTTTCGATTCCTTCAGTACTTTCTGAGATTACCCTGCCAAATGTTCAAGGTCATGTACGCTTTCTCTCATTTCCAGTACTTTGGGAGGACTAATGTTAGAAACTCTATATGAATCAAAATATCCATTTGCGGCGGAGGAAACTGACCCTTTGTAGGTGTATGTACTCTTTGTTAAATTTAACAGTTAAATATAAAGAAAGTTATAAAGAAAAATCATACCTGAATTGAGCGCTGTGTTAATAATAACATTTCCAAAATCGACAAAGAAACTTATAAAATAAAAATAGGGTTTGCTCCTGTTTGGTACTCAGAAGTCAATGATGAAGACATTACAACTCTTCACTTTCCGTATACCACCTGATGTATCTATAAATATTTCAAAATAATGTTTGTTTTTGATGTTTAGTTTAATGATAAATAAATTACAACTCTCATTTTTCCACATCACACCTTATATCATCCCTCCGATAACGGACCTCGGTATTGATATTGAATTCTCGGGATGATATCAGGTGTGACATGGAAAAAGGAGAGTGATATTTTATGTATATGCTTATGCCTTATTTAAAGAAAATGACTATTGAATAGTATCACTTCAGTTTATATGTGTATGCAATACAGATATACTATTAAACTAACTATAAACAAAAACAACATAATAATTCTGGAACTGCACTTTTTACCAATAAAACCATCAGTCGAGATAAAGTAAAGATACATATATTGAGCCAGTAAAAGCATTGATTGTATATCTCTTTATATACTAGTATGACTATACTATACCCTGATCAAGAATACCATATGTATTTCAAGTTGAGCTAATGTAGTGTGTTCAAATGCAAACAACAAAATTGTACTGTTCTGATATTTGTTAAGTATTTTTAAAATTTATATTTACTGAAAAAAAACACGTTTAACTGCAATAAGTTTAGTCTGTTAAAATATAAATTATAGTACAATAAATAGGTAACATAATGTGTCTACCACTGATGGATCCATGCAGCAAGAACACAACTCTTCGGTCAAATCAGATGGCATATTGTAGTAGTGTATTTGGAAATTATCAATGTCGGCATCTAACATTAATATCTCGGTAACGACTCGTTCGTCGCCTGATGCTGTCTTCAGTGAAATCTGTTCATGCAAAAGCAGTCATACAATTTACAGTTTCATTATTTTTAAAACAAAATTTAATATTCAAGTACTATATTTAATTTATTTAAATACCTTTATACAATCTGTATAAATACTGATAAAGGTGATCCTTTGGGAGCAACAAACACAATTAAGAGAATAAAGCAGCAGCCTCGTCTGTTCATGAGAAGTAATGAAAGAAGCAACGCCTCTCACGCCCCTAGCACCGGCTTAAGCGGTATTCTACTTCAAAGCCACCTATATTGTGCTCGCTGTTCCCAAAGGACCAGAAAAATAACACATATTAAACACAGCATTGACACGAGAACACATACATGTATATCATTTAAGATAGGGAATAAATGAAATACTTTAAAGCGGTTTTAAGATTTAATATTAATATTTTTGAAATGTTGGTCATGACAGCCGATAGGAAAAATCTAAAATTCAAACTATATATATGCTAATACACATATGTAAAACAACTTCACACTCTTTAAATACAAAAAGTTCAACACTCCTTTTAGATTTAAATTTAAAAGTAGATAAAAAAATTGGAAATGTAGCATTTGAGGATAACAATAAACCAATAACACGCACGGAAACAAACAACAATTACAAGGATAAATAAGAAAGGCGGCAATACATGCTTCATTAATATGAAAGGGTTGACAATAGGGCTACCGTCTTCAAACGATCAGTGGCAAAAGGTCTCTGGGGCTTTACACCTTGTTCTTGGGAGCAACAAATCTCACTTTTGCCCTACCCTCATCCCCATAAAACAGGACAGCGTAAATAAAAAAATCCGCATCTGGGTGTATATTGTAACAAATTTCGTGCAATAATTTTAACAACTGCGTTTACGAAGAAATAATATTTCAACTTGCGAATATGCCTTCGGCCATTGAAGATGTATAGTCAATGCATTTAAATTTATAATGCTACTGAGCAGTGTTTTAGTTTCCAGAATAAAAAAGAAAAATGTCTGTCTGTTACACATGTTTTAGCAATCAAAAATAACTCTCAATGATGATATGCTTAAATTAAAATTACAATTACAATACAAATAGATAAAATATATGTTAATTACCTCATATATCCCTCCATCTTTGAAACTGGCATTTCTACTGTACGCCCCTGATAGCACATTTGGTGATTTGGAATCCTTTGACATCTTTATAAGCATATCCCCAGTACGGTTATCAAGCTTTATGTGTTCTTGTAGATATATTAGATTCCACTTGTTTCCGCTTGGATGGGTTAAAAGTGAACCGGCAATTGCTGACCAGGATTGGTCGGTAAATGAAATAGTTCTAGAGGGGCAGGAATCGCCTTCTTGACTTGGGTAATGAAGCAACGTACCTAACATATAGAGATTAAGAAGAAAGTAAAACCACGTGCTAGAGTGGCATTCATGTTTATAGAACTATTTACTCAGTTATTTGATTTCATAATTCACTTTAAAATGAGGAAAGCGTAAACAAATACTATTAGAAATTATACCCTTACAACTTCTAAGATACAACATGTTCAATGCCTATACGGTCACTCGTGTATTACGTTTTCTTCAAAGATACAACAGAAGACACTAAGAGTATTGTGATTCTGGTTCACCTTTGTAATGAGTCTCATACTTTTTTAAATATTATTTATTTCGTTTGAACGGAGTGAATAAGATTTTTTTTCTCTCATTGGGTAAAGCAAAGTTATATACACGCGTAGTCTGCTTGTATTTCATATATGCGCAGATGTAACGGTCAGTTCACGTGATGTATCACGTGGTGTTTGAATTCTGGTCATTCAAGTTCTGGACGACGGCGGGTTAACACGTCTAAGCGTTTAGTTAAATTTGGGCGTTTTTCCATAATGGCGGGCACTGACAACAAATTAGATGAACTCTTTTCAAATTTAGAGTGTCAGAAAGATGATTTATATTGTATCGGCATACAGTGGTATAGATTAGTATGAAGATATTCGTGCACCGATGTAGTGAAAGCAGCGAGCGTTTCACTGTTGGTATGTGAATGTGGCGAGAGAAACGTGCTTACATGATAATTCACGTGGAACACAATAAGTAAAAGATAAGTATTGCTATCTGAACGTATTTATTTTTCAGTACACGAGTAAACATTTACTGTTGCTCAAAAGCTATTGTGTATTATGTAATAATTCTACTGAGTAAATTAAGTTGGACAATGCGGACATTCAATTTTCTATGGTTTTAACGACCTTTTCTTAAATGTTGCTGCATGTATGTACAATACTTTCAGTATTGCCGTCAGAAATTATACATATGTCCGCATGTGATTGCATGATTGGGTTTGTGTATGTGTTATATAAATCACTTTGATTACACAGATGCGGTTGTTTGTGTTAAATATATTGTGTGCTATCATGTGTCGTGTTTTAAAAATGAACTCCTATTCATTAGGCTTATATATACAACCTATAGTTTCAAATGAAGGTTTACAATCACGTTTATGTCAAATTCATCAAAATGAGTCCTGATAAAAGTTCAGTGTTATCAGGGGACCTAGTCGCATTTTTGCATTTCACGTATTTTGTGTTTTACATTGTGTTGCGAGTGTTTTTGTGTTACAAATTGCAATAAAACAAATGTTCGACATTATGTATTATTATACCTCACGTTTACACTCCTGTATAAATTGCCCATACCCTTAGCGTGAAGTAATTTTTACTGTTCACCGGTAAACAATTTTTACTGTTACACGATTGTGACATCACGGGAAGTATAAAAATAGGTTTTGGGTTTCCCAATAACGACACGCTTTGGCAATTGGAAATCGGTGGACGCTTATTCAAATACAGTTGAAGTTATGTCAATCGTAAGACGCTTGGTTTACCAAACGACAATAAAATAATATGGCGAGCAGATTTGTTACTTTAAATCAAAACTAGTATACAAATATAAATTAAAACAAATAAATACTGGTATTTTTCCCCCCTCATATATTTAAATTTTAATCAAAACATTTGTTCGGTATAATAAAAATAAATATTGCGTCCCAATGAGGGTGACAGTGGATATTGTCAAACTTCGGAAAAATAATGTCAACCTCGTCTTCGCCTCGGTTGACATTATTTTCCTCAGGTTGACAATATCCACTGTCACCCTCACTGGGATGCAAAATTTATATAATATACAGGTTCTATGCGGTTGCTCTTATAAGCATCAACCTGACACTAGTATAACAAAGCAATGCGGAACAAAGAGAACGAGTGATATATATTCTATTTTGTGGAAATGATTGTGCTTTCATGATTGTAACAGGGTACTGTGTATTTGATCGCTTGATAATAGACATGATAGACATTAGATTATTTCAGAAATTTGTGATATGATGCATCGGAGTTCTGGGATTGTTGGCAACGAATAGTGTGTGGAAAAGAAGTAGAATTGGGTTGCTGAAAGATAAGTATTACACCGATTGAGATTATACACAGTATATATTTTTTGACATGTTGGTATGCTTCATGCTTAGATATTTCCGTCCTGCACGGTTATACATCTTGTATGGGACATTTATTGTATGAATCATTTAGGACGATTGCTGACTCTGTCTTATAAGTATTGTATGCTTCTTGACTAACAATTTCCGTGCTGCACAGGTTGTACTTCAGGTATGGTGGTATATATATATATTTGACAAATTATGAAAATTGTCGAGTTGTATTGGGGAAGTTCGCATAATGGATTGTCCATTTGGGTAATATTACCTTATGGTGAACACGGGAAAATGGTTACATGTATAAACTTCGACTCATATACTATAAATTTGAGTCAAATAATTTATACAAGCTAAATTAAGAATGCACAGTTCAAGATCAAGAGCGGTTTTTCAAGCAGCTTACTATGGCGTATGTGACCGTTTGTTGGCCGTTTGTTTTAAAAAACGGTATTGGAAGTCCGAGAATGCTAAGGACAACGATCCGATGCAAGGTGGGTTATCGTGATTGCTGGACAGATTATACAATGTGTCCGTCTTGGATGACAGCCATATTAATGTGTTGTATGTATTTAAAGTACGAGATGCTGAATTCGAGCTAAGTTGAATATAAATAGAAACTGATTTAAACCATGATTATAAGTGCCGTATAGAGATAACATGTTCAACTGAAATTTAGAACATTGTTCTAGGCGTTGCTGACTTAATAATTGCTAGACAGATGATATAAGGGGTCTGTTCAGGTCGAAAAGCCATGCAAATAGCAATATGGTGTATATATTTGAACATGAGAGACTCGGTTTTTTGAAGTTGGATATAAATAGAAAATGCTTAAATTTTTTATAAGCAGCATGAATGTTTTTATAATTGTTAGACAGACGATATAAGCTGCTTGTTAAGTCGAACAAGAAAAGTTTGGGGCCAACACTTGTTCGTGGTGTTTCGGTGTGCAATCCTTTGCGCATTGGAGAAAAGACTGTCCATCTTCATCAACATGTATTCAAGTATTGGTAGAGTTCACAAAGAAAGAACCAATTTTCACTTTTTTAAGGTATAATGTTTGGGAATACTTGCAGTACAAGGTAACTTCAGTAAACGTCGTAGGTCGACGGGCTGTCATAATACGTGTTATGGCCGACTGACCCTCATAATACGTTGGAGAGTGGGTACAGCCATGTGCAACGCTCTGGTTGCGGGGTTGGGTTTTGCGATTATTTTGTTTTTCGACCGGCTGTTTGGGAAAACTTGCAGTACGAATTACGTCAGTATGCATCGTAGGCCGACGGGCCGTTATAATACTTTGTATGGCCGACGGGCCGTCATAATACGTTGGCTAGTGGATACAGCCATGCGAAACGCTCTGGTTGCTGGGTTAGGTTTGTGATTAGTTTGTTTTTGGACCGGCTGTTTGCGAAAACTCTGCAGTACGAATTACGTCAGTATGCATCGTAGGCCGACGGGCCGTCATAATACGTTTTATGGCTGACGGGCGGTCGTAATACGTTGGCTAATTGATACAGACACAAAGCTATGATTGGGGCTGTTTTATGTTGTTGTTGTTTTTTGACCGGCTGTTTGGGTAAATTTGGCGTACAATGTACTGCAAAGGCCGACGGGCCGTCATAATACGTTTTATGGCCGACGTGCCGTCATAATACGTTGGCTAGAGGATACAGATACATCGCTCTGACTGGGCTTTTGTTTTTATGTTTTTGATCGGTTGTTTGGAAAAAAAAATGCAGAAATTTGAGTACGAATTACTTCAGAAAGCCGCAGGGCCGTCATAATACGTTTTATGGCCGAAGGGTCGTCATAATTGTTGGATAGTGGATACAGACACAATGCTCTGATTGGGGTTTGGTTTTATGGTTTTTGACCAACGGAGCTCAGTTTATGTTTAACGGACGACGTTTTATGATCTTTCTTGTCGTGCCCTTAATGATTTATTCTCTTACTGCTCTGGCTTCTGCTAAGTCATTGAGTACCTTCATTGTGGCTTTCTAGGCTATTGTTGTTGTTTTTTTTGTATCATATTTACACGAGCATATTTGTGTTTTACTTATATTGCCTATTGATGCTGCCTTGTTGGTTAGAGATTAGATCATGGCGGGGATGTCTTTATTTACACTGTCCGGTTTTAATGGGATGACAGTAGGGTAAGTGTGAGGTTTGGTGCACCCTAGAACCAGTTTAAACCCCCAGTGGCCTACTTTGCCACTGACCGTTCCAAGGCGGTAGCCCTATTGTCAACCCTTTTGTGTTTATGTTGTCTTTTGCATTTAATATTGCCTTTGCCTTCTTGTTTGTCTGTTTGCGTGTTTGTTTCTGTGTTTTTTGGTTGACTGTCCTCCTTGAATGCTACTTTCCGTGTCCGATTTTTTTGTATTTCTTTTTATGGTCGGCGGGCTATCACAATTAGGCCGTGTGCTGCTCAACTTTTCGGTATCAACTCAGCTGGCAAATTCTAGTTGCTATAACCTTTTAGATATATCTTAATAAATAAGAAATAGGCAGTTCAGTTTTTCTGAAACGGTAGCTTAACACATTATTTTGGGGCAAAACATCCAAATTTGAACAAAAATCGCTAAAAACTGGAATAATTTTTTAAATATTATTATCATTGCAATATTAGGGAGCTGAAGATTCTGAAAGTTGCCTGTTATACTCATGTAAATAAAAATAATATTTGAAATGAACAAAATGTAGACAGCTTGCTATTTTGGGGGAAAATCAGCAAAAAAAGCGTACAAATTGCTCATTTTTGGAATAATTTTTAAAAATATATTGACACTTTCAATTAAATAAAATAGTAGGTTTTAAAGTGTTTTCATTTATCTAAAGATGTCCTGAGATATAGGTAAAATTCTAAAGGATCAGAGACTTGGAATAACTGGGATATTTTGGGCCAAAAGTTGCAAATTTTAACCAAAATCACTAAAAATGGGATTACTTCTAAAAATATAATTCTCATTACAATATAAGGAGATTGGAAGTCCTTAAAGTTATCTGTTATATACAAGTTCATGAAAACAAATATTTGGAATGAATAAAATATATAAATTCTTGAAATTTTGGGGAAAAATCAACACAAAATGACTTTTGGAATAGTTATGATTAAAACATAATAAAACAGAAGTCGTTATAGTATTTCTTTAAATGTAAAGGATCGGAGATTTGAAAATGCCATTACTTTTGGCCCAGAATATCGAAATTTAAACCAAAACCGCCGAAAACTGGACTATTTGAAAAACAATTTTATTGCAATATAAGGGAGTTGAATGTTCTTAAATAAACATTCTATTATATTAATGTGCATGGGAAAAATGTTTGGAATAAACAAAGTTGATATATCTTGACATTTTTGGAGAAAATCTACAAAAATCTACAAAAATAAAGCATAAAATAAAAGATTTTTGGATATTTATTTATAACAAAACAAAGTATTTTCAAAAATGTAAATAAAGATGTGTTAAGGTACAGACAAAATGTTCCTAATTAACTTGAAAGCAGGCTGCAAATAAAATCTACGAAAATTTAAATATTGTTAAAAAATAATTTCTTTTGAAATGAAAGTGAGCTGAAGGTCTTTACCATTTTCTTATGTAGATAAAGAGGCACCTATTACATTTTGACTTAAAAATACCAGTTTTGAATTATATCTTTCCGCTTGTTTAGATTTCGCAGGGAAAGATATGATCGACGGATAGGTATCTAGAAGATACTTGACTCAAATAAGTCAATAATACGTTACCAATTAGAATCATCGAAGAATGGTATTTTTGTTGGATTGATTAATATTTAATCTTATTATTTACCTTAACATATGAGTGATGTATTTTAGATATAGAGAAAGATACAAATATCGGACATGTTAAGCAGCATTCAAGGACGACAGTCAACCACAAAACATACAAACAAACAGGCAAACAGACAAACGAGAAGGCAAAAGTAATAAAAAAATGCAAACGACATCACAAACACAAAAAGGTTGAAGTATACATATTCACACTGTCAACTATGATCGAGAAACGAAAAAATGTTTAATGATTATGTATTTTATTGATTTGCTCAAGGGTCTTCTTAGACTTATTGCAATATTGTTATATGTATGGAGGGTGGCCTCGAATCTACATAGACCTATGACGAGGCAAATAATTTTTTTTTTTCCTCTTCTTCTTCTATGTTCGTGTATATGGGGAAAAATGGACACAAATTTTTTTTTTAAAAAAATAGCTTAAAAAAAAGAATTGCATGAATATCATATATTTGTAATATAAGACATTTTTAAACGATTTTGATAAGTAAATTCAAACTCACAAATTGCATACGTAAATGCCATTGTAGTATTTCTTTTATTAAACTATTGCAAACAAAACATATGCCAATTAACAGAACCGAGAGAAGTGATATTTCAGTTTTGGGTTGAGAAAAATGCAATTAAGAAGTAAACGTAGTTTTAAAGAAAACTCAGCCTGGAAAATAATATACGTCTCAAAGCTACAGAAAGAGACACATCTTTAACATAATACTACGTTTTCATCTTCCGAATGTTGACGCATGTTAACATTCTGAATCTGGTATGCATGCTACAACTAACTCCCCTGCATTCACACCATGTTGCAATACAGGGAAGTCTATGCGTTCTGCAAGTACAGTGTAAAGTAAGTTTCGCAAGATACTTTGATAACATTCCGAAATTATAAAGGAACAGATGGGCATCTGTTATAACAGGCCTTATAACAAAGTTCAAGGTGTACCATCACTATTCTAAATCTATGTAAAGAAATATAAAAAGATCGGACAGGGAAAGTAGCATTCAAGGAGGACAGTAAGCCACAAAACACAGAAACAAACACGCAAACAGACAAACAAGAAGGCAAAAGCAAAAATAAATGCAAACGACATCACAAACACAAAAAGGGTTGACAATAGGGCTACCGCCTTGGAACGGTCAGTGGCAAAGTAGGCCACTGGGGGTTTAAACCGATTCTAGGGTGCACCAAAGACTTTCCGAAGTCCTTGTTTGCACGTGGTGGTATGCACGCAAATGTTGTACTGCTGCTGTTGCATGTGTATGAGGAATACTTCTCATCAAGAGCTGACCAGTTGAATTCACAACGCTATAGGACGGACATACAACAAGCCGTTGTAATGAGACACTGGATTATTATTAACTGATATCCACTTGATAATTATTCCCGGGTCTCATTACAACAGCTTGTTGTATGCCCATTCTACTGAGTGGTGGATTGGATTGTACAATCTCACAATCAGATTTTACTATAGACCGTGTGTCCATTTAGACAACCTGCTGTTTAAAAAAATATTTAACTACCGTCTTTCAAAACATGTCTGTCAGGATGCTCTGTTCTATTGACGTATTCTACTGAGTGGTGGATTGGATTGTACAATCTCACAATCAGATTTTACTATAGACCGTGTGTCCATTTAGACAACCTGCTGTTTAAAAAAATATTTAACTACCGTCTTTCAAAACATGTCTGTCAGGATGCTCTGTTCTATTGACGTAGCGATATCTAGATTATGCTTTTATTTCAGCAGTCATATACTCAAACTACTTTGTAAATCAGTTGTTATTATTTAAGAACGATTTTCCTACTCCCAAGAACTGAAGCAAAGACTGCTGTGCTAGTCTGTCAAACCTCCTTGCAACATTACCTTTGTATCTGCCCTGTGTTAACTTGCATCACGTGTAACAATCGTTAGCTGCTGAATATTTAAGGACTATTGATCTGCCATCTTTATATAAACACAAACTCCAAAATGGATGGGGTATGGTCAAGTGAAATTTTCAACCAAATGCATACTTTAGGCATGAGCAATGTCAACCATAATGTACATGACAGTACTTCAATATTATTTACGTGAACATAATATCAGAAATAATACGTATATGGCCGAAATATGCCCTTTTTATCCGAAAAGTATGACGGCAATTTTTTTTTTTTTTTTAAATCTCAAATAAATTGTTCCATTCATCCAGCGAGAGCAGAGACCTTGAAAAGTCCTTGAATTTGATGCCAGTCCTTGAAAAGTCTTGAATAGACGAGACATAATTTCTAAATAAAATAAACCATGTTATCACATCTTCCAAATTTCAAAGTGCACCATTGTAAAAAGATATTCTTTCAATGACATGTGGTTTCGAAATAATCTCAATGTTATAATATGATGACAGAGACGGACTTTCTCTGTAATTTGTTTTATAACCGGCAATTATAGTTGTGGATGTGTTAAACAGAACTGAGTGACTATTTTGCATAGAAACATAGCCAAACAAACCAATTGATCATTATCATGTCTATATTCGGTCCAAACCAAATAACAAATCTAATAAACTGTTCATATAAGTGCACGCTTATCATGTGTATCATTTTAAATATCAAAAATATTTTTTTCATTTTTTTAACAGTGGTGTACTATTACAATTATGCTATACATATTTTTAGTGTGGATGTGAATTTAACTAGTATTTAATTAATGATGATAATCACATACGCTTTTGCATATGTTAAATAAATAACGAGAAGGGTGTTTTGTAGCGTGTCATGTGCTTATTTAACGTTATGAGCTAGGTCAGGTTGCAGGTAAAGTTTTAATGGAAAGGGGCATAACTTTGCCGAAATAAAAAACAAAGTTATTAGACATGTGTAACGACTTTCCGTGGGGTGAGATGAAGATATTTATGAAGTTTCATGAACATAGGTGAAATATTGTTTATGACCAAGTTCAGGTTGCAGGTTAAAGCGTGACGGACAGACGGACGAAGACGACAACGCAATCTCTACCTGTCTGCCATGCTACGAAGGTGACACAAAGACAATAAAATGGAACTTTGAATTGTAACATTTCTGTGAATCATTTATTAATCTTAGCTTAATTTTTCTAATTAAAATCTTAAAAGTGTACTTTATTATCTCCCTTTATAGCATCACATTTATTACAGAGAGGTCAGACGTTTATATTATTTCGTATTGTATCCTATATGCAGAATCTAAAAAACTATATTTACATGTAATTTGCTTAAAATGTATAAATGTATTCTAATTTGTTTGGTTATCTTTACCTTATTTCGATAGAATGTGCGTTTAATGATTAAAATGGTTGAATGTTTGCTTCCATATGTTTTTATACGTATTTAATATATTGAACTGTTATATGTTTACATGACTTACGTAACCATTTTGAACGCAATCAAATGCACAAAAACAAATTTGGTGGAGTAATCCATGCCATACATCTATTTTTATATCAATTTAGAACATTTTCTTAAAAATTACCTCCCTTATAAAACAATAGTTTTACACACTTAACATGCTTAAGCTACCGAACTAAAAATACTATCCTGGCTTAATAGAAGCGTAAGACATTGACCTTTCCGAAAATGCATATTAGAATTTGCCAGCTTGAGTGGTACCAATATGTAAAAATTTGGGTAGCAGCACACGGCCTAAATACGTGTGTAGTCAAATATATAGTTGCAAGAAACGTTTGGTGTTTTGCAACTTTATTATACATTCTAATAAATGACGTTTTTTCGTAAACCGTTTTATGTTGAAGGTTTGCCAAAATACATGTTTGTTAGTTTTGTTATTTTGTTATTAGGTTAAAGGCAGAAATACAGTTAATTAATCAACTGGGTGGCGGATCGTCAAAGTACATGTTTTGGTTTTCAAAGTTTTTTTTTTTAATTCTATGGGGGATACTTATACGAACTAATGTTCATATTATATACAGTATATAACAGAGGTGTTGGTTTTTGTGTTGTCTTTTTAAATGCGATTAAGATAAAAGTTAGTATAAGAAAGTAAAACAAAATGTTTTCAATGGAATAATCCATTTTACCTTATTAATAAAACATACATTGTAAATTCACTTTAATGAAGCGGTATCAGAGCGAGGAAGATTTCTTCTTTAATTTAACATGTTTTTCAGACACTCGCAGGCGAAATCCATGAGTTACCGTGCAGAGGCAATGGCGGGCAAAGTCGATATACTTCCCAGTCTAGTGTTGGATTCAAAAGCTTAGATCAATAGTGATTCATAAATCTGGAAACAATGGGCTTATCTTAATGGATTAGGAGGTGGGACAGTTTGCCCGCTAAGGTTTTTCTTGTTGCACTCTGTTTAGCTTCATTAATTCAGAATGTAAGTTGCGTTACTTTTGCTTTATATAGCAAAGGTTTGGTTCTTAATATTGGAGATTGAACTTTTGCAACAGACAATCATTAAGAAATGTATTAGAAGGGAGAAACCATACACTTTGAAAAAATGTTACTAAATAGAATCGAATTCAATGGATATTGCTGAAAACATTTACGGTTCGTTATATAAGAAAGGTATTCAACTTAAGGACACAAGTTGTTATTCTTTAAGAGATTTGATATTATCGTTGTTACACATTTTATATGTGTGAATTATTTGGAAAAACCAAAACGGATATTTACAGAGACTGTGCAAGTGTAGTGATAGCAAAAATTGATACAGAATTTAGTCATGTAGACAATGTAATGCTTTACGTGAAACTATTAGGTATTTAATGATGACACTTTACCATTTTGCAAGTTAATTGCACCGAAAGGACATACAATGGGATTAAAGTATATCTATATTATCATATGATGTTTATTTTTGAATGCGATGGTTTTTGAATGCATTAAAACCACACGTTCCATGTGTATCTTAGTGTGGATTGCGCAATCTTAGGTTGGGCGGGCAATGATGGCAGCAATATATCGGTTTGCCAGATACAGATATAATGTTTAAACGTCACGAACGTTGGAGAAGTAAAACTACGTTTTAAGGATCCGTTAGAAACGGGCTAAAAGTATTTCGTTGGTTGGTGTTATAGTTTCATTATATCAAAATGTTTTGATTTAGCGACATTTCTGTTCTTTGGGTTCATCGGTCGTGCAGACAATTGTGTAAATTACTATGTGACAAAGATAAATTGAGTACAATTTTAGCGTTTCGTTGTTTTTATAAGTTTGCTTAAGTGCAGTGAGAGAAATATTATTTATTTCGTTTGAACGGAGTGAATAAGACATAAATTATATTCTCATTGGGTAAGCAAAGTTATATAAACGCGTCGTCTGCTTGTATTTCATACATGCGCAAATGTAACGGTCAGTTCACGTGATTTATCACGCGGTGTTTGAATTCTGGTCATTTAAGTTCTGGACGACGGCGGATTAACACGTCTAAGCGTTTAATTAAATTTTAAGATTTTAGAATTTAATTCTTAACAGAAACTAACAGGAACGTATATGTGGTTTTAAAGCATTTGTTTGGATATAATGTCTTGTTTACGTGAAATTCGTCGGTCGTTTCAGATACTTTTGTATATTACTTTGTGACACAGATAAATTGAGTATAATTTTAGCGTTTCGTTGTTTTTATAAGTTTGCTTAGGTGCAGTGAGAGAAGACATGTTATCTTTATTTGTATTTAATTTATCATGTTTACACATGATGACAAATTTACAATTTTTCGAAAGGCTTTAGATAATTGTTAAAACGGTAACCATAATGTAATCGTCTGAGTAAAACTCTAGCCTATTGTTTTTTTGAATTATATTTACACGAGCATATTTGTGTTTTACTTATATTGCCTATTGATGCTGCCTTGTTGGTTAGAGATTAGATCATGGTGGGGATTTCTTTATTTACACTGTCCTGTTTTAATGGGATGAAGTAGGGTTAGTGTGAGGTTTGGTCACCCTAGAACCGGTTTAAACCCCCAGTGGCCTACTTTGCCAATGACCGTTCCAAGACGGTAGCCCTATTGTCAACCTTTTTCTGTTTGGGATGTCGTTTGCATTTATTATTACTTTTGCCTTCTTGTTTGTCTGTTTGCGTGTTTGTTTCCGTGTTTTGTGGTTGACTGTCCTCCCTGAATGCTACTTTTCCCGTCCGATCTTTTTATATTTATTTCGAATGTGTGCATGTTTTATTCTAACAATTAGCAAATAATTGACCCATTGAAAGTTCAGTACAATACAAGGTGATTCGACACATAAAACGAGACTGAAGAATTAAAACTGACCAGTAACATGTGTCGTCGATCCCCACCAAACAACATTAGCCTTGTAATCCGATCCTTCAACCACATGACCTCGTATAGGAAGAGATTCGTCGTAGAGAATAGGTGATGTAACTTGCATAAGTGAAAGTCCGGCCCCGTTCATAACTGTTATTTTTACAAAATAAGGTGTAGATTTGTCTAGAACTAGGTCATGAAACGTAAACTCCGATATATCAGAGCTTAGACTAACATCCGGTTCAATCTTCCCTTGAAGCGTGACTTCCTCGCAAGAATTTCCGAACCAAAGAGATACAGCATACGATCTTATTCCGGAAACACTGTCCTTGTAACCCTCCCATTTGGCTGTTATTGCTGTTTTGTCAGCAGTGTAAGCCACACCCTGTAAATATAGGTACCACTCTACAAATAAATTTACTAGTACAGATGTTAGGTTGTTTTAATATAGTACTTCTAAAAGCGTTTTGAAGCGGCAAACTGCCTCTTAGTGCTTTAATTTTGACCAGGGATATTTGTTTTATACTTACTTTAGATTTAATATTACTAGAAATGTCTACATGAATAAAGATAATTCTGATAATGAAGACCTACATATAATGTATTATCATTACCGTAAACACTTACCATGTGGAAATATGGTCCCCCTGTTACTGCACCGGCTACAGGTCCAGTCAGGTCTACACTAGTTGTGGTCATTGTCATGTTGCAACAACCAGCATAGTCAATCCCTGGAATTAAGGTTATTGTCAAAAACAGTGTATACCATTGAACTAAAGTATGCACATATGCACAAATTATTTCATATGTTACAACTTTATGCGAACGTTGTTACACGGTTCACAATTATATAAGTTTGTGCAAAATGTATTTCTTATTTTGACAGCATTTCAATATAAAAAATACATACTTCTAGGATTAGACTGAAACAAAGAATTATAATGTCCTTTCGTTAATACAACATACCCATTGTAAACACATAATACATGTGGTCTTCATTTATACGTAAATCTGATACAACATACCCATTGTAAACACATAATACATGTGGTCTTCCTTTAGACGTAAATCTGATACAACATACCCATTGTAAACACATAATACATGTGGTCTTCCTTTAGACGTAAATCTGAAAGTTGAATGAACGTATTGATTCCAACATTGGTTACTGCTTGGATGTTGAACAAATCGTCTTTATCGTTGTCAGAGATCCGACCACCATCGACCTTTACGAAAACAGAACGTCATTGTTTCATTATCATATTTTACGCTCTGAAATATATGAAAAATATATGACGATGAATTAATGGTATCTGTTTAACTTCTGTAGCTTTGGAGAATACACATAGACAATATGGAATATTTAAAAAAAATACTTTTAAATATATAACGTTTTTTTACCGAAATTAAATTGAATAACACATTTTGAACATTTATAAAACTCTAAATGCTACAACATACAAATTGCTTGCAGTCCAAGCCGTTTACTCGGTCGTCATCTGCTACCGCAACATAATACAACATCATATCTTCTTTAGAGGTAAACCCATCCCATTGTATGTTCATCGCTGTATCAGATGTGATGAATTCGGGGATGTTTATACCTCCGGCTGTATGAAAACAAAACTGTGTTGATACATCATTTATTATTTAATGATACGTGTAATGGTTGCTGTTGTGGGTTCAGTCAAAGCTGTAGGTACGACACTGCAATGACGAGTGCTCAAATGTCGTTTTGTTTATCATGCAAACATGCATTTAGCTTTCTGATAAAGGGACGAACGAATATATTTTGCTTATTTATACCCAGAATGATAAAGCAAAGGCAATTATGAATTCCTCGGCATTTACTACATGTACTATATGAAATATGTATGAGCCATATACCGCCATGAAGATAAAACCGGATGGTGCCGTCTACGTCAAGCGCATAATTATTTTTAATATATAAGACTACTAGGGTCTAAACCGTAATACTACATAATCTTTTAGCATGTTACCTGTAACGCCCCCATTAAAGGTTATGGCAAAACCATTAGAGGTTACTTCAGCTGTAGATAGGGACGTGCTATATGCTTTGACTGTGCAGTAATACTTTGCTATACCAGGTATCAAGTTCAGTGTTTTGAACGTATAACATGTATGTGTCCCCACATTTATAAAACCAACGATGTCCGTTCTTGTTGTTGCAAATCTTCTGTCGGTTCCTAAAGCAACTTCGTAATGCGATACTTTCTGATTGTCCGGGGTGCTATTATTCATTCCTCTGTTCCCTGCACAAATATATAAATATGCTGCTCGTGAGCTATATATATATCATAATAGGTTAACCGATTGCATGAGTGTACCTTTTGTTTTGTTTAATAATCATGATAAAGTACAACTCCATACGTTTGTGATTATTCTAACATATATACTTCCTTAAAATTCATTTTATTTGGAAAGTGACCACTTAAAACCGATTGAATGATGAGTGTTTGTTATAATTCGTTATGATAAATTATAAAAATATAATGGTTTGGAATCTCCAAATCCGTCTTACGTTGCATATCTACTCAGTTTTATTTGAAATGTTTACACTTTGTCCACATACACTGAAAATCCAGTTTAAGTACAGAGTGATTGCAAGGGGAAATGGAATTTTGACCAACAATGTTTTATTAAAAACAAGATTTAAGAAATTAAATATAACAGTTTCAACTGTAACGCTTGGCACTGCGCTAATTGATATTATCCATAGCATATTTGATATAACACAATTATAACAACGTGTAGTTCTACTAAAATAAAGCCCCGATAAAATGAACGCTTTATTCGTTTTGTATTCAATGTTTGCGTTAGTCTGTATAATATAGTGAAATACCTGTTACAACTTCCTCGACAGTGGCCGTTATTGGAAGTCCAAAGCCTTTCCAATTACATGTAACAATATCTTTTGACGCCATGACATTTAGATCGAATCCAAATATATCGCCATCATATACTCGGCCAGGAGCAAGTGGCTGATTGTGGATCGTTACACCATCCGAACGTAGCACATACGTGTACCCGATGGCATTTGTAACTCTGAGTAATGAGTAGTAGGTCTCGCCGTGGGACATACTTAATTGATCGTTTGTTCCTGCAGTTGACCCTTTAACAAAACAATGTTAACGTAATAGCATGTGATACACTTTCAACTATAGTGATGGTTATTTTTTATTACATCTTTCAAACTGCTACTGCTGCAATAGTTTATATGTGTCTATTGTTGTCCGTTTTGAAACTAAACGGTCTATAACTTAATATGTTAAACACACACAAAACACGTTAATTATAATGATCTAAAGTTAGAACAATTAAGGCATGATTTTCGTCAGAGTGTGTAGGACGAAAATAAAAATTCAAAGTTTAATAATTCTTCTTCCTTCACTTGATTTTGAGAAACTTCCCAAAACATGACGTGCTTCGGAATTCGAACGTTAATGTTAACGGCATTAAATAAACGTTAAATATAATCATCAAAATAAGTGAAGGACCGCAAGAATATTCCTCCATATGCTTACCATTGAAATTGACTACATACCATTTTCAAACGGTTACACAGAATGTGTAAGCAATGTTTCATTAAACTGGACATTGTCAAGTCTTCTGCATTAGATGAAAGAACAAAATGTTGATATACATTGTTTTGTTAATTAAAACGAGTCCGAGATTTTTGATAAAATGTAAAAAAAACACATTAATTTGCCCCAAACCAACAATGCTAAAAGGTTTAATATGTTTTGCCAATTTATTCATTGCGTTTAATCACTACCAATGGAACTATGGACGCGAAATGTTAATTTTCTCCGAAACTGACTAACCTTTGACAGTTTAAATGTTAAGGAATCAATAGTCATGAAAATAATACGAAATAGCACTTGTGGGTGAAAAACAGCATTTTATTGAAATTTCAAAAAAAAGACTCCATTTTTGGAATGCAATGTGTTTTTAAACTTGTGCGATGATGCAAACTTTAATATTATTGAAATAAAGAAGGGATGATACTTAACTTATTTTTAGGAGTATATATGTACTAGTCGATATGGACCTTAATTGTGGCAATAACAGATACAAACCTGTCATATCCGTGTAATTTTGCACGATTGCTCCATCAATCCTCTCAATTGCCCATTCATACTTCATTGCCGGACACGGATCCCCGGAAACATCCCAACGTACATACAGCTGTGATGAATCTGTTTGGTAATTTCTGAAAAGCAAACCATAACGGTGTTAGGAGGTTGCGGTTAATCAGAAAGTGTACTCAATATATGCACATACTGATATCCCACTATGTCAGAACATTTTGCTTCTACACAAGTGTCGTAATGGTTAAGTGTACGCATTAATTAACTTATTATTTTAAACAAAAATAAACTTGATGTTTATAATCTTGGTCCACCATTGATTCATTCATAGTTAAAGAGCATTTAGAATGCTAAATGCTCATTGAGGGAATGTGTGTGTGCTCCATATAATATCCTGTTGAATCTTATCTACAAAATGTATATCTTAAAGTATACCCACATATCACCCTCGACCCCGGTGTCCGCATCCCATATTCCTATATGGAAGAGTGGATCGAGTCCCTGACTGAGGTACGATAGATACACACCATTTGATGTAGACATACTTGATAACCCAGCGCCATTAACACCCACTACTTTAACGTAAATCTGAAAAAGTACACTACATATGTCATTGTTATCCTTGTTCATGTCATTGTTATCCTTGTACATGTCATTGTTATCCTTGTTCATGTCATTATTATCCTCGTTCGTATCATTGTTATCCTTGTTCATGTTGATATAATGAAAATAAGTATATGAGTCTAAACTGTATTTCTTGCGGAACGTCGGTGGTTCTACCCAGGTGCCCTGGGGTCTTCCTGCACCAATGGAAGCTGGAAAGTCGCCATATGACCTTAGTTGTTGGTGCGACTATAAAATCCAATTCAATCAATCAATCTAAACTGTATTTAAATCGCAATCAGGTCAAGAACAAACTTAATTCAAATATGCTTTTTCTTTTTGCCTTCAATTACTTTTCATTTTACGTGGCACTATACATTAAACATACTCATCGACATATTACATTATGTAACAACAAACAATAAGCTTGAATATTATACATGTTATAAATTGAAAATATAATAAGAAAGAGACAATCACTCACTTTCTTCAAACCGAATAAATTAAGATTATGAATCGTGTAGGAGTTTTCTTTGGGAAATGGATCGAGCAAGAAATACTCTACCAAATCTGTACCACCCTCTGTAGATCCAATAGCTATATAGTATCTGAAATTCCAAGTGAATACTCGCTGGAATGTTTTCAGAAACAAACATATTTCATAGAGACAATTGTTATGATAAAACCCTTATAACGGCAATATATTGATATTTTAAACAGTGAAATAACAATCAGACATGTATGTAAAACAAATTGTTGCAAACATATAACAGACTGTATTTTCAAAAAAAGTATTATTTATACTGAAAGGAAAAACAAACGCGACACGGGAATTTCCGGTATATATTGTATGTGCAATATGCTGCCGTTAATCAAATGGTAAGAATTTTTTTTTCGGAAAAATATTAAAACAACACGTAAGACAGCAAATAGTATTCCTGCAAAGTGTCATTATTGACAGAGTACGCGTTTGGCTCAAGCATGTGAGCAAACTTAGGATGCAAAATTGTGCAAACTCTTTACGTTAAATACAGTACTGAACTTGCTCAATTTTTCAGAGGAACTTCAACATTTATGAATTTCTTGTTACAACGTTTACTGTGATTAAAACGTTTTAAAACGTCTACAACATCCCAGTTGTGTCCTTTCTCTAACTAACAGCAACTTTTGTTTTTACAAAACAGTATATACAATATATAGCGGAAATTCCCATGTTTCTTTTTCTTTTCAGTATATTTCCATGTTAAATTTAACGCTTTAGAACTATGAGCAGGGATTGCTGCATAGTCAGTCTCGTTATTGTCAGAGTGTATTATTGTGTGTTTAGAAGTTTGCATTGTAGTGTATTTTGCTGGATGTATTTATAGTTTATCATCATTTCTTAACAACAGATGTGACTGTACCATAGTACCCGGTAATAAGAAAACCCACTGAGTAAATCACGTTTTTTCTATGAATTCTACTGTTTGCTGTGGTTATCATGATGTACATCCTGATTTTATTTATTTATTTCCAATATAGCCAATCCGCGAAAACAGATGACACAATTATCAATCTATTCGTTCAATAATTTCCTTGGAAAATTCAAACTAAACTTGCAATATTAACAGTCAAACCGTTTAAGAAGACTTCCAGAATAAATCTTTGAAAGGATATAAGGACATATTTCGTCAATATTTTCCCAAACCGAGGAGCAACCGGCCCGAGTATGTTACAACCTAAGGGAAATAACTTTCGTTTACTATAATTTTAATTATATCCATCACTATCGCTCTGAAATGGTGATACATTCGTTAAAAAGATTTCCTGCATGGTATATGAGAATATGCTCATACACCCTGTTGGAAATCTGTATAATTAATAGAGTATTACATGGTGTATTATAGTGTATATTGTTTAACAAAAAGCAACTAACTCTACAATATCCGATTCGAGGTCGGCGAATGGTTGCCATGCGACGGAGACTGAAGTGAACGACTCTGTGCAGAGAGTATTGTGTTGAAAGCATTCTGAAAATATATATAGTATGTTATTAAGTTATTCGAAGGAAAATTGCAACATATATTCACTTATATGATGCAGTTTCATTTAAACACAATATGTAATGTCATGTACATGAATCAACATTAAACTACATTAAAATACAAATATCAAACACAGTTATTTGCCCTAAAAGGGTATTGTTTGTTTGTTAGTTTGTTTGTTTGTTTGTCTGAATGGCGCTTTACGTTACTTTTAGCACATTTTAGGTAATATATGACGTCGACTGTTTGTGGTAAAGACTGACCATTCCAATTTTCTTGGGTAAAACTAGTACTATATACCTCCCGCCATCCATAAGAATTTACACATTCTCACTTACAAGTTGAGCTCCCAGTAGGATTCGAACCCGCAACGGTAAGAGGCGAAAACGTTTACAACGCAACATCATTAACCTCTCGACAACGGAAGCAAACAAGTGAAAGGTTCCCGACAAAATAAACTGTAATTACAGTTAATTTAGATGTTGACTATGTTTTTATAAGAACGTATTTCATATACTTATAACATATTCGTAACCTACCTGACTCTGTGTTGCACAGTACATCCTTTTCTACTGTTTGTAACGCACCATATACATGTTGGTTAGATAGTACTCTAACTGTCCCTGTACCTGGTGGTGTTGTGTCGATGTTAATTGGTCCAGAAAATGAAGAAGCATCCATACCAACACTATTATAGGCCACCACTGTCGCATAATATACGTGACCGTGTTCGGGAAGAATGTCGAATTCTGAAACATGTTAGTGATTGTGCCAAAACACAGTTGATTTCGGTTTAATAAAATAAATAGTAAGAAAGTTCACCATTCGGAATTAGATTATCTTCCTCGGCTTAGCCTCGGACGATAATCATATCCTCAGGGTGAGTATTCTATCACCTTCTCGAGAATGTGATATTTATTTGTTAAATGCTACATATCATACAGACATCACTCATAGCGACTCTTGTTAATTTCATGACACTTATAACTGACACAACCCAAATTGTATAAAGTACGGAGTAATATTCTGGCACCAATTCTAGTCATGTTGCAGATTTTTAAATCGTATAAACATAGTCTGATATTTCATTGATTAGTGTTTATTTATACAAAAGGTGTTCGACTTGTAACGTAACATGTTTTTTAATGTTATTATTCAGCAGAAGTGATTATAATAAGAAATGCGTGATTCAATTATGTGAATCTGTCGTTTAGAACGCATGCATTTAAAAACAATCTCTAATTTCACGGGGTTCGCTTTATATTACATTTTGAATTATTTTCCAATTTTGCCGTAGAGTAATAATTTCACTAAGTGCATATCGTAATTGTTTAAACTGTGTTTGCAATTTACATATGTTCGTACGTTTTATTTTAAGATAAAAATATAAATGTTGAATAATACGTTCGAATTTTATCCAAATATTTAGAAATTGACAGATAGTAGGACAGATTGCTCGTATTTAACTGATGATTTCATAAATTAACCATAAACGCATTTTATTCATAATGTGTAAGACAAAACAAATAACAGTTATTGTTGTTGTATTATCACATACCAGATAAAATGTATTCGGTCATTTTTATTTTCATCATTATTTGTAAATGTGGGTGTTTTGTCTCTACATCTTAAGCTATAGATATATATTTGTTCTTTCTTGTCTTACAAGAAAGTATTGCAAATTGCTATTACTGAGGAGGACATCAAAGCAATGTCTGCAGCTGATGTTTTGAACTAGACGTTTTCAGAAATTTAGTCATTTTCAAAGTCGAATTTTATGTTAATTTTCGCGGAAATCGTGCAAACTGACAAGTACCAAAAAATGCATATTCCACTATCTTACGTTCAGACATGGACATATCAAAATATTATAAAAAAAAGAAAGATATGAAAATCGGACAGGAAAAGTAGTATTTAATGACGACAGTCAACAACAAAACACAAAAAAACATGCAAACAGACAAACGAGAATGCAAAAGTAATAAAAAATGCAAACGACATCACAAACACAAAAGGGTTGACAATAGGGCTTCCGCCTTGGAACGGTCAGTGGCAACAAAGGCCACTGGGGGGGGGGGGGGGGGTTAAACCGGTTCTAGGGTGCACCAAACCTCATATTTATCCTATTGTCATCAGAATTAAACGGGACAGTGTAAATAAAGAAATCCCCGCCATGAAATATTCTCTAACCAACAAGGCAGCGTTAAAAGGCAATATAAGTAAAACATATAGATGCTCGTGTATAATTTAAATACAAAAAAAGAAAGCCACAATGAGGTACTCGATGACTTGGCAAAAGCTAGAGCTACAAGAGAATAAACCATTGAGGGCACGACAAGACAAGACCGCGGACAAACATCAAACGCCACCGTCCTACTGTCATTAGGATATAACATCAAAAAGGAATCATTAGACTTGACATTAAAATGCACATATTCGGCGAGAAAGCCTAGATATTTGATTTAGTTGCAAAATGAAAGTGTTACGTTGTAAGTTGAACATCTCATGTAGGGTTTGACAGTATATGCTAGTTTAGTTTTATATTGTGCAGATCTGGCTGACAGTTAGGTGTGACAGGGATCAGTGGCTGTGAGCTTTGTTTTGATAAAGACAGATGTGGTTAATTGTGTTAGTGATAAGCCTGTGAAAATTGCGGGTGTTTTGTTGTTTTAGTGATTAGAATGAGAGTGTATGAGTATTTTTGTACGTGTAAAGCGTCATAGTAACTGTGCTGGACGTGTGAAGCGTCATATTAACTATGCTAGACGTGTGAAGCGTCATATTAACTGTACTAGACGTGAGATGCGTCATATTAACTGTGCTGGACGTGAGAAGCGTCATATTACCAGTACTAGACATGTGAAGCGTCATATTAACTGTGCTGGACGTGTGAAGCGTCCTATTTACCATATCCTTGAGAGCATGAAAGGCAGATGAAAGACAGAAAAATGCAATTTGAAATACAAAAACTGGAGTATAACTACGTCTTTATGTTACGAGAATAGGAATGCCGATGGGCTGTCAAAGGCTTTTAATAGTGTTTCACTTGGAAAGGGGTTAGATGTAACAGTAAATGCTAATTTAGTTTTATATTGTGCTGATGTTGAGCTACAATCTGGTTGACAGTTAGGTGTGACAGAGGGATCAGTGATTGTGAGATTTGTTTTGATAAAGTCAGATGTGGTTAAATGTGATAGTGATAAGCCTGTGAAAAGTATGGGTGTTTTGTTGTTTTAGTGATTAGAATGAGTGTTAGAATATTTGTAGAAATTGGGCAGTAGAATCTAGGAACTTTTACTGTACACACAGACAATAAAGTCTGGTTGAAAAGGACTTGCGTTTGAGTTTATATATATATATATATATATATATGCTTACAGTATTTTAAGTCATACAAGGACCCACTTGCGGTAACAAAGGCTGTTAAACAATTTTGAACAATTATAATATCGATCAAGTGGTAATTATATATATTATTAAGATGACTATTTTGTAATAGTCCAAATGTGAAGAACTGTGTTCTTCTAGTGCTCGTTTTCTCAAAAAAAAAAGAAATATAACGGGCGACAACTTGTTTGTTATGCTAATAGGCTGTGAGCTAGTAGGAGAAACCGTCCCCCACCCCTTGGGGAATTTTGTAGAGTATGATTTTCTGAACAAACATACATTAACATGTGTGTCATCTGAGCGTTGAGGCTTTAGTGAGTTTTGGGGGAAAACACTGCGTTTTTAGACGAAAATCGCCGATTTTTAGGAAAAGAATGAAATATATTAGAACCAATTTGAATTGATGGCATCTTTCTCGGAATGCATCTCTACGTGTCCCACCATATAATTTATGGATCCGATACTTAAATATTGAGATTTTGGGTAAAAATGTTAAAAGATTGAATGAAATCGCTGATTTCTGTATTACATTGGGGATATTTAACTAAAAATTAGAAAAAATATCTATTACAATAGAAAAAAGAAATATTGTAACCTTTTTGTATTTTTGTCAAAAATCGCCGGAATCTGGAATAATTGTTTGAAATTAGTTCGAGCATAAACTTATCAAACTGAAGCAATAGAATGTTGCACAGCATACATATTCAAGTTTTTCCTGACACAATATATAACATATGTGCTCAAATATTGGCATTTAGGGCAAAATGTTGGAAAAAACGACAAAAATCACTGATTTCTGTAATCCATTGGGGGTATTGGTCTAAATATAGAAACAAATTTAATTCAATTGAATAAGGACACATTGTAACATTTTGGATAGACAAAGGTCCAAAAATTAAGTAGAAAGAAGTCCTGAACCGTATGATGCTTGTAAATGCCTTACTTTTTAGGTGAAAAATGTGTATTTTTGTCAAAAATCGACGGAATCTGGAATTAGTTTGGATTTCTTTTAATCATAAACTTATAAAATTGAAGTAATATAATGTTGCACAGCATACATATTCAAGTGTTTCCTTGCATCATATATAACATATCTGCTGAAATATGTTGGAAAAAAGGACTAAAATCACTTATTTCTGCAATCCATTGTGGGTATTGGGCTAAAATCTAGAAAAATATATAATACCGGTACAATAGAAAAATAGACTATAAACTAGTAGGAGTCACACTCACCCCAGGGGGGATTTTGAACACCCTATTTTTCTGAAAGCCCATTATGTGTAGAGTATTTTGGAACATGTACGTGTACCAACTGACGACTTGGACTTTACCACGTTACCGGAATTTCGAACATTGTACATAGAGCTATATACAGTATACGTTATAAATAGAGAAATAGCATTGAGCGACCCTCTGCGTACGGCGACTGGGTCGACCCACAGATTTTACGACACATCGGGACCGAAGGCCAGCCGTCGGCAAAGGTCCCCAGAACATGTGGCACTCGGTCGCTAGTCCATATTAGGGGAAAGGCAACCCGAGTTCGAGTCTCGAACATGGCACATAGAGCTATATACAGTTATATAGAAGGATATAGCGTTGAACGACCTTCGGCCGACGACCGCTGGGCCGACTTACATATTGGGTAACACAACGGGACTAGTGGGCAGCCGTCGGCAAAGGTCCCGGCACGCGTGGTATTCAATTGCTAGGCTGTATCAGTGGGGAGGCTACCCGAGTTCGGGTCTCGAACCTCGTAACTCACCTAGAGCTATATGTAGAGAGGGAAATAGCGTTGAGCGACCCTCGGCCGATGGCCGCTGGACTGATTCACATATTTTGTGACGCGTGGCCAGTCGTCGGCAAAGGTGCCCGCTATGCGTGGTACTCGGTCCCTAGGCCTTATCAGGGTGAGGGCTAACAGAATTCGAGTCTCGAACAGGGCACATAGAACTATATACAGTTATATAGAGGGACATAGCGTTGAACGACCTTCGGCCGATAGCCGCTCGGCCGACCCACATATTTTGTGACATAACGCGACCGGAGGCCAGCCATCGGCAACTGTCCTCGCTACGCGTGGCACTCGATCCCTAGGTCGTATCAGATGGAAGGCTTTTTGAGTTCGGGACTGGAACAGGCACCTAGAGCTTTATAGTAAATAACTTTGAGCGACCCGCAGCCGGCGGCCGCTGGGCCAACACACAGGTGTTGTAACACAACGAGAACGGTGGTCAGACGTCAGCAACGGTCCTCGCTACGCGTGGCACTCAGTCCCTAGGTCGTATCAGTGGGAAAGCTTCCTGAGTTTGGGACTCGAACATGGTCGCTGGGCCGACGGCCGCTGGGCCGACTCACAGGTTTTGTGACCCTCGGTAAAGGTCCCCGCTACGCCTGGCACTCGGTCGCTAGACCTTATCAGGGGGAGGGCTACCTGAGTTCGGACCTCGAACATGGCACCTAGAGCTATATACAGTAAAGTTATAGAGAAATAGCGTTGAGCGACCCTCGGCCGACGGCTGCTGGGCCGACCTACAGATCTTGTGACACAACGGGACCATCTTGGACGTCATGTTTGATTTCTTTTTATTGTGTTACACCTAAATTTCGGCTAGTATACATAATACATATTATACACAGTCTAATTAACATTGTGATATATAGAAACCCTTACTTACAAACGAACACCATTTTTTACATCAACCTATTTGCACTAAAAATAAGTTGTTGTGGTAATGAATGTGGTGTAGCGTAAATTACAGAATAGTTTCATTAAGTTTCATTAAGTTTGAAGCGCTTCTGAACTATTAATAAATGAACATGTATTATGGTTGTTACATGGTTTTGATTTAATTTATATTCAACGTTTTTAATGCACATTAACATAGTTTACATGCACGTTACTCACTAAAGCCCAACGCTCAGAATTGATGGCACATTGTCTCATTTTGAAACTTATTGTATGTTCTTTCAGAAAATAATACCCTACAAAATCCCCCCATGGGGGAGAGGGGTCTACAGCCAGCTCAAGAACTAGTACATGATGTGTTGGAGTTGTTCGGGAGGTTCTGTCATGTCATTGTTTACCAAATTCCCATGTATCAGCTAGAGCAGGCTTGTTTGCTTATAAAAGCAAATAAAATGTCAGCATGCACACCTTGGAAACATATGATGGGTCAATGGCAATATCGCCGGGTGAGAGTAGGAATGTTCCATAGAAGAAAGACGGCACTGTTTTCTCTCATCTGGCGATATGTCGTTGTAACATATATGTTTAAATTACATTCTGAAGAAAAAAATCCGGATTTCGTTTATGTTTTATTAAAAACACATTTTCCTCCAACACAATAAAGCAGCATTTACCACCTTCTTATGGGTTTTCTGGTATATTATAGCACATTGGATTGCAGAAATGTTATATTATTTATTTTTCCGTTCTTTCTATGCACTTTTAATTTTTTCCCAGTACCTCAATGCATTACAGAAATCAGCGATTTTAGTCATTTTTTCAACGTTTTGCCCAAAAATATAAATACTTTAACATATATGTTATATCTGATACAATAAATGACTTGGATATGTATAGTATGCAACATTTTATTGCTTCAATTTGATAAGTATAACTATTTTCAAAAGATAATTCCAGATTCCGTCGATTTTTGACGGAAATACACATTTTTCGCCTGAAAATTAAGGCAATATTTTAAGCATCATATGGTTCAGGACTTGTTTTCACTTAATTGTTGGACCTTTGTCTATCCAAAATGTTATAATTTGTCTTTATTCTATTGTATTAAATATTTTTTTCTAAATTTTTTCCCAACACCCCAATGGTTTACAGAAATCAGTGATTTTTGTAATTTTTTCCAACATTTTGCCCTAAAATGCCAATATTTGAGCACAAATGTTATATATGATACTAGGAAAAACTTGAATATGTATGCTGTGCAACATTCTATTGCTTCAATTTGATAAGTTTATGTTCAAACTAATTTCAAAATATAATTCCAGATTCCGGCGATTTTTGACGTAAAACCACATTTTTCGCCCCAAAATTAAGGCATTTCCAAACATCATGCGGTTTGGAACTTTTTTTTAATTTAATCACTGGACCTTACCCTGCCCAAAAATATAATTACAATATTTCTTTTTTCTATTGTTTTAGATATATTTCTAATTTCTAGCTAAATACCCTAAATGTAAAATCATCGATTTTATTAATTTTTTTAACATTTTCACCCAAAATCTCAATATTTAAGTATCGGATCCATAAATTATATGGTGCGACACGTAGATACATTCCGAGAAAGATTCCATCAATTCAAATTGGTTCTAATATATTCCATTCTTTTTCTAAAAAATAATTCCAGATTTTCTCGATTTTCGTCTAAAAACGCAACGTTTCCCCCCAAAACTCATTAAAGCCCCAACGCTCAGATGGCACACATGTCTCATTTTGAAGCTTAATGTATGTTCTTTCAGAAAATCATACCCTACAAAATTCCCCCATGGGGGGGGGGGGGGGGTGGGGGAGGGGGCGGGGTGTGCGGGGGTCTACAGCCATCTCAAGAACTATAAGGCATATTGACTAATAACTGTGGAAATTGTTCATTGCGTTTTTTTAAAATGTTTCCTTCATAACATTAAAAACGAAAGCTGTTGATGTTGATGTTGCACATTTCTGCTTGCATACTTTTATAAACTTCAACAATTGTAGATCAGTCTAAAACAAAATAGTTTATTGTTGTTTTTTTAATTCGAGTTTTCACTTTATTAATCGCTTTTATTCAAATACATGTATCTCCGTATGACATGCGTGATACTGTTTGGTCTGGCCGAGGCTATGCCGAAACACTATGGTCATTACATATACGGTGCAAACATTACCTATTCAGAATGGATGTCTCAGTATGTATATACATTCATTTGTTTTACCGCATGTCTAAATGGGATTGATGGTGTATTGTTGTATGTTTTTGTTATAAAGAAAAGATATGTTTTTTATTTCTTAAAATAGTTCATAGCTTCATATGGAATTCGTCGTACACATTTGTTTATATTTTATTTTAGCATAGCATATGCAAGCAATATTGAGCCCATTTAAATACATCACTATAATCACAAAATAAATTATGTGTACTTTTGCGTATGCCTGCCTTTGGTTGGCCGTGGTCCTTGAATGCTGCACTTCCTGTTCGACTTTTATATCTACTTCTTCAAGATTCGTCCAGAATTGTTCAACTTTCCTGAGTTCTTAAGGTGTTTAACATACCATTAATAATGTAGGATGTCGTATTTCCTGGTAAGTATACTTTGGCTAAGACATCGTTGTTTCCAGGTGTAGTTCCCATAAATAATTCGTATCTCTCGATTGGACTCTCCATATCCAAGAATGGCAGCCAGTTACATCGGACTGGCACATTTGGCTGTAATAACATTTCCGTAAGACCGTAATCAATTTCCAATTACTATGTACATATGTCCAATTAAAATATGTAATTGTAATATTAGGAATGCAATAAGAGGGATTTGACGAACGAACGAAAGAACAATGAATGAATGAACGTATGAATGAATGAACGAATGAATGACAATCAATGGAAAATTAGCCAATGAATGAATAAATTAATTCATTTTAACAACCGCTTAGGTCATATTGTTTTGGAATGGATTGGAATGGAAAATGGTGATAAATAATGTATGACAATAATGGAAATAATGATGATTACTAAAAATGAATCCTGGATACCCATTGAACCTAAATATGGCTTTCAGTTTCCAGCTCCTAGTAAAATAATTCTTAATAAAGCAGTGCATGGCGGAACTTTTAAAAATGTTTAAGACAATAACACCACATTATTTATGAACCCCATATAAAGGAACTATACATCACAATTGCTCTGTTATCGGAATATTTAAGAGTTCCATCTTTGAGAAGACAAAATGTACCTGTGCGTATGCTGAACATGTTACTGCTCCTTCTGTTGGTGGAGTAGTGTCGATTACAATAGACGGACCGTATGTACTCTGCACCAGCCCAGCTGTGTTGCGTACAGTCACGCTCAGAATATTAGGACGACCTTCAAATTATATTACTTGTATTAGTATAATCAAAAGGCAATGACATTATATTATAGTATAATGAAAAGGCAATGAAATACACATCCAACATTCAAAACAAAAGCATCATAATGAAAAAAACATGTTCAAGCCTATCGTATTCTTATTCTTTATTCTGTATCGAATTGGTATTCTGTATTGAATTGTTTCATGACAAGCCTATACAGTAAACGCTGGTACCCGATAATATGCTAGGAGCACCTACATGATGTCAAAATCGGAAAAGTTTAACGTTGCCTATCAGTAACGCTATGTTAAATTGTGTTAATGTTTACGCTACAGAAAGGTATGCACGCCTTTCTTGTAGACATTGCATCGATATAGATTATTCGACGTTGTTATAATAACTGTGGAAATCGAACGCCTTTTACTGGAAATTGACAATCACTAGTTACAATGCAAAGTCATGTCGATACGTTAGTTGTGTATGTATGAGTTTGATATGCTCTAACTATGGAACTATATAATGAGTGTGTGATTGTTGTCAGATTGTTATAGCTTAGAGATGTATGCGTGCATATTTTAAATTAAACCCAGTTATTTATGTTCTCTTTGAACTTGATGGTAAACCCATAAACTAAATGTTATGATTTACCTATTTGATCAAGTATACAAGATGTGTCGGCAATGCCACCATGGTATTTGGTTGTAACACTTTGTTTCGTGACATTTGTTATGTCCGAGCCGTAGGGGTAAGTTCCAACGCTGAACCATGTTGCATCTATATTGTCCAGTATGTCATTAGATATCTGTTCATAATCAGAGTATTGCCAATTCGCCTGCAGAAATGCAGCTTCATATGTATAGATGACGCTATGTTGGTCGGTAACATCAACATCTAACAATCTGTAACAATCAAAAGATAAAATCTCTTACGAGTACTATAGTTCGTTTTATTATTATTATTATGGTGTTCTTCTTCCCCATGACCCGTATTTTGCCAGATCAACATTTAACGGACCATTTCAAACAACGGAAGTTAAGTTGACGTCACAACAACGTTAACGCTGTTATTTACAGTAATGTGCCGACGATATCAAAGTACACAGTCCGTTGAATATTTTGGCAAATAAACTGACATTGTTTTGAAAGAGAATGATAATGGACCTTTGGAAACGGCCGAACACGACACATACAAAATATTGCAGTCTCGGTTTGATTGTTCACTGTTGAAAGTTCGAAATGAGCTGCGGTGGTATAGTGATTAGCATTAAAATATTGCAGTCTTGGTTTTCATGAACGGTAGTGAACTATGCTAGCTACCGCTCACGCCCTCAAGCCCCGGGTTGGGCAGAACTCAATATTCATAAAATCAATAATACATAATTTTAACCATCCCGAAGATAGCATGCATATGGCGGTGGACATAGAGATTTTCCTCCCCCATGTCCAGCGGCGTATGGTCTCAGTATCTAACAAAGTACTATGCCCAGAAGAGCGAAATAAACAAAATGGAATTTAGTTAAGAGCAGCGGTTAGGAAGCCTGCATATCACAAGTAACAGCCAAAGGACTAAATTAAAAAAAAGACATCATATCCTATGAGTGGTTAAACGATACCCAGAGTAGTTTAACGGCCGGAGTTGTAGTAATTAATGTTTGCATTAAATTGGTCAAGTTGCTTAATACATTAAAACACAACAATGTACATACATTACATTTTTCTGTTTAAATACTTCATATTATTGTTGGCACATTTTGTTACAATCGTCTTGCACAAAGTAATTCTCAAAATATTTGCAAAATTTCGTGCAACAGTGCCGAAACTTCTTCATTTTGATTATAAATTATCTACAAATTCAATTACATCCTGTTCTAGAATTTAATTTTACGAAAACGTCTGAACGATGGAAGATATTTCAATGCGCATCAATAAATAACGCAGTTTTTTTTCTTCAAAGTTAAAAGTTTAACGAATGTACATGATGTTCGTTCAACCGTGTTGAACGCTTAGTGATATTTTTTCCCAGCGAATATGCGGTCTGATATGGAAACAGAATTTTAATAGTGGTGTTTGGTGCAACCTAGAACCGGGTTTAAACCCTCAGCGGCCTTTTTGTCACTGACCGTTCAGTGCTGTTGTCAACCTATTTATGTTTGTTATGTCATATCTTGCTTGTATTCATAATTGTAATTGTTGTTTGTTTCTGTACATGTTTGTGGTTGACTGTAGTCCTTGAATGAAACATTTCCTGTTCGAAGTTTGTATCTACTTTTTCAAAAGTTGACAAGATATTGGAGGTTTGGTGGGAGAGGGCAAACCATAATCTGGCCCCTCTCAGGTTATTGGGGTGGAGGTGGGTGTAGAGGGTGCAATAACACGAACTTATAATTTAAATATTTAAAGACCTATTCGAAATGACAAAGACCTATTCAAAATAACAATCAGCTGCACAAATAAATAAAACACCGATGTTACGTTTTGCTTTGTTATAAATATTAAATACTAGTAACTTTGAGCTGCTGAAACATCTATGTAAGTGCGAAGAAAATGTATTCAAATATGTATCTGTGAACTATTACAGATCCCACATACTCCCACATATACATGTTCACCATTTGCAAACAACCAAGGACATACGACCTTCAGTCACATTTCCAGACCAATACGACAGTGAGGACATCTATAATGAGAGATATACGTAGTTTTATAGCATAACTTACCTTTCGATAACAATATCAGGAGGAGTTTCATCTACAGTAAATCCATCTGAAACCGTGGACAGAACATGTCCGTTGTTGGTGATTGCTCGTACGGTTGTGTAGTAATGCTTCCCAGGTTCTAGTGACACAGAGGCTTGGCCAAATCCAAAGTAGGATGCACCTACCATGTACAGTATATAGTAGTATGGTCTTTTTATCGATGTTTATACAAAATGTATATTTTCACAGTCATATAACTCATTACAGAAAGTAAACTCAAATTGCGATCAACACAGCTTATGCAATTTTCTCTCCTTTTAGCATGTTTAGCATGTTTAGCGATATCTATAACCATGAACGTTAAGTAAATACAGTATGATACAATAATCAGGAAAACATATTAAAGCGGGGTAGCCGAGTACAAAAAGGAAAACATTTAGAAGCATTATTCTTAGTATTTTGTTTTTTAAACTATTTTTTCTAAACAGCTAAAGATAACTAGAAAATATTTGGTTATATCTTAGTTTATTACTCAGAGGATACACGACATTCCTATTAAAGTCCATATACGACGGACGCAAGCTAATTAAACTAATATATGGCAAGTCTAGAATGTTCGCACTTACCGTTGTCTAACATATCTGCTTCATCTTCATAGTTGACCCCATATTCGGTAAATGTTTGGATATCCTCTGAATCCGCAGTGGTTCCAATTCCCATCACGAATGTTGAAATTCCATGCAGTGAACTACGATATCCGCCGAACGACACCGATACCGTGGATGCATCGGCTTGATAGTCTATATCATGCTCAAATATATTATATTCTGTCGATATTCCATCTATAACGATCCCTGAAATAAAACACTTAACTCTAAGCCATCATTTATTTTACAATTATACATAATAAATGAATAAAATGCGAATTCAAAAATAACTAAGATCATAAAATACAGATCACTATTACAATAACAGCAACACCTCATTAAACAATTATATTGATTTCGAACTAACTTGATTTAAATTTCTTAATTATTTAGTGCGACTTAAATATACAAAATTATATAGTTAATGTGTAATAATGTATATGTATTAGTTTGTGAGCCGATGAAATAATTATATAAGCATTTAATAGCTTTTAAAATACGATTTGTGGATATAGTTTCAATTTCAACAATAAACATGCAACAATAAACTTTTATTTGCGTTAAAGCCTGAGAATACAGTCGGCTAATCGCTAGTGGGCACTTTAATCGACCTAATCTGTCCAGACCGATATCTGCAAGTGAGACAAATACATCACACGTTTTTGGCAGGCCGAGACTAGAATGCACGTAACATAGTAAAGTGAAGAAATCTGAAGCAGGCCGGATGGCCGAGGCTAATAATATTTAATGAAAGCATGACGTTAACTTTATTCGTTTTATCATGTTTTAAGATTTTAAATCGACATATTTATATCACATAATCGACAAACGGTAAATAGCTTGAAACAAATATCTCGTGTAAATCAGTTATTACTCGTTAGGTCGAGTACCTTTATATCGATCTATTTGTTATTATATAATATATGTGTTTAAACGTGATATGAAGAAAACAGAAAAGTGCCAACTTACATACAACGAGTTATTGTAAAATAAAGAAACATTTAAAAATAGTGTTTTGCATTAATTTTGTTGAGTTGTATCGTGATTTGTCGACATACACATATTGAATTATTGATACATATCATAACAACGTGTGCTAGTTTAAATTGAGAAATTCAATATAACCCAACCGGTGGAGGCACGTATACGCTTCCTTGCATCTCTTGTAATACATTTTGCTTATTATTTTTCCATTTTCAGTTGAGGGATGCAAGTCGAGAAAGGAAGCGATAGTATCCGACATATTACCTTTATGATATATATAAACATATGTATATATATAAAAGACATACTTTCAAGTTATGGCAATATTGTATTATATATTATTATTTTAAATATACGCTAGTATGCAGCAGTTACCTGGTACGTCTTCTGGAACGACTGCTATTGGTGAGGAGCGCATTTTGTCACTGTGTTGTCCTGCAGCATTTACCACAACCAATGTTACATAGTACACAGGCGCCATATGCTTTGAATTCATATCTGTATCCATTAATTTTATTTCTGTTATATACATATCCCGCATGTTGCCATTGTATTCTGTGCTTGGTTTGATATCTTCCAAATCTGCAATCAAGTAGTCAACACAGGTTGAACCTAACCAAGTGCAAGATATTTCTGAGCATTCATCCGTTTATCGAATCAATATTGTATAGTTCCTTCATACAGCGAAGAATACTGCAAGTTACTTTTTGCATTCAAATTAAATATTCCGGCGGAAAGAGCTAGTTCGAATTATTTAGATTCAGTTAATTCCAAAATATAGATAGTTTCACACAAAATTAAAAACTGTTCTTGCAATTTCACAAAGGGTTCAAAATAATATTAAAACGAAAGCAAACGACTTGAAACAAATTACGTTGACGTATCACGTTGTGGTTCTATACCTCTCCTCCCATCTAAATTCCATTTCGTTTATTTCACCCACTGTTTTCTCGTTGAGGGCAGAGCATTTTGTTCGAAATTGGGACCATATGTTGCTGGCAATGGAATTGTGTGAAAAATCTCATTGAAGGTTGATTGTTCACCGTCATATGCATGCCATCTTCGGGATGGCTCATTTATGTGCTATTAACATTTTAAAAATGTAACCCGGGGCTAGAGGGCATGAAAGTAGCAAGCATTTTCGGCAATTTCGATGTCATATTCTTTTTATATAGTTATTATTATATCACAGTAGCGTTGCCTGTGCAGTGTTGCTGTGGTAAACCGTCTCCACGTGCTTGCAATCAGAACTGTTTATCATTCCGATTTTTGGAAATCACGGAATTTTGAGTTTGATAATTGTTTTACATATATCGGTTGTACGTTCTCAAATACTTTCGTTTTCTTACTTTAATTTCGAATAGGTAGTTCCACAACTCCAGACTTTAAGGATTCTAAGTTTTATTTAATCACATTTAGGATATGTTGCCTGCTTCTTAATTTAGTATTTTGACGATTACATGTGACGGTTTGTTTTCTCGTTTAGGGCAAAGCATACATCAATGAAGTTTTTTTTTATTCACCGTCATATGCATACCATCATCGGGATGGCTTCAATTTATGTACTATTGATATTTTAAATATTGAGTTCTGCTCAACCCGGGGGTTGAGGGCGTGAACAGGAGTAATCACTGTTCACTTAAATATACTCAATATAATTTAACGTAAACTACAAGAGTTTTGCAGCAGGAGTCACGTTGCTTTAAACATTTTATTTCGCATTATTTTTACAGCATGTTATGTGTACACATTATAAGAAAAAGAATTAGAACGAAAGTAAAACACTTAATAAATATGATGCCATTCATGTTCTACTCATATGGTGTCATGCTGAATGTTGAACCTTGGTCTCTAAATATTTTCAAATTAACAGGCATTTATTCTAGTTCTTAGCAAATCGAAACACTTTTGATTAGTTAAGTTTACCTGGACTTGTTCCTATAGAAATAATAACTTTTTCTATTCCAGATTCTGGATCAAATGCTAACCAAGACACCTTGATGCCATGATGGTCTGACTGGTAAACAAACCCGTCGTGCTGGTCCTCATTTTCACCAAAGAGTACTCCAACGTGTATCCATTTCACCTATGACAAAGAAAAACATTCATTTTAATGAAGTCTTTATTAACATTAAAGTGTAAAAAAAGGTTACTCTTGTGACCACATTAAGAGTTTTTCTAGTTATATTGATTTACAACTGACTGTACTAATTAAGTAAAAACCTGACGTAAAAGGTACACGTAATAAGGGTGACATATACAATGCATAATTCATTAAACGTACGAGTGCAGTTGCTTCTTTAGTAGAAGTATGCTATTGTTTACATAATTAGACGAAATATATACTTATCATGTTGATCGAGTGCATATATACTAAACTTCAGCAACATATACAAAAAGATGAATCATGGCATACATTTGGTGGTGTAACATCAAGTATTACGCCATTTGTCTCATGTGTGCCGACAACACCAGCTTTGTTCTTTGCCCCAATCCGTATGGTATACATAGCACCAGGTTCCAATGTCATGTCGCTATTTGTAAAACTGGTAACCTCTACTTGTATCTGTTCAAACCATTCGTCGTCTTCTAAAATAAATTGTTCAAGGGGCAATAACGAGCAAGACAAAACTCAATAGTTCTATAAAACATGTAACTAAATATAGTTTTGGGTCTAGCGTTGCAGTACATTTTTAAAACACAATAATACAGCAAATGTTTTGAAACCACCTCACTGTAAGCAGTAATCTGAAATTGAATTGTCTTTGACATTGCATTATTAATATGTTTACGTAAATCAATACCCTTTGTATTAAGTCAGAAAACAGGTTGTGTTTTAACATTATTTTTTAATTATATTAAGACAAACAAATTAAATACGTTTTATGTCATTGTTGATGTCATGTATGTGTTCAGATGTTCAGCATATTTCTAGTGTATACCCAGGTGAAACGAACCGAATAATTTCCAAACCATTAAATGTATTACCAGGCCAAATGTGTTTTTTCTGTCCATTATGATTTTTAAATATGCTGAATCGTAATGATTCTAATCCAGATTCCATGTCGACTATTTCGAAGTTCACCGAAAGGCAGGTAGCTTCAAACTGAAATGGAAATGCTTTAACTAGTAAACTAGTAAATAGCCAATGTTATTCATATTATATTTTGACAATTCCAAAACGTCCGTGACATTTTCAGTTGTATCGCTATTATTAAAATGATTTGATTATAATCAATGTGCGAACATTTTATTTTGTAAACGAAAACAGTGTATGTCAAATGCATCGTCCAGTTGCCCTAGCAATGTTTTTTTAAATGTGTATTTGGATTTCCCAGTGTCGCTAAATAAGTATTGAAACTACTGATCAGTTTGTTTAGTTATTTACAAAATAACTTATTTTGCACAACTTGTTTTGCAGATGTGAATACTCTCTTTAATTACAGTTGTATTTTGAGGTACTATGCTTTCTGAAACGTAATTGTTTCTTTTATGGACATTTATGGTATCTGAGATTTTAGTTCCGTTTTTTCTAAACAAGACCCTCATCCAAAGTGCAGCTAAATTGTATTAGTTTCTTCATATTACTGAGTTTCTCTATATTTATGTTTCTTGAAATACTCGTTTCTCTCTCACTTTCGAAACATACTGAGATATATTTGCATTTTACGTCTATGAAAATGTGTGTTAAATGTGTGTTAAATAACATTTTACGAAAATAATAATTTTGTTATAAAAGTTTTATATAAAAATATTTAATGAATATATTTATCCAATCTAATATTGGACACACTACTGCTTTAACTGATTTAGTTAATGGGTTTATAAACAAACGTGAACAAAAACTCACCTGATAATGTATGTCTTTTCCTTGTTGCATTCCGTCTCCGATGTATTTCAGTTCTGGGGCTGTCAAATCAACAAGAAATCCATCAGTTTCACGTTCTATTTCATTGAGGGCGCCATTGGTAATTTTAAGTGACGAAGTTATGAAGTCCTTATGTTTAAGATGAAAATTCATCCACGATGCATTCTCAATACCGTTAGGGAAAGTTGTCCACTGTTTTATCACGCTCGATCCATCCGCGCTGAAAGCATACGCATGTACGTGTTATATGCTTTCACAATAACAATGATATACTTAATTTAACCTAATATAATCCTGTTAAACACATTTGCAAACTAAAAACTAAGACATCCTATAGTGATTAACTATGATCCATTAAAGTGAGATGCACATCATATCACAAAATAGAAAACTAAAGTCTTAAATATCTCACACTATAGTCATTACGTTAGAACATATTTTGCGGTCTTCGTAAATGCGTCAATTTCAACCAGTCGAAGGAAACATATGTGTACCCATTTTTGTGCAGCAAACAAAATGCTTTATTTTATTTCTATGTAATAATTATAATTATAATACCGGTTCAAAACATACTTGCTGAAATATGCATATTTCAATAAATCACAAATAAAAAAACATATGTTTACGTTGTATCTACAATTTCAACTGCATATTCTTTAATGTCTGATTGCGAGTCCGTGTAGTTCTTCCACTGAAGAAATACGGTAGACTTCGATGACGAGTATGCCATATCAACAAACTTCGTATCCGTGCCGTCAACTAGGTTGCCTTCAACTGGAGCCGTTAGATCTATCATAACTGCGGATAAGGAGATGTGAAACAAGAGGTTATTTATCCAATGCATCAAGTTTCATGTTCATGACTACTACTACTACTACTGCTGCTGCTGCTACTACTATTACTACAACTACTACTACTACTACTACTACTACTACTACAAAGGGTTATTTATGCAATGCATCTACTACTACTGCTGCTACTATTACTACTACTACTACCACTACTACTGCAACTACTACTACTACTACTACTACTACTACTACTACTACTTCTACTATTACTACTGCTGCTGCTACTACTACTACTGCTACTACTACTACTACCACTACTACTGCAACTACTACTACTACTACTACTACTACTACTACTACTACTACAACTACCACTACTACTACTACTACTACTACTACTACTACTACTACTACAACTACTACTACTACTACTACTACTACTACTACTACTACTACTACTACTACTACTACTACTACTACAACTACCACTACTACTACTACTACTACTACTACTACTACTACTAATGATTGTAATAATAATAATAATAATAACATGATTGTTAGGTTGTCAACTGTTAATAGTGTTTTCATTCTTTACACCGAGAACTTCAATGTCGTTAGTCAGATTTTGATTTTCTTCCGTATACAATAATTATCGTTGATCAGTAAGTGTTACAAATAATTAATTATACTCTACCTCCATTAGAGACAGCACTTGTATTTCTCTTTACAATGCCACCATTAACTGCCCAAACAACCGCAAAGTATGTCGCCCCATGCATCAGGAGCTTATCATCATCTATATCGAGGCATGCGGAATGCTGCTTGTAGTTAACTTCTTTTAACGGAACAATGTCAGTTTTACCGGGAGATGTACCAATACCCACAAGGTAGCTAGATATTCCAGAATCAGGGTCATAAAAATCTACCCAATTTACACATATCTGTCAATAAAACAAACACGGTCAATTATCAAAACAAATACAGTAACTGTAACAGAAATGTACCTCTTCAAATAAATGTATATACAGCTATATAACGGGATATAAGTAGTGTTCTTCTTCTTATTATTATTAACATTACAACAATGTGTCCTTGAAAATAGTGATGAATTTAAAAAACAAACTCTAATGATACATGCCTTAGTATCGAACATTTACAGGGGCGTAGCCAGCGCCTTTTGGAGAATACGCCCTGGGGGAGCTTGCGGGATGCGGTTTCCCCTCCTGCTGGTGGGAACTTTTTGAAATTTGAGTGCAATTTCGGAGGTTTGTGGCTTCATTTGAGCGATATTTTAGAGGCTCTCGCCTCCATTCATTAAGTGTGATTTTTGAAAATAGTGCCTCCACCCCACCCCCCCTTTCAATTGTTATTGCTGATTGTAACAAATAAGCACTTTTATTTGTTTCACATTCGATTTTCTAGAGTACACCCGGGCGTACAGGAGTATGCCTGGCTACGCCACTGATTTATACTGACTATATTTTATAAATGTAATTTAGTACCGTATCTCTATCTTTACTGTACACTAGATCTAGTTTGTAATATGGCCCGTCATTAACTAATCCTGCTATCGGCGGAGAGGAATCTACGACAATAGCTTGGTCAGCCGATTTAACAGTAGACAGCAACACTGAAAATACAACGGTTTCATAACACAAGTATTAGATAATATTTTCGATAGGTATGAAACTACCGTTTATAGACAAGTCCTTATCCTTATCCTTATGGGTACGAACTTCGCACCTCTTGTCGCGGACTTTGTTATTGTTTTGCTATAAAAGAGATTGAGTCTCACCAGATACTCAGGCAGATTTAATAGAATCCGTCTGTATCTTAATAACATATTTAACATGGACAAACCTTTTGTTTCTTTTCTGAGATTACGGTTAATACTATCTATTAGATTAACTCAAAGATGTACTGTCGCTCGTCTTCTCGATTTACATCTCTATTGAAAACGGAGAAATAACTAGCACAATCTATGACACGAGAGATTATTTTTATTTTGAAATTGTTAAGTATCCCCACTTAGACAGGAATGTTTCCCGAGCAACTTTTTACGGGTCTATGTTTTTTATTCGTGTTTTTAGAGCCTGTAATCGAGTTGAGAACTTTAATATTCGTAACCTTTGTACAAATTAAAGGCTAATCCATCAGAGCTACCGTTACCATAAACTTCAAAAAACCTTTGCAAAATATTATTATTGTAGCCCTGATCGACTTTGAACATATAAAAGTAATTTAAGAACTTGTCTTTGACAAGGACTGCCTCAACATGACTTGTATGTCCACGTGATTTACGAACATCGTAATATCTTCAGTCATTCGCTAACAAACTTGTTTAACAGTTTATCAAAAGAGGTTATGACCCTATCATTTTGCAACACATAGCACGTTTGGATACACCCTAGAACCAGCTTTAAACACCCGGCAACCTTCTTTCACTGACTGTTCCAAGCCCTATTTTCAACCCCTTTATGCATGTAGTGTCGCATGCTTTTCTTTTACCTTGTAATTGTTGTTTGTTTGGAATGCGTATTTTTGGTTGACTGTGTGAATGCTACATTTACTGTTAGACTTTTATGCATACATGATCACCGCAATTGTTGAAGTGATGATTGAGGAATTCAAGAACTTATGCCACTTAAAACATGCACGTTATCTCTTACACATATGTATATCAATGGTTGTCATAAGAATACGACATATTCGAACAACAGTAATTATAAGTTATTAGATTTGTATTGAGATATATGGATATATGCATGAGTAATTTCGCGTAACAATATTGCGCGAATTTAGGAGTGCATATATCCCAATATAAATATAATAACCTTTTTATTGCATACGTATTCTTAATACAAAAATGAAACATTAGAGCAAAACAATCGGGTTTAATATTTAATTTTTATCAAAACATTTATTTGAAAGAAAAATACTACCGTAATATCGTGGGAATTTTACACAATGAAACAAAATGCTATAATGTTTTCATCAAATGACAAACTTCCTCTGACGTCATTACGTGGTCCGAGTATTAACTTTCATACCCCATCCAACCCCTTCTCCAAGAAAGGAAAACGGGGTTGGCTGGGGTATGAAACAAAACCTTAAATTCGGCTTAAAACGTTAGCATATTGTAAAATTAAAACATTTAATAGGTACTTTTAAACAGTTTCTCGCATTTTTTCCCCACTAAAACATGTTTTTAAACGCGTTTTATTGTCAAAATATCCGTTATACAATCGTGCTAATATAAGCTTTTCCATCGCTTAATGGAATAACGGCGGGACCACGTAATGAACTGCGAATTGCACTAACGAGTAAATTAGTAGTTCTAGTACAATGCTTTTGCAACACGTCAATATGAAAACGTCAATATGGACGAATATTGACGTTTCCTGTTACACTGAACGTAAACGGAGCTTTTAAATGAGTATGCAGTAAGATAAATTACATGTCATATCATATCCATACCGTTATTCACAGCTCTCAGTCTTAACCAGGTTGGCTGTCCATCCAACATTTCGAATCGATGCGTTACACGTGGTTGTAGACCGTAATCATATCTGTACCAAGGCAAAATATCACAGGTGCGAGATGTCTTACCTAGACAAATGTCGTATTCTGAGATACCTGAATGAGGGTCACTGAAGATAGAAAGAAAGCACATCTTGTATTTAAATAATCAAAAGGTAGTATTGAGTCTGTTTATGAGAGTTAATATAAGTTGCAATACCTCTCACGCCCCCTAGCACAAGCTTAAGCGGTATTCTACTTTAAAGCAATACTCAGTCTGATTTATCTCGAAAATTCCTTAGGAGCAGTAAGTATTAACACTACTGATCTTTAATCGGGGCGACGTTCATTAATAAGGCACAAAGCACTGAACAAACACTGTTTGGGGTGTCAATAAATACTGAACATTTCTTGGAAAACAGCAAACAGAAATAATATTAAAATGTTGCAGGCATTGTTTTATTGGGTGTGTCTATGAGAGCATGATACGGTGCTACATATGTCACGCCCCCTAGCACTGCAACTAATAGAAGCATGACTGTACTGTAAAAGTATAAAACAAGGCTAAGTCATTAACCCGATAAAAAACTCTAAATTAATGAATATGTGTCTTTAAATCAACTATTGAACAAAACAAAAGCTGGATGATCTTTTAAAACCTCCTTAACAATTGAAGGTTATATTCTCTTTTAGAAACGTTGGCATACAGGGAAAAATATAATATAAATACAGACTGGTTTATTAAAAGTGGCAGTCAGAGATTAACTTGAAAATTAAAGCAAAACTAAGTTTTATGAAATTGTTTCAATTTGAACAGGTAAAATGTTGTGTTAAATACAAACGAAAGCTACACAGGTGGTATGTTAAATCAGCCGGTAGTATATGTTTGTGTATGATCTAGAATTAAACAGTTAACGTTAGGTCAAATAACTTAAGAGGCTGTAAAACGTTGCTTAGCCTTCCCCGTCGACTACAATTCTAGATACAAGAACTCATTTAAATTTTGCATAATTTATATAATTTAAGTATTTGTATTTGTCCAAGAAGTACAGATTAATCGTGACGTTACGCGATTCTATTGTTATTCTATTTCATTTCTGTACATGACCCTGTGACTATAATTTGTAAAAACAATGCTTTTATTGAAAATATTTATTATATGTCCTATGTTTATAAAAGAGTATAAGAGTGGACCTTTGGAAACTGCTGAACAGGATAAATACGAAATATTGCAGTCTCGGTTTGATTGAGATTGTTCATGAACGGTAGTGAAATATGCTTGCTAACGTTCACGCCCCCTATCACCGGGTTGGGTAGAACTCAATATTCATAAAATCAATAGCACATAATTTAAACCATTCAGAAGATGGCATGCATATGGCGGTGGTCATGCTACTTCTAATGTCACAATGCCGTGTCCAGCGGCGTATAGTCCCAGTATCTAACAAAATTCTATGCCGGTAGTATATGTTTGTGTATGATCTAGAATTAAACAGTTTACGTTAGGTCAAATAACTTAAGAGGCTGTAAACAAAAAAGTCGTCCCCGGCTAGTACACGTCGATAGTGTTATTACTTACTGGTTCTTTGTGATCATAAGCTCATTCGTTGTGGCTTTAAAGTAAAATACCGCTTTAGGCCGGTGCTAGGGGCTATGATAGGTGTTGCACCTATTATTACTGCTCATGAACAGACTCAATAAAACTGAGTCTACGTGCTTCCTTTCTTGTTTCTGTGTGTTGCTTCCAATGGATCTTTTTTTCAGTATTTCTTTACATAATTACCAAGAACAGCAGTTAGTACAACGTTCCTGACACAGGAATCGGAGAGAGACATATGAAACATAACTATAGTGTATATGCCTCAATTCAAATATCACATAGAGTAACGCGGATACCTTGATGCCCCAAGTTGGAATTGTGAACATATTTTTGCCAGTAAACGATACGTGTTTAAGTGTTTTACGTTCGGCCGTTTCCAAAGGTCCACTCTCATACTCTGTTACGTTTTTAAATAGAATTACGAATACAACGATATCAACTGCAAAATATGCATATACATTTGCAGATATTAATGATGACTTGTGTGAAACGAATTGCAAACCCCTGAATTAGTTAGAAACTCATACAATGCACACTTGTGTTGCCAAGCCATATTTTATCATACTGATAGATAAATTTAGGCCAAGAATGATTACCTTATATCAATATCGGCGTATATGAAGAAAGATCTTTCGTCGTACTTTATATTGTACAACTCATCTACATTTGGATGAGATGTGTCTACCGTATAGGGAGTAGTGTGGCACACGGCAATAGTTAAAGGTCCACCGAATTCAACACGGTTCAAAGCACGCACCGTCACGTAATATGCACCGTCTGAAAATAACCGAAAGAAACTAATATTATTTCATGAAATACATGGTAGTACCGCTGTGTTTTTATACTGTTAATATTAACAAGCACCTCTTTAATCTCAGTTTAATTTCATTTCCAGTATACATATAGCATCTTAAACGTGTAACAACACCATAAACGATGGATGAAAAGGGCTACGAATTATTTTAATTTTTGAATCGAGCCTTTTGTTCGAGTTAAAATTCAAAAAGTTTCATAAAACATATATGGAGGGGCGAATTGTTTATGATTGTTTTTATTCCATGACATCAAAGTCAAATATGTAAACACAATCACGCGGGACATACACACCTCACCCCACCCCACCACCACCACGAGACCAGACACACTTTAGCACATGACATGTGACGCTATAACGTGATTACGTCATGTCATAAACAACTATATGTGAAAGCGTTCGCGTTTTATCTTTTAAAGAGCACATTTTACTGACTTTAATTAATTTTTGTCATGTTACATGTCATTATTTATTATGAGTAGTTGGTTATTCTAAAGAGTCAAACTTAGATCCGATGATTGAACATATAAATTCATAAAATAGGTTCAGTAAATGTATGTGGCGAAGTGTTACGGATTTAAAGTATTTATGCCCAACTTATCACATAATCTTTCCATGTTGCATTACACATGTGTACATACAACAGAATATGAAATGTGTGCTCTACAAAGCTAACAAGAGAAAGCATATAAAATTCGAACAGGAAATGCGGCATTTTAGGACCACAGTCAAACACAAACACGCACAGAAACGAACAACAACTACAAAAATTAAAAACGGCAAGATATGACAACACGTGTGTTTCATATACCGCGTTGAAGGTTTTGTGCTCATCGATATTTTGGCCCATTTTATTAGGGATTTCCTTTACTTTCCTCATGATCATGTATTAGACACTGATGTCAAGTTTTGGAGCTCTTTTAACAGTCCGTAAGTTTACTTATATTATTTCTTATGAATCTTTGATACGATTCTATTTTGCATCTCTAATAACTACTAATTGGCCATTATTTCGCTTTTCATAGAATGGTATTACTCTCCAAAAACAATTATGAGTTTATTAGTAAAAACTCTTAAAATAAATCTTTCACCTCTACGGTTACACTCTGAGTCATCAATACAAATTCCACAAAATAACTCTTCATTTTTTAGAACTAAACCTAATGTACGCCTTACGCCTTTAAATAATCTTCATTCGGCAACCTCGTTTCATGTTCCTTCTAATAAATACTGATAAAGGTGATCCTTTGGGAGCAACAAACACAATTAAGAGAATAAAGCAGCAGACTCGGTTTTATTGAGTCTGTTCATGAGAAGTTATGAACGATGCAACACTTCTCACGCCCCCTAGCACCGGCTTAAGCGGTATTCTACTTCAAAGCCACCTATATTGGGCTCGTTGGTCCCAAAGGACCAGTAAAAATAACACTACTGATTCGTAGCACGGGGATACTTTTTACAGCCGCCACACTGCACTAAACGAACGCTAGTGTGCATGTTAATAAATACTGATAAAGGTGATCCTTTGAGAGCAACAAACACAATTAAGAGAATAAAGCAGCAGACTCGGTTTTATTGAGTCTGTTCATGAGAAGTAATGAACGGTGCAACACTTCTCACGCCCCCTAGCAGCGGCTTAAGCGGTATTCTACTTCAAAGCCACCTATATTGGGCTCGTTGGTCCCAAAGGACCAGTAAAATATAACACTACTGATTCGTAGCACGGGGAGACTTTTTACAGCCGCCACACTACACTAAACGAACGCTAGTGTGCATGTATTACCAGGATTTTGAATTATAGCTCAAAAGTTTCCGTAACTCCTCTAGGATCACCTGTTTTGAGGAAATACAATATAAAATCTCCTTTAATTTAGTTCATTCAGACGCAGGGTGTTTCCCTCTATTAATAGGTGCAATGCTAAGAGGTGCAGTTGTTGCAATTATTTATCTTGCAAGTCCACTATTAAATCAGCTGTTAATGGTATATTGTTTCATGTATGTCTAGCTTCAAATGTTGATTGACGTACATCTCACGTCATTTATGTGAAGCATTTAATGACACCTCTCGGTATCTGGATAATATATTGAACATTGACAACCCTTTCTTTCCAACTATGGTTAATACTATTTATCCCAAAGAACTTCAGCTTAACAAAGCTAATATATCTGATAATAACGCTGCTTTTCTTGATTTAGATCTCTCGATTGAAAATGGTGCAATCATTAGCAAAATCTATGACAAGAGAGATGATTTTAATTTTGACATTGTTTATTATCCCCACTTGGATAGGGATCTTCCCCGAGCAACTTCTTATGGGGTGTATGTTTCTCAACTTATTGGTTTTTCAAGAGCTTGTACTCGAGTTGAGGACTTTAATATTCGTAATCTTTGTATAACTAATAAGCTACTCAATCAGGGTTACGTTACCATCAACTGCATAAAACCTTTGCAAAATTTTATTATCGTAACCCTGATCTTCTTTCCAAATATAAAAGTAACTTAAGGACTCTTCTGCGACAAGTACTATCACAACCTGACTTCTATGGTGATGTGATTTATAAACTTCGTAAGATTCTTGGTCATGATCACGTTCATACTATCTTTGTTAAACTTGTTAAAAAGTTTATCAAAAGAGGTTATGACCCTATCATTTTGCAACGTACTGCATGCTTGGTGGTGGACCCTTTTACAGTTCGCCACTATGCTTTAATTGTAGGAGAACTTGACAGGCTGTGGACCCTATGATGACGCCTACCTAAAGCCGAGTGGGACGGTGGCGTTTGATGTTTGTCTATGATCTTTCTTGTCTTGCCCTTAATGGTTTATTCTCTTGTTGCTCTGGCTTCTGCCAAGTCACTGAGTACCTTCATTGTGGCTTTCTAGGCTATTGTATTTTTTATTATATTTACACGAGCAAATTTGTGTTTTACTTATATTGCCTATTGATGCTGCCTTGTTGGTTAGGGATTAGATCATGGCGGGGATTTATTTATTTACACTGTCCTGTTTTAATGGGATTACAGTAGGGTAAGTGTGAGGTTTGGTGCAACCTAGAACCGGTTTAAACCCCCAGTGGCCTTTGTTGCCACTGACCGTTTGAAGGTAGTAGCCCTATTGTCAACCCTTTTGTGTTTGTGAGGTCGTTTGCATTTCTTATTACTTTTGCCTTCTCGTGTGTCTGTTTGCGTGTTTGTTTTTGTGTTTTGTGGTTGACTGTCGGCCTGGAATGCTGCTTTCCCTGTCCGATGTTTTTATTTTTCTTAACAATAGGACTACCGCCTTTGAACTGTCAGTTGCAGAAGGAATAAGTCCGCTGGGGTTTCAAACCACGTTCTAGTGTGCACACACATTACTCTTACCCTACTGTAATCCCCATAAAACGCGATTGTGTAAATAACGATATCCCCGCCCGCCATGTTATATTCTCTAACAAACCTGGCAGAATTAATTATCAATATAAGTAAAACAGGTAAATGATATTAATGTATATATACTATAAAAACAATGCAGAAGCATTGAAAGCCAAAAAGCAAGTACATAATAATACGAAAAAGCCAGTGCAACAAAAAAATAAACTGTTTAAGGTACGACAAGACAATAGTTAAGACAAACATCAAACGCTACCGTCCTATGAGGATTTAGGTAGACGTCATCATAGGGTCCGCGATCTGTCCGGTCAGCGCGCAATCAAAGACGAAAACATAGTGGCGAACTGTAAATGGGTTAACCACCAAACATGCAGTGCGTTATGTTACATGTAAATATGTATCTGCGGTAAACAATGTGGTAAATAATGCATTGCCAATCGTGTGTCATCGACAGGCCAGAGGTTTATAGACACTGTAAGCCAGAGACCCTGGGTTTGAATCCTGGTTGAGGCACGCTTTTATTATTTCGTGTTATATTAAGTGCTCATTTGGAAACACCCTGCAGCAGTGATTTTCTTGTACATTTAGCAATTTGTCGCGTCAAGTATAAAATGTTGTGCAATCAGTTTTCACCATACATCTGTACACGGTTACATTAATATAATAGTTTTTGTTAAATGTCTATCTTTTTCGTTATAAGTTTGGTGTAACGTGTGCTTTAAAGCGGCAAATGACATGTTTGAATAGTAATGATTATATATCGGTTTATTAATAATAACCTGTCAGTGTTGTATAAGGCGGAGGTATGGGATATATCTGCCCCATGTGATTCCATTGCGTCTCCGACAGAAGGTGACGATGTGGGTCTCGATGAGGATGTATCATATCTTCACAATACGTTTTACCAATTGCCCACGTGTACCCACGAATGCTTGTTTCGTTGTCGTGAAATCCATCCCAGTTAGCTGCAAAACCAGGTAACACAATTTACAGCAGGGTAAAGGTTAAAGAGCAAAGGAAAGGTGTTACTGAAATCAAGTAAATAATACGTTCTATACTCGTTTAGCTCTACTGGGAAAATTAACAAACGAGCTCATGCGATGAAGGGTTGAACATCGTCGCGCATCTTTCCATTAGCTAGTTGTAACCACGATGGTTTTAGTAACACGTTTCCACTTTTCGAAAATTTCGACGTGAATTATTATTCATACGAATTTAAACAACAATAGTCCTTATCCAGAATTGATCTGAATGTGTTTTTCCATGTAGGTACAAATATTTTAAGTCAACTTTAAAAGTAAACACAGACGTGCCAAGTGAACACAAACGTTGCGGAATACATATTATCATTGTAAAATGTTGCATGAGATGAACATTTTAGCATTAAAAGTAGTTTGTACCTACATCAAGTGACCTGTAAAATCCACGAGAGATCTAACATGCAGTACGTCTATTGAAATATTGACACGTGTGTTTGCCATAAATAACTGACTTTCTCCAAAAATGACCCTATGTTTTGTTTAATAAGAAGTACCCAACCGCATTTGCATCGTCCCTCCGCTCTCTACCAAAATCTAAATAAGAAAGCGAGTTGAATATTCAGTAAACAGGACAGTACATTACACAAATAGTAGTGAAGACAGGGTTATGAACTTGGAACGGTCAGTAGGCAAAATCGTCTACTGGTTAGCTTAAATCGATTTGTAAAAACGAGTATGATAATGGACCTTTGGAAACGGCCGAGCACGACACATACGACATATTGCAGTCTCGGTTTGATTGAGACTGTTCATGAGCGGTAGTGAAATATGCTAGCTACCGCTCACGCCCTCTAGCCCCGGATTTAGCAGAACTCAATATTCATAAAATCTATAGTACACAATTATAACCATCCCGAAGATGGCATGCATATGGCGGTGGGCATGGAGCGTACTTCTTCCCCATGTCGCACGGCGTATGGTCCCAGTATCTAATAAAAGCAAATGCCCCGAAGAGCGAAATAAACATAATGGAATTTAGTTGGGAGCAGTGGTTATGAAGCCTGCATATAAAAAAGCAGACAACATATCCTATGAGTGGTTAAACAATACCCAGAGCCTTTTGTCGGCCGGGGTAGTGGAACCACCGAATCAAAAATTAAGTAAGAAAACAAAAGAAATTGAAAATGTACCACCGATAACTAAATATAAGTATCGGGCTCAACGACCTCCAAAGATCAAATGAATAAGAGTACTGATTGCAAGCGCGGGGAGACGTTTTACTGCCGTCACACTGCACAAGCAACGCCACTGTGCTATACAAACGAGTATGATAATGGACCTTTGGAAACGGCCGAGCACGACACATACGAACTATTGCAGTCTCGGTATATGTTTGTGTATGATCTAGAATTAAACAGTTAACATTAGGTCAAATAACTTAAGAGGCTGTAAAAAGTCGTTGCTGAGCCTTCCCCGTCGACTACAATTCTAGATACAAGAACTCATTTAAATTTTGCATAATTTATATAATTTAAGTATTTGTAATTGTCCAAGAAGTACAGATTAATCGTGACGTTACGCGATTCTATTGTTATTCTATTTCATTTCTGTACATGACCCTGTGACTATAATTTGTAAAAACAATGCTTTTATTGAATATATTTATTATATGTCCTATGTTTATAAAAGAGTATAAGAGTGGACCTTTAGAAACTGCTGAACAGGATAAATACGAAATATTGCAGTCTCGGTTTGATTGAGATTGTTCATGAGCGGTAGTAAAATATGCTAGCTACCGCTCACGCCCTCTAGCCCCGGGTTGAGCAGAACTCAATATTCATAAAATCAATAGTACAACATTTTAACCATCCCGAAGATGGCATGCATATGGCGGTGGACATGGAGCGTACTTCTTCCCCATATCGAACGGCGTATGGTCTCAGTGTCTAATACAATTAAATGCCCCGAAGAGCGAAATAAACATAATGGAATTTAGTTGGGAGCAGCGGTTATGAAGCCTGCATATGAAAAAGCAGACAACATATCCTATGAGTGGTTAACCAATACCCAGAGCCTTTTATCGGCCGGAGTAGTGGAACCACCGAATCAAAAAGTATGTAAGAAAACAAAAGAAATTGAAAATGTACCACCGATAACTAAATATAAGTATCGGGCTCCTTTGCAAACGGCCGAGCATGACACATACAAAATATTGCAGTCTCGGTTGTACATAACCTCGTCATTATCCTGTATTCAGCGCTCACTTTAACAAGAAAGTGTACATACACATACATTCCATCGAAACGGTACAATTGATTGTCGGAAAAAGCACAACACATACATGTACAAATAGACATGAAAGTAAAAAGCATTACGATTATATACCTGATATGTAGTTGTTGATTCTCGTGTATTTCATATCGGTAAGAGCAATCATTCCGTTAAAGACGGTTGCTGAGCCTTCCCCGTCGACTGCAACTCTAGATACAAAAAGTCATTTAAATTTTGCATAATTTATATGACTTAAGTATTTGTATTTGTCCAAGAATTGCAGATTAATAGTGACGTTACGCGATGCTATTGTTATTCTATTTCATTTCTGACAGGAACTGTACATGACCCTGTGACTATGGTTTGTAAAAACAATGCTTTTATTGAATATATACATTATATGTTCCATGTTTATAAAAGAGTATAAGAGTGGCCCTTTGGAAACGGCCGAACAGGATAAGTACAAAATATTGCAGTCTCGGTGTGATTGAGACTGTTCATGACCGGTAGTGAAATATGCTTGCTATAGTTCAGGCCCCCTAGCCCCGGGTTGAGTAGAACTCAATATTCATAAAATCAATAGTACAGAATTTAAACCATCCAGAAGATGGCATGCATATGGCGGTGGTCATGCTACTTCTAATGTCACAATGCCATGTCCAGCGGCGTATAGTCCCAGTATCTAACAAAATTCTATGTCACGAAGAGCAAAATAAACAAAATGGAATTTAGTTTGGAGCAGAGGTTATGAAGCCTGCGCATCACAAGTAACAGTCTAAAGACTAAATTAAAAAGCAGACAACATATCCTATAGGTGTTTAAACAATATCCAGAGTCTTTATCGGCCGGAGAAGTGGAACCACCGAATCGAAATTTAAGTAAGTAAACATAAACATTTGAAAATGTACAACCGATATCTAAATATAAGTATCGTCTCAGCGATCTCCAAAGATAGAATGAATAACAGTCCTGATTGCAAGCGCGGGTAGACATTATATGGCTGCCACACTGCACAAGCAACACCACTGTGCTATATAAAAGAGTATAAGAGTGGACCTTTGGAAACGGCCGAACAGGATAAATACGAAATATTGCAGTCTCGGTTTGATTGAGACTGTTCATGAACGGTAGCGAAATATATACTCACTACCGTTCACGCCACCTACATGTCATGCATTAAAATAATAGTGTACATTGAGCTTTGGAGAAAACGTATACCATGTATACTATTACTTTAAGTTTTCTCTATATTTCTCTGCATAAAAAATGTAATCTTTGGGTGAGGTATGATTTACCCATATAGGTCTTTGTAAATTCCTGATGAACAGGTATCTAATGTGTAGTCATCCGATAAACAGTTTTGCATTTATTACGTTCCATTACGTATATAAGAGCTAAGCTCTAAACGATAACAGTTGTACCTGTGATTCAGAATAGAATCATCTACTCCGAGACAATATCTTTCCCAATCTGGCCTATCCTCAGGTATTAATTGTAGACAAGGGACAAACTCCAGAATATCATATTTGGTGTTCTGTATTAATCCTGCAACGGTAAAAACACATGCATGTAGAATATGAGTTGTGTCAGATGGGAACTTTATCCTCCTGAAATACTAGTATAACAATATATTAAATTGTTATATATTAAACAGTGATTTTACAATTAATTCAACAACAATAACAACTTCGCAAGTAGGATATGAAATTACTGCAATTAATTAAAGATAGACAGATGATGGACCCTATGATGACGTCTACCAAATCCTCAAAGGATGGTAGCGTTTGATGTTTGCCTTAAATCGTGTATTGTTGTACCCTTAATGGTTTATTCTCTTGTTGGTCTAGCTTCTGCCAAGTCACTGAGTACTTGCATTGTGGCTTTCTATGATTTTTTTATATTCATATATACACCGTTATCTATGTGTTTTACTTATATTGCTTATAACTGCTTCCCTGTTTGTTAGAGAATATATCCTGTTTATTGTTTTATGACACTATCCCGTTTTATTGGGATGACACTAGGGTAAGAGGGAAGCTTGGTACACCCTAAACCCGGTAAAAGCACTCAGCGGCCTTTTGTTCCACTGACCGTTCCAAGACAGTAACCATATTTTCAACAGTTTTATGGTGTCTTCTTCGGATTACTTTCCTATGTACAATCAATGGACTAGTAAAAAAGTCGGATAATGAACAGTATACATTTACATTTAGACTTTGTTTGGATTTTAGGTGTTTTTGCAGAAAGCGGTAGATGTGTATAGTGAGAGCCAGAGAGTGAGAGAGAGATGTCAAACACAGTTTATGTCGTTACGGACGCATGTATTTACCAGGTTCTGGTGTGGTGAAGTCAATGAGAATTCCTTTTGTTGTTATAATATGTCTGTAACCGAGAGTGTTTGTCATATCTAGGTTGAATTCGTAAAGAAAGTTATGCTGTAACGGAAGATCGACTTTCTCCACCTCCACTGCATTGCCAATTCCGAGTCTTTCATAGTGGGAAAACAGGCCATCCTGTAAATATAAATGGTGCCATTTACAATTACCATAACACAATAAGTGAGAATGATTTTTCATCCACATAACTATAAGCATTAACATTAAAGTGTTAACGACTTCATAATTTAACTGACTACATTTCGTTTTGTGAAAAACTAAGGTATGAAATGTACAAGAACTTAATCATAAGGCAACACCATGAATGTGTTTCGTTTTTTTCTACTCAGTGGGAGGCGTGTGTTTAGCTTTGTTTATATAACAATCAGAACTAAGGCTTAGATAACAACGTCCATACCTTAGCAACCTTATAGTCATGCCCTTCTATCGACTTTAACAGCTCACATACTCCAGACACGCCGTAGTCATAGTTAACGCTTAAACAGGAATGGTCTGCTAAGTCGAGACACTTCTGCGCGCAATCAGAAACCGTTTGTGTACGAATCATATAGCTGATGACATCACCAATAAGCCTTCCTTCTTTCATTCCAGTAAAATGGACTAGAACTAGTTCCGGATCATTAACTGGTTTTGTTAAAGAAAATAGAATGGGCAATAACATGGTTGTATTACTTGTTAATACCAGTTTTCACTTAAAAGTGTTGTCCAGCTCTGTTCCATCTTACACATTATCCGACTTGAAGTAACTGAACAAGTGACATGTTGTCGTGTTATGCATAATGTGCGTTAGCTTATTGCTGAAACATTCGCTAAATAACCTTGTAAGTACGTTCAATATAAGAATATTTTATAAACGAAAAGTGTTGAACACAATTTTCAAAATCAAATTAAAGTTGTATACGTATATGACTTTTTAAAGACCGTTATATTTAAGATACTCAGGTTATGTTCTGTTGAAATGTCTTGTTCATATAATCACGGGTTTTTACTTCACTATCTTGCAAACTAATCATTTGCTAGTTTAAATCAATAAATACCTTTCTCAGCGATGTAATCCCTACTTTCAAGTTTAACCTCATGCCATGGCAATACTTGATCGCCATATATCCCCTCACCAAAACCGACTGCAATATAAGTAACTGTCAACGGTGATTCGTCGTGCGATATAGCGGTAGCCCTGAGGATTGATGGGTTGCTTGAAGTGGCAAAGTCCGATGCTAATCGTCCACTTGGCACTGTGACGTCATACGAATTTATCTGACACGATACACTGGATCTTGTCCCTTGACTGTTCTGCGCATGCATAGTGAAGTACAGCGGAACACCAGTGTCCTTCAGTTTCTTAAAACATATATTATAGAATGCGATATGGGATATACTTTACATATGTACTTCATTCTAGTTACTCGATATCATATAACTATTTCATATTGCTTATGATTCCTTTTGCAATAGGATGATATTGCATTTGGCAATATCAAAAGAAGTCACACCCGGGTCGAAATTCATCACCTTAGTAAAATTTACTACTTTATATATTGTGACTTAGGGAGTTGATTCACTAGTGCTGAAGAATTTTGAAGCGGGGTATAATCAACCACATGAACGATTAAGATAATCGGGGCTATGAGATCTGTGCGGTCTCAATATGACCGGTAGCCCTAATATTGTTGACTCTTTCTAAGGTATACTTCTTTGGAAGAAGAACATTTCTTGCAGGAAGATAAACGAAGAATTTAAATGCACCGCACGTCATGGATGTATATCAGCAATACATTGAGTCAAACATCGTATTGGAAAAAAGGGTGACCGTTTTACGAAACCCTTAATACTGGCCAATTTCGTAAGAGACCTTCAAAGTCAACAAAAACCGTCATACGTAAAGTTGCCATTATGATATGTAGGATTAATCCACCATCACAATGGGAAATGAAACAATGACACCGTGCAGGTAATCAGACAACATTTAATAAATTAATACAAATATTCGTCACTTCTTTTTCGCAAAAAAATTTCAAGTTCACAAACTCAATGCATTACAAATTAAAAAGTGACGTCTACATACTTGGACGCTAAATATACGTCTGAACTATGAAAAGAAATATAAAATGATCGGACAGGGAAAGTAGCATTCAAGGAGAACAGTCAACCACAAAACACAGATACAAACACGCAAAGAGACAAACAAGAAGGCAAAAGCAAGAATAAATGCAAACGACATCACAAACACAAAAGGGTTTACAATAGGGCTACTGTCTGGTAACGGTCAGTGGCAAAGTAGACCAATGGGGGTTTAATCCAATGTCATACAATCCCTGTAGGATGTAAAAATATCAATATTGAAGTACATTATGTTCGCTACACTGAAGAAGTCAAATTCTACTTAGGTCGTGTTGATGTCGTTTGCATTTATTATTACTTTTGCCTTCTTGTTTGTCTGTTTGCGTGTTTGTTTCTGTGTTTTGTGGTTGACCTCCTTGAATGCTACTTTCCCTGTCCAATCTTTTTATATTTCTTTATCTTAGAAAAGGGTGATGGAACGTTCCAAATTAGAACTTTGTTAAGTGTGATGATGTTGCTCTAGATGTCGTGGGCATGAGTAAGCTATTATGGCAAACAGACCCTTCAAATCATATAGAAAGGTGTCAAAGTCAATGCTCAATTTTATATTGACTGGGTATTGAACACTTTCCGTCTGGGCTTAAACAAATGTTCCAAGAGGAATCGGAGAAACTAGATCAGTCATAAATACGACTGTATAGCTAGTCAGAAAGAGAAAGATTACTCTACAATCACCGTGGATTTCAACTTAAGCACTTATTGCAATAATAAAGCTTATATAATAAGTTATTTCAATTCAGATCAATCAAATCAGATCAATCAAATTTATTTCAAAATTCATGAATCATTGCATTGTTTATAATCAAGTTTGCAATTTGACGCCAGGTGAAACTCTGACCTTGGTGATAAGATATATAAGTCGTTTGGAACACATCGTTGGTTACGTTAACAGATATTTCTAAGGTATCAATGAAGTTATTCACCTATGGACACAAAATGAGACGAATAAATGTTGGACAAAACAGAGACTGAAACAACGCATATTTGTAAAATGTCTATTTACCATCGACAATTTGGTCAACGCTCCACCGAGTTGAAAATCTTTCAGTGTATCTGTGCCGCCTGGTGTAGTTCCGACGTCCAGAAAGAAACGTATCTGACTCTTATCGTCAATGGCGGCGGGGATTTCTTTATTTACACTGTCCTGTTTAAATGGGTTTACAGTAGGGTAAGTGTGAGGTTTGGTGAACCCTAGAACCGGTTTAAGCCCCCAGTGGCCTACAATGCCACTGACCGTTCCAAGGCGGTAGCCTATTGTCAACCCTTTTGTGTTTGTGATGTCGTTTGCATTTTTTATTACTTTTGCCTTTTCGATCACGTGTGGTCAGTCACGTGGAATAAACAATGGCGGCTCCCATTGAACCATCATGGCGCTCCTTAATCCCGAAGAATGGCGGGATTGGCCGAGCGTTTACGATTGGCTACTCCGTTTGTTATGTAAACCAAACAATACGTAATTAATTGCAAAATATTTTTATATTTAACTAGTTTAACTTAAACTGACTATAAAATGATAAGACTTATTTCAAAAGCGTATACCATTTAATACATAATACCAATATGTTTAAAATCAATTCATTTCCGGGTCTATATTTTGTTACGGTTTACACGGTACTTTGCCGGGGCAAATCACCCAAACCCATCAAATCGACGTGTATCATTGGAAATACCCACGAGCATTATTTCCGATGATCTACGGAAATGAGCGAGTTTGCACGATTGACAAATTGGTTGTTTGATAAATAGAATATCAAGATGAACACGAGCACGGTTATAGTTTAATTGACATCAAATGATCCTAGGGGTAATGTTGGTTTGATATGTTGTCTGACTATTATCATACGGGATGCACTGCCCGCTTACAATGCTAACTTGATGTGGAGCATATTTTATTATACGAGGGACAGTCAATAAGTTCAATTAAACATGTTAAACGGTATAAAAGTTAAACAGAAAATGTAGTATTCACAGAACACGGTAAAAAAAGAAAACACTCTAACAAAACAAACAACAATTGCATGGGTAAATAAAAACAAAGTATGCGGCACCAGACACCATTACTCACATACTAACTATATATTTTTTTTGCATAAAATTATACTAATATATACTTAGTATATGCAAAATAAAACTATCGGTATATAATAATATTAATATAACAATATTATTACGTATATTGAATACGGATAGTTTTATTTTACATCTACTAAGTATGTATTTATTGTGCATATAATAATTATATATTGATCAATTACCATTTATGAAAATTAAATTCTATGATAAGCATTAGACAAAAATCCGTAAATCTGTCAACATTAGCGAGTTATATATATCCACGTGCGCTAAAATGAAGTAACGATCTTGACATGAAAACAGAAACAAATATTCTTTGTATTTTATTTTAAAAAATACTTCAAAATAAGTAGTAAATTTCTTTTCAAATACTGAAATTGGTTGTATAGCATATATATAAATACATATTAATGTGCCATACCAAACATATATAGCCTCAATATACATATCATGTGTACACATTGTAAAGGGAGGGTAAAGGAAGAAAGGTGGTTAAAAAAATGATTTAGTAAAATACTATGTTTTATTAACTAACGTTCTTTATATAGTCAGTCGTTGGCATTGCTCAGTTCAGTACAATAACACTTTATTAGCCGGACTGCGAAGCACATTCCGTTCGTCTGTCTGTCAGTCCGTCCGTCTACGAGATTTGGGGTTTTGATTAGAGTTTTTAGTTAAAGTGTTTGTTTTTCCTCATTTCTCAAAAACAATTTTTTGAAAAGCCATTTAAACTTGGTTTATTATTATTACACTATGTTACATGACAACAACCATAACCATGTCATGATTTTCAGTTAAAATATTGAATATAGGGTAATTTTCAAATAAATAAATAAATTTGATAAAAAGGTTTTAAACTTGGCTAATATTTCACCATCATTACACATCCATAAGCGACAAGCACCTTAACTCGGGTATGCATTTCACCGGAATTATCCCCCGTTTTCAGTAACAATTCTGATTATACAGTCATATTACAAAAAACGATTGTTAGGAAGCTTTGAAACGTGGCACACATGTGCATCCTCATTACACAACCATTTGTGATGAGAACCATAACTCCGTTATGCATTTTACCAGAAGTATACCATTTTTCTAAATATTGAGGATGGGTTGGAAAGGACGTAGTGCTGGGATTTTTTTAATTGAATTATAAAGCTTTTTTGGTATAATTTAATTTCAAAAACGGCTTTGTCATCGCACTTTTTTGTTTGCACTAGGCAATATTTCACTGAAAATGGATAAAATAGAGTCATTGAACATGTTCATTTTTTCCATTTTTCCATAACCTTAAACATATTGTAAAACAACGATTCATTTTCAGTTACTCATATACATATATCCTTCAAAACATACGTGAACAAATGTAACCCTCGTTCATCTTTTTACTGTAAAAAAAAATATATATGGACAGTATCCCACTTTGTTTTTAAAAGAAAAACACTTTGGCCAAAATGATTATAAGAATCCATCATGAGTATCCATGTGAGATAGAGAAATCTTACCCGAGGGGTTAGAATTGCAACCAGGGACGAGGCTCTGCCGAGTGCCTGGTTGCAATGCTGATCCCGAGGGTGAGATTTCCAATCTAACATGGATCACTCATGATGAATTATTTGTCTCCCATTATGTGTTTATTACCGGCATAAAATCAATGACTTTGCTGATTTAACGCCAGAATAAGGCGACGTCGACATAACGTCATGACGTCATAAGTGACATGTCATGTAAGATAGAGTTATCTCACATGAGGAAAATGCCTATCTCACATGAGCAGAAATGGAAGAAAATGCTCTCCTAATCAACTTGTATTAAAATGTCTATATGACAAGGTCCTATGATATTTCTTTCAAAGAAATAAAAAATATATGTAGGCCACCAGACTTCTAATGAATTTATATTAAACAATTCTTTAAATTACACATGTTGACAAAGATATCGAGTATAAAATAGCTCAGTATGTACTTTTATATATGTATTCCACTATATAAAAACAAAAATGATATTTGTACTATAGTACAATTATATTCAGAGCTATCCATACTCAGAGTTACCCATACCCATTATTTTCCTGATAATCACAATGACGGAACAAATATTAAAATAAAATATTGTGCTTAAAGAATTACGAAAGGAGACATTGGATATGTTGCCGTCTTAAATCGTACATTATATACATATCTACTAGAATGCAACAAATGAAACAGTTATATCAAATAACACTATGATTTAAAAAATAATATTCTTAGGCTTGAAAATGTCCAAACTTGCTCAGCCAACATCCTTAAGTTAGATATTTGGTTAATATTTTGAATGGATAGTCGTATTCCAAAATGAAATTAGTAGAAATCTTTGAATATTGGCAATCAGGTTCGTCATCATTACACAATCATATGTGATGTGACAGTCACGCATTATACAAGATGTATCCCCTTTATCACTTTGATGTTTGGTTAAATGTTTGAATGTACAATCACATTCCAAATAACAGATGTCAGAAAACTGTGAAATTTGGCACACATGAGCATCTTTATGACAAACCATATCTGACAAGCACAATAACTGTGCATTTTATTAGAATTATCCAACTTTTCCACTTAGATGTTTTTTTAACATTTTGAATGTAGCCATATTCCAAAAACATACTGACAGAAAACTTTGAAAATTGGCATATATATGTATTATCAAAATTATCCCCATGTTCGTGTCAGATTTGTGTGGTAAAAGTTAGTATTGGTGCTTCCTGTTTATATGTTATTTGTTGAACATAATTGTATTGCTACTAACCTGGTTTTTATCAGCGATAACTTCGACAAATTCAGGTGGAGATTTATCGCTTTCTTTTCTTTCTTTATGGAACATCTCCTTTTTAATTGATGGAGTTGAATAACTCCATATTGTAGCTCTGTATAAGGTCTTTTTAAGTGAACAGCAATATTTAATTTTTATCTTCAAAGTCACTAGACCATTTAGTGCTAGTCTTAGAGGTACTAAAACTAGATCCATGCGTAACCTGAAAAAAAAACAATTAAATATTTATACTAATAATAGCAACAGCATTTTATACTTTTGAAACGTAATTGTTACGTGAAATACTGAAAAAGCAATAAAGTACTGATTATAAATATATGCATTACAATATGATGTATCGCAGTGTTAAATACCTCTTTCCATCCTGTTGTATTGTGGAGGGGATGGGGCGTGGGGCAGGAGATTGGAAACATATATGTAAATCAATGTTAGACATATACTTGCATGATAAAATGATGGTCGTTAAAGTTTGTGTCGGATGGTGAGGCCCGTCCAATAAAAGTAAATAAGCAAACTATTTAAATGAATTTTAAAGACGAGATCGGGTTCGGAGAAAATCTGTATAATTATACAGCTACACAACATATGCTTTAAATGGTACTTAAAAATATATAAATTACGGGTGAAGTAGTTTTAGTTCGACGAACACCGAACAAGTCAAGATAAAAGCCGGTAATATATATAAAATATCACAATATGTATCTAGCCTTCGTATACCACGATACATATATGGATCCTACAAACATTTAAGAAATATAGTTGTCCGTAGCGTTATTTAAACTCGGGACATTACCTTCTTATCTGCTTTAAAAAACTGAAGATAAAAGTTTCATACGCGCGCTAAAGCCTATTAAATACTTAATACACATGAGCATCACAAGCGGATGCAGACGTCCGACTTTGACAAAGCTACAGTTGATAAATCAAAACAGATGGAGGTTTCCAGTGAAGTTATGGAGGTTTCCAGTGAAGTTATTTTTTATTCTTAAATTAAAATAATACATATTCATTACTGACGGATATAGGATATTCAAAAGCAGCACAGTATCAGAGTTCATTTTGAGGTATTGATTCTATAAACTACAGCAATATTGAAAACGAAATACACAATATTCAGTACTCGCACCCAAAAAATTAGAAAATATGTAAACTTAAGCTAAACTTCCTAAGTTCCACTCTCATACTCTTTTACTAAAGTTTATTAAACATAATACATTTAAATGACTGTTGTTTCACTGCCAAAAAACACAGTTAAGAATCCGGGAATCTGCTCTACTCTTACTTACTATGGATTTAGACCTAGGAGGATGGATATACAATTATACACGGGAAAGCCCGGTTTACCTCCCATCGGACGGACAGTGCTAAGATAAAGTGTACTGACTAACAAATCACCAAAAAACTCAATTTGGTTGGTGAGGTTTAAACCCGGATCCACGAGATTTCAATTCCACCATGTTACCCACTGGGCTACACCAGCTCACCCCCTCCCCGTCACTACACCGACCACTTCAAGTAAAATTAAGTAAAACGTTTGTATGTAAAATGATAATAATAACATTTTTAAAAAATATTACTTTATTTCCTGTCGTTGTAAAGATAACCTGAATGCATTAAGTTGAGCGAGCTGATCTGCTAACCCCCCTTACGTAACCTTCAAGAATAGCCAATTATAAAAGTACTAATTTATGAATAACAACATCTTAGGTAAATGATACCTAAAAACCTACGTCTAAACTTCATTAAGAAACTATTGTAGGACAGCTATATTACAAGAGAATAAGTTATCATTATTGAAAATATGTCTTGAATTAAAAGCTCCGGAGTAAGATTTATCAACAAATGCAATACATATAGATATACAAATTGAACAGGACTAAAGTCAACAATAAACACACACAAAAACAAAAAACAACTTAAAGATGAACAAATAAGACATCACATAAACATAGAAGGGTTGACAATAGGGCTACCGATTTGGAACGGTGAGTGGCAAAAAAGGCCGCTTGGGGTTTAAACCAGGTTCTAGGATGCACCAAACCTCACACTTACCCTACTGTCATCCCAATAAAACGCGACAGTGTAAATAAAGCAATACCCGCCATGAACTATTATCTAACCAACAAGGCAGCATAAACAGGCACTATAAATAAAACACAAAGATGCTCGTGTATATATAAATACAAAAAACAATAGCCTAGAAAGCCACAAATAAGGTACTCATTGACTTGGTAGAAGCCAGAGCAACAAGAGAATAAACCATTGAGGGCACGACAAGACATGACTGCAGACAAACATCAAACGTCACCGTCCTTTTGGGCTTTAGGTGGACGTCATCAAAGGGTCCACACACCCTGTCCCAGTCATCGCACAATTAAAGGGAGAAAGCATAGTGGCGAACTGTAAATGGGTCCACCACAAAGCATGCAGTGCACTGCAAAATTATAGGGTCATAACCTATTTTGATAAACCTTTTAACAAGTTTAACAAAGATAGTATGAAAGTGATCATGACCAAGGATCTTACGAAGTTTGTAAATCACATCACCATAGAAGTCAGGTTGTGATAGTCCTTGTCGCAGAAGAGTTCTTATATACAATAATTTGGAAAGAATATCAGGGTTACGATAATAACATTTTGCAAAGGTTTTACGAAGTTTATGGTTACGGTAACCCTGATGGAGTAGCTTTTTAATTATACAAATATTACGAATATTAAAGTTCTCAACTCGAGTACAAACTCTAGAAAAAACGAATAAGTTGAGACACATAGACCCCACAAGAAGTTGCTCGGGGAACTTCCTCATCTAAATGGCGATAATTAACAATATTAAAATTAAAATCATCTCTCTTGTCATATATTTCTAATTATTTCACCATTTTCAATGGAGAGATGTAAATCGAGAAAAGAAGCGTTAGTATCAGAAATATAAGCTTTGTTAAGTTGAAGTTCTTTAGGGTATATAATATTAACCAAGTAGAAAAGGAAGGGTTGTCAGTGTTCAATATGTCTTTTTCTTTTTAGAAAATTGTATTCATATTTACAACAATAATAACAGTATTACACATATAGACATTTGTAGATAACATATGCATTAACTATCACTTAATGATCACTTACATTTAGTATAGTTGTATCGTTCAAACGAATTAGATATCAATCAATAACTTGTAAAACAATTGTACTATTCGCGTGTTGAATGATTTGCAGCGCTCCATTATATAACGGAATAAAATAGAGTATTCGTATTTAAACAAGGAAAATATATCCACACGGTTTGTTCTACACTCGCTTATAAAATATGATTTACATATACAGAACCCAACAACTGCTAAAATCTCGTTTACGTCATAATATTCATTATATTTTGTTTTATATCCGATTACAATATATTTAAGCGTTTTCATTGTCGCCGAGATGCCACATTTTTTATAATAATTATGTTATCTTTTTCCAAAAAGTTTCAACTTCTTCACAGTCTATGAAAAAGGGTTTATTTGTTTCCGTTTCACCACATACTCGACTAAATGGATTTGCGCTGATCTTCCATATATATTGCATTTCCATAGAAGGAACTATTCGGTGTATTAGTTTATATTTAAACTGCTTAATTCGGTTATATTTTAACGTGTGAATATGTTTATACATATGTTCCCAGATGAAGTATGTATTCCAATAAGTATGAACATATGGTTTAGAGAACTTTTTATTTACTTAGCATTTATACATTTTCCTATTTTCTGTTGCTTTCAGGGCTACTGCTTTTCCTTTTGCGAACTAAATTTGTAGTAACTGTTAAGTTCTATTTTAACACGAGTCTTTTTTTAATGCTCCAATTTTAATATTGTTTTCCATGCCTTTGGAATTACATGTTTAACTATTTGAGATATTCAGTTTGAATTATCTCCCAGTTTATCAAGTAAATGAGATTCTGCTATTTCACCATTTTCATTTATTATATCATTTATGAAAATCAGACATGATTTAATCCAGTTTTTGAAAATCAGATCTTTGCCATTTGTTTTCAGTTCTTTGTTTTCCCAAATTATTTGTTTTCTTATGACTTCAAAATTATTAAATTTCGTTCAAGTTGTTTGGCTTACGTGTATCCAACTTTTGATCAAATCTACATAAAAGTCCGGTATAGTTTGGTAATTCGGGATTATTTTATTTTTATCTATATTCATATGAAAAATCTAATAATTTTCACCAAAGGTATCCAGAAAATATCTTGGTAAAACCTACCAGTTAGCTTCCTCATTATCTGTTAAAGACAACCCATTTAGTTTTAAGTGATATAAAGAAAGATGCAGGATCGAATATTTCAATACCGCCGCTCAATTTGTCAGTGTTCAATATGTCATCCAGATACCTAGAGGTGTCGTTAAAGGCTTCAATAACATCCGCCTGGGTACCTGGTGAAAGACCCAACATGAAATCTCTTTCATAGCAATATAGAAACAAATCTGCGACAAGGGGTGCACAGTTCGTACCAAAAGGGATACCAACAATTTGTCTATAAACGGTCGTTCCATACCGAAAATATCATCTAATAGGAAGATGAGTGCTTCGCAAACTTATTGGCAAGTCCACATAGTGTAGTTGTCTAAACTGCCGTTAGTCTTTAACGGCAGTAAGACAAGAACGGCAGTAAGACAAGAAGTTCAATGAATGTCATACAACCCCTGTGGGATGAAAAGATAACAATTTTGATTGGATTTACGGGGAAACTTTCTACGGCCGCCGCACGGCACAAACAACACTATTGTGACAATAAATATCCACATAGTGTAGTTGTATAAACTGCCGTTAGCTAACCTTGACGAATAGTCACTAAGCATAATCAAGACAAACTTAGTTTGTACAGCCTAAGATATACTTGGTTTCCAAGTATGGTTACTTTATCATTATTAGTTTACGACATATTGCACTAAACATGAGCTAATTATGAACACTGTAAACGTGCGTTAAACGCAAAAACTTAACCTTAAAGAGCAGATATCGAACCAGGAAAATTACATAATTATAAAAATGAAAAGTAGAATTGGAATAAACAACCGTAGATGGAAGTGTGGTCCAGGTGACGTTGCTACACAATTAATAAATAACGATAAACTGAGCTTAACGCAAAAATTTAAACTGCTGACGACCATATGACAATAACAACAACGCTCAGTTGGTAACAAAAGTTGAGGTAACAATCGAGATAAAGTTATTTTGGAACAGAATTCTAGTTTGAATTGGATAACATATAGTTTTACACCACGCAGCATTGATGTTACATGTGCGACATGATGTACTATATATTGATACCGGCATCTTGAGGTGCATTTAACCGTTTTCATTGTCATAAATGGTATTCAATATAACATGTTATCAAGAAATCCATATAGATCTAAGAATAGAACGCCTGGCTCTAAATCAACACGTCATACGGTTGAGTCCGGCGAGAGACAACCCTTGTGTCTGGAAAGTACAGTACTACACGTGTACAATACGATATGCACTACACAATGTCTATAACAAATGATGTCTGCATTGAATTTGTTGCTTAATAACCCGAATTCTCGATGAGCTTTTGAACACGCCTTAAAAACATGCATTAAGTGTATGGTGTGTAGCTTTAAGGAAATAGTAATGCGTGTAGTTATATAACGGAACATGTCTGTCATGTATTCAATTACTTGTAATTCCATATTGTGTTATAGCAGAGTAACATGATTCTGTTTCTACGTTGGTGCTTAAATTATTTAACAACGCTCACCCTAAGTCAAGAGGGAATTTTGAAAATCCAAGTTCTGCATATGTTGGAAACTGTAGCTCCATGATATAACCAGTAAGTTCTAATTTGGCATACAGGGTATAACCAATTTGAAGCCGTCCCCAGACGCTCAGTCCTCCATAAGGTTTTACGGTTGCTTCTGCTACCATACCGAGGACACGAATGTCAACATCAAAGTCTAGTCCTAAGTAGTAGTCAGACCCAAACGCTGAAGTAGAAAAGGTTTAAGAAATAATAAATAAGAAATACAATAGTATTGCATAACACTTATTGTAATAATGTATTGTTATCAAACAGACCGTCACTGAAAGTTTGAAATAATAAAGGCTGTGTTTTAATAAAGCCAATAGTACAGCACGAAAATAAACCTTTCTGGTCCCTCGTTTAATAGTATATTTATTTAATACTTTACTTAATTTAGTTTAAACTCTCCATACAGTTAGAATTAGAGTGACTAGTTGTATTTGTTGAGTTTTTAAATAAAATAGTGATTTTAAACTTGAATATATACGTACAACCTTTTAACCGAAGAGGGTTTCCGATACAATATATGAAATTATTCAAATCAAGTCCTAACTTACCGAACATACAAGGAACTGGTCCAAGCACAAAAAACATTCTGTAGAAAAATAGTCTTTTACTTGCTCTTGGAAAATTGATGGTACCCTTGACAGTCAGTTCAAACGAATCAAACGCATTTAGTAATGAACGTGGCGTCATAACCTCAATAGCCTCAGAATACTATAACAAATAATCAAACATAACATCGCACTTGTCGTTACAAAGAAATAACACTTATGTTGTAAATCTGATTAATTGTGTAAATGCCTATAACTTTGGGTTTGCATATGGCTTGAAACGTAAAACATTTATGAAACGTTCAGAATATATTATTTGGATTTGAATGTTCAAGAAGTAGTGTTAAACTTTTTCACACATGCCCACGTGCCTTAATTTACAAACGACGAATCTAAGCATTCATGGGATTTTTAAATTCACTGTATTCTTGCCATTTTCCCTCAGTTTGATTTACAACAGGAGGCCGTGAAATTAAAATTTATTTAAGTACGTAATATGCTCTCATAGTTTTATGTATTAAGCTAATCTCCATAATTAAAAAAGCAAAATATTACCAGGGCAGTTGCTAGGTTAACTAAATCCATAGTCAGTTGATAAATGACTGCGGGATCAGCTTTGTTGAATTCCAACAGGGCAGCAAGATCACCAATCGTCATATTTGCCAGCTGCACACACAACAGTTTTACTCCTTCTGATGTAAGCCCTTTGCCGACAATAAACAGACGTTCCGTATTGCCAATAACACTGTCTACATCGCGCATTAGATTAAATAAGGCGGCAGCTGAAGTAAATGAAACGTACATATCATGTGCTGGTTTATTAACACAATCTGTATATATTTTGTACTCGTATCCACTCACTAAATTACCTATCCATATAACAGGTTTTGTTTTAATGCAATAAATAATGTATTTGCAATACCACGCAGTGCCTCTCCTTTTAAAGAGTATGATAATGGACCTTTGGAAACTAGCTACTGGTTGAGCAGAACTTTCATAAAATCAATAGTACAACATTTTAACCATTCCGAAGATGGCATGCATATGGCGGTGGACATGGAGTATACTACTTCCCCATGTCGTACGGCGTATAGTCCCAGTATCTAATAAAATTAAATGCCCCAAAGAGCGAAATAAACATAATTGGGAGCAGCGGTTATGAAGTCTGCGTATCACAAGTAACAGCCAAATCCCCTGCATATGCAATGTTTGACTTAAATTGAATGGCATTTTATTTCATTGCTCGTGAAGTTTATAAGTGAGTTCTCAGATAAAAAAAGCACTTTAAATTATAATCCAAGAGTTAGTTTGTGTGAATGTTTAGTCACAAAAAAGTGAACAAGTACATTTCTTAAGCCATAAGTTCCATGTTAGTTTTACAAACCTCCTGTTATCTCTTGAATCAAACTTGATTTTATCAGCGACGTCTGAGCATAAGGAATTGTCATCGGGTTGTTCGCACCTAGGGCCTTTACAACACCCATAAGAGATGTTTGTACATCCGCTTCATCAATATCCGTGTCTCTCAGAGCCGCCTGCTTAGCTTGTCGCTGAAGTATAATGTTTTAGTAGAGTTTTTTTAAATATCCTGTGGTTATTTAATTTGATTTTGATTTTATGATTTTGTTGTTATTTTGCTCGTTAACATAAATACAAATGGTGTGTTCTGCCAACTCCCGATTCAAGAAAGACAAAACTATCGGTCAGGGAAAGCAGCATTCAAGGACGACAGTCAACCACAAAACACAAAAACAAACACCAAACAGACACACGAGAAAACAAAAGTAATAAAAAATGCAAACGACATCACAAACACAAAAGGGTTGACAATAGGGCTACCGCCTTGGAACGGTTTGTGGCAACAAAGGCCACTGGGGGTTTAAACCAGTACTAGGGGGCACCAAACCTCACACTTACCCTACCGTCATCCCGTTAAAACAGGACAGTGTAAATAAAGAAGTCCCCGCCATGATCTAATATCTAACCAACAAGGCAGCATCAATAGGCAGTTTGTTTTAGATTTTTTTATCCTTTTTAGTTATTTTTAGTTTTAATCTTCCTCTGTTCTAGACCCACATTGGTATATTTACAATGTCTGATACCAGGAATACATATATTATCTCAGCGGGTGAAATAAATGAATTTACGATATAACCTTACACCTGTATTCGTCGAAGTGTCTTCCTAGTAAATTTGCAAAGTATCATGTAATTTATTTTATTTTTATTTTTTCATGTTTAATTTGGCGGCAAATGGGTTAAATCTGAGATTAAAAATCAAGAACCCGTTTTCGTATGGCAGCATGTCACACATTTATATGCGAGAAATTATTGGGTTGTACATATAAAGACGCTTCATGAAATTTATTTTCAAACAATTCCATGATAAACTCATCTGTCTAATTTAGCTTATACGTGAAAATAAACGCCTCATAACTGAGTCACTTGTGTCCGTGAGCGTGTTTGTGTGCTTGTGTGGGAATAATGCTTTGCCTTAATTCAAATCGTTTGTATCTGACGCGTTTGCTTAGTATACGAATGTGTAAGATCGCAACGTTATGTCAAGCACTGCACTAAAAAAGCATGATATAAATAGTACCTTCATATTAAATTATCATGCAGACTACCTCCAATTCTAAAATATCTATTATTACTTTGATTTGCTTGTTTTGGAACAGAGTTTAAAACTTGACGTGGCGCCACCATGTTTGAATTCTTCGTGACGTGTCATAACGTGGTAAGTTCACATGAGTACGACGGTATTGTTGACACTTATAAAACATTTAAGATATACTAAATATATGTATATATGTATCTTTGTATTGTCTCAATATGAACTTCAGGAAGCGTTACTTTAATTGCAGGCTTTAAGACAAAAATGGGTCTTCCGTTTATTTTCATAATATTTGTAATTCTTAATAATTGTATAAGGAACATAACCATGCAAAACAATACCTGATACTGTTTAGCAGATTCCAGAAATTGCGATATTTCCACATCAGACGCATGTCTTTCCACCAGTTCTTTCAAACCAGTTTTAAAATCAGGAACTGAAGGTCTGTAAATAGTTTTAGTAGAAGATCTATACATTAGATGCAATATAACTAAATATCACTCAATTGGGCAATTTAACGTACAGCATTTTACTCAATTCAGCAATAATTTATCATAATAATTAACTTTTTATCGTGCATTCGAGATTATAGCATATTTAAAAGAAAAGCTTCAAACTTTGCAAAGTAATATTGCATTCATTAATTCCCTCAGTTGTATGATAATAGAAAACATTATATTAATTTTTTAAAAGAGATAGGAGGACGAATGTTATTTGCTACTGATGTTTTATTTTAAGACTTAGTCATAATTTGCATGTTCTTATATTACTGATATATAATCATATCGCTACATACTAAAATGTACAATGTAATTTCCGACTTCGCAATCGAATCCTTACTGATCGGCCTTTATCCCATTAGTTATTGTTACCAATCCATGCTTCATTAAGTTCTCTCGATTTAGTTTAGGCCAATTTGCATAAAGAAGGATAAAAATATCGGGCAGGGAAAGCAGCATTCAAGGACGACAGTCAACTTGTTTGATGTAAATCACTGAGAGGTATTTATATTGCAAAAAGTAATCATTTAATTAACTATTTGACAATACAAGTCGATTATTTATCGCAGTTGCAGTATATCACCGACAACATAAAATTATTTCAAGCTTTAAATATAATAAAGGTACTATATCCAATACAACTACGGCTTATATGCACGGATACGTTTCATATCATCTACTTATCCCCTTCATATATATATTGTTTATCAACCGTCATGAGCAACACAGACTTGGACATACGTCCCTATGTTGGTGTAGTTGATAACGTGGTGCATTCTTGTATGCGCATCATGGTAATAGTTTTAGCAAGGACTATATAACACAAGTATTATGTTGTTAGTAGTCAATATATAGGAACATACATGTATATTGACCGTTTTCTACGTGAATTAGTGTGACATGGTATTTTGCTTAACGGTATGTCTGACAGCACTTCGAGCGTTTCACAATTATCTACGCTGCTCGAGTTCTCATATGAACCACAAACTGTAAGATTGACTGTGACATAGAATGCAGTGACCGTTTCATCTACTCTGTACTGCATGCCGATGTCATCATCGATTTGTTGGAACTGAACTGCACCTATTAAACACAAATAGGCATACATGTGTATACTTACAAAGTTCAAGTATGGGAAGCAGTACGGTACATGATATGACCAGATATGATTTAAAAGTAAGCAGCAGTGTTAACAATGCAAACCAACCTATATTATATGTTATTGGATTTGTATGGCTAAATATTACTTGGAATGAGTTGTTTTGGCAAAGGACGACGAGCTTGCGAGTCGTCCAGCGCCAAAACAACGAGTTCCAAGTAATATTTAGCCATACAAATTCAATAACCTTTTTATTGTATACTTTCATATTGTTTTCGATCAATGTTAATTGTATAACTATTACTTTTCATTGAATTTTGTTATTTTTATAGTTTTTGATGGAATTCCTATCTTGTCATTCAGTGTCATTTTGTGTGTATGATTATTTTGCGTGAAAACGACGTCGACGTAGGATGACGTCGTTAAAAACATCAAGCGATTTTCTAAAGTTTGTTTACTATTCGATGGGTGACTGACCATTTCAATTATTTTATAAATTTCTGCCATAAAAGGTTGAAAAAATAACACGTATTTTTTTGTTGACACTATAGGAAGGATTCCTTATTTATTTGAAAGTAGTTCCTTAGTTCTATTTCACGGCTCTTAGCAAGCACGAGAAAAAGTTCCGGTGCAATATCAATGTGTGCAATATCGTAGAATATTGAACACTTAGCTCAATGCAAACTAAACAGGACAATATGAAAGTATACAATAATAAGAAAAACGCGAACTTCGATTAATGCCAATTTACACACTAAACTGTGTGGTTATAAAATAAAATAATTAAATATTTATAAATCTTGTTTATCCACTGCCTTACCATCATTGATAACGGCTAAGGAAAGTGCAAATTTCTTCTTTCCAATGCTGTATATAAATTGGTCCGTGCATTTGCTGATACGTATGTGTGCTGTGATAGCGTGTACTTCTTCCTCATCCACGCTTACATCACATGTGATACCCTGGCAATCAGCGTCCATGACACATTGATGGGTCATATTTTGTGGTATATTCACACAAGCTGATCGGAACCATTGCGGAAATCAAATTAATATAATTATTATTACCACAATTTTCTCTATATGATAGTATGTTATTCAGATGATGATTTTATTAAACGGAATACGTCAGGATTGTTATTTGTTTAAAATTCATTTGGTCAAATACATTATTTCTGATAATTAAACTAAATAAGTCATAAACAACCAAAATATATAAACTAACATATAAAAAAGACCTGATGAAGGTATTTTCTAACTATAGTTACACGAAATTTAGATGACGTGATACAATAGCTTAGTTATTTAGAAATGCTGTCTTGTCTGCTCTCACTGGATAAATCGACTATTACAATTTATTTCACATAAAAAGAAAAACTTCCAGCAAAATTGTACCGAACTTTTCTGATATAAAGGGCACAGTTTTTGCCATATAAGTATTCCTTCTGATGTTATGTTCACATCAATAGTGTTGAATTACTGTCATGTACTATATGGTTGACACTGCTCATGCATAAACTATGCATTTGGTTGAATATTACATTTGACCATAGCGCATCAATTTTGGATCTTTGTTTTTAAATATGACGGACCAATAGTCCTTAAACAAATGTAACACCAAAACTGGTTGTACGTCCTTACATAACGGCATTTTTCATTCAGACCCAAATAGTGTACTCTTACAAATAATCCCAGCTTTCTCATGAATTTCGGTAATAATCTTGATATTGTAATTTGTTAAACTAATTAGGGTTACAATGTGTTCTTGTAAAACTATACATCGTACGTAAAGATTTCAATAACTTTGATATAAACTCTTACTGTCATCTGTGTCCACGCAGTATATTCTTGGTATTTCGATGCCTTTGACACTAGCATTGAAAAGGCAATTTCCGTCTTTCTCAAAGCATGCAGCCATGTTTAAATCAATGGAATACCAATCCCTTGCTGGTTTATCTACCATATACCTAATAAACAAAGATAAAGAAACCAAAATCTGTTCATTTCAATATGTATAAATTGTTATAAACTTGTATTTGTATGCGAAATAAGAAAGACATTCATTTAGTATAAAGTTTCATACACTGGACAACAGTTTGCTATGCTTCTAATTTCCAATAAGGATGCTTATTTGCACTACACGAATGCAGCAATGAATAATTTAAATTTGAAAACTCTGTACGCAAATCATTTGACGCTGACATTGTCAAGTAATGCTATGTGTAAATTATACTGAAACTCTAAACATATTATTGTAACTAATGCGTACACTACTTGTCAGGTTGATTGAAAATTCCTTAAAATTGCGCATGCCCAAAAATATCAAATAAGAAACCGTGCGAGCAATACAGAATGTTTTCACATAATTAAACATTTTATAGAAATAATCAAATGTTAACATCTCATTCCGTTTTGGATTAGATTCAACAAATTTAGTCGTTTACACATATTAAACAAACAGTATTATTTTAACAGTTATCATTGCTTCTTACAATGTGTTAATCATTCTACACATGCGTTAAATATTACATAATTCATACGTAAGTGATAGTGCTTTCAAACGTATCCTAATGCTAATTTATAAATACATTAAGTATTCGTGCTATACTGCACATGTCTGACGTATGCGTATTTTAATTTAGATATAAATAATTCAAAACAGTAAATGGTAATTCTTGATTAATAGCTAAACTTATGACAACTCTGGGATTAATTTGTTTTGGTCTATAAAACATTCAGGAGATGTTCTTGATAACATGTATAAGCATTTATGACTTCTCTACACTATATACAACCTTACCACATCACCTTATCAATGACAAGCGTATTGCTCTTAAAACATTCGCTATTGAAAATACTATATTTTTGGCTTGTAATCATATTAAATCGTTTTTTACTAACTTAAAGGCACTTTAGACAATTACACTATGTGGACTTTCCAAGAAGGTTTTGCAGCACTCATCTTCCTATGAGATAATATTTTCGTCAGGTATGTAACTACCGTTTAAATACAACTTAATGGTATCCCTATGGGTACGAACTGTGCACACCTTGTCGTAGATTTGTTTTTATATTGCTATGAACAAGATTTCATGTTGAGTCTTTCACCAGATACCCAGGCAGATGTTAAGGAAGCCTTTAACGACACCTCTCGGTATCTGGATGACATATTGAACATTGACAACCCTTTCTTTTCTACTAATTGGTTAATAATATATACCCTAAAGAACTTCAACTTAACAAAGCCAAGTTGACGCGTCTTTTCTCGATTTACATCTCTCCATTGAAAATGGTGAAATAATTAGCAAAATAATTATATGACAAGAGAGATGATTTTAATTTTGATATTGTCAATTATCCCATTTAGATGGGGATGTACCCCAGCAACTTCTTATGGGGTCTATGTGTCTCAACTTGTTCGTTTTCTAGAGCTTGTACGAGAGGTGTCCAACTTATAAATGAACACTTTTGTTTAAGATGGGTTTTTTCAGCGGAAGTGATTGTCATAAAAAATACATGATTCTGTCATTTAGAACGTATGCATTTAAAAATAATACCCAATTTCACGCGGTTCTTTTTATATTGCATTTTGAATAAGGTGTGCACCATTTTCTAATTTTAAACCTATATGTTGCTGTTGCCGTGGAGTTTTACCTTAAACCAAATAATTGCACTAAATGCATATCATAATTGTTTCAACCTGTGTTTATAATTTAAATATGATCGTATGTTTTATTTTAAGACAAAACTATAGATGCTGAATTAAACGCTCGACTTTTTATCGCAATATTAAAACATTGACAGATAATAGGAAAATTTGTTCCTATGTTACTGATAATTTTATAAATTAACCAAAATAACTATTTTAATCATATTTTGTGATATAAAAACATGAACAGTTATTGTTTATGTATATCATATATGTATATCATATACCTAAAGAAGAGATCTTTGGTAAAAAAATATATTATTTTTATCATTATTTGCAAATGTGTGTGTTTTGTCCCTAAATTTTAAGTTGTATATCTTTCTATCTTTTATTTTGAGAAACTTATGAAACTTGTTTTTTATAGCGGAGGAAGTCACAAAAATGCCTGCAGTAAATGTTTTGAACTAGAAGCTTTCGTAAATTTAGTCATTTTCATAGCTGAATTTCATGCTAATTTTCGCCAACATCTTGAAACTCGACAAATTAAAAAAAAATGCATATTACACTTTTCTTCGTTCAGACATATCGGATTACTATAACCTTTAACGATATTTTAAAAGTATTTGAGTTAAAATTTGTATTGCAGTTATTTTTATAATTGACGATTTTTGCTTCAAAATGTCATTCTCTACCCATTTTCAAAAATGCGAATGCAGCAACATCAGGAAGCACATAATAGTGCATGTCATAATGTTTCATATCGAAGGAATCATTAGACTTGACATTACAATCAACATATTCGGCGAGAATTTCAAGATAGTTGATTCAGTTACACAATAAAAGTGTTCAAATATAAGTTGAACACCTCTCGTACCCGAGTTGAGGACTTTAATATTCGTAATCTTTGTATAACTAAAAAGCTACTCCATCAAGGCTACCGTTACCATAAACTTCGTAAAACCTTTGCAAAAGTTTATTATCGTATCCCTGATCTTCTTTCCAAATATAAAAGTAATTTAAGAACTCTTCTGCCACAAGGACTATCACAATCTGACTTCTATGGTGATGTGATCTACACTTCGTAAGATCCTTAGTCATGATCACGTTCATACTATCTTTGTTAAACTTGCTAAAAGGTTTATCAAAAGAGGTTATGAACCTATCATTGTGCAACGCATTGCATGCTTGGTGGTGGACCCATTACAGTTCGCCACCATGCTTTCCTCTTTAATTGTGCGATGACCGGACAGGCTGTTGACCCTATGATAACGTCTACCTAAAGCCCAAAAGGACTGTGACGTTTGATGTTTGTCTGCAATCTTGTCTTATCATGCCCTCAGTGGTTTGTTTTCTTGTTGCTCTGGGTTCTGCCAAGTCACTGAGTACCTTCTTTGTGGCTTTCTAGGCTATTGTTTTATTGTATTTATATATACACGAGCATCTTTGTGTTTTACTTATGTTGTCTATTATTCCTGCCTTGTAGGTTAGAGAATAGTTCATAGCGGGGATTTCTTTATTTACACTGTCCCGTTTTATTGGGATGACAGTAGGGTAAGTGTGAGGTTTGGTGCACCCTAGAACCTGGTTTAATCCCCCATTTGGCGTTTTGTGCCACTGACCGTTCCAAGGCGGTACCCCTATTGGCAACCCTTTTGTGTTTGTGATGTCTTATTTGGCCTTTTATTTATCTTAAATGTTGTTCTTTGTTTATATGTGTGTTTGTGTTTGACTGTCGTCCTTGAACGCTGATTTCGCTATTCGATTTTTCTATCTATTTTGTATAAGGCAATACACGTCGAAACCTTAAGGTCGTAAATCTAGAATATGTTCAAAACTCAATAATAGATGTTCCAGACCAAACCTCTGATCGTTTGAGGCATTTACCTGTGCTATTAGGATCTATGTTTAGTACCCTGATATTACCCTGCGGTTGACAAACATGACATTTACCGACAAGTTTCATTAAGTTAAATTTTGATAATTTTTGAACATTGTGATCTAATTTAAGCAGGCAACACACGCATACTACAAGCGAAATAAAGGACGAACTGACAGGAAGATGCCGGGCATTGACTATATCCCCGACATGTTCGGTAGCTTAAACAACACATTATATAAAACTTACTTCAACGTGAACACCTTTCCGACCGTAACTGTTTTCACCTTACCTGTAGAAAAAAAATCGTAAGTATAATGCATGGCATATGCAAACTTAAATTGTGTTTACAATTTATAAAGTACCATACAGCGCTAACATGTTAAATCTAGTATCGTATAGTCTATGGCAGCTTGAATTCAGTTTACTCAACAAACTAACGTAACTTCAAATTTGTGTACAGGATATACCTAAAGGCATATACTGATCCAAAGCTATACACAGTGGTTACTTTAACACACGGAAAAAAAATGAAATGAAATGCACAGTGGATACTTTAACATACGGAAAAAAGGAAATGATAAGGCAAAAATGCAAGCGCATACCCCATTCATAGTTCGAAAGTGCGTTTTCAAATGTATGGAAGACCTTTTCTATGCCGACGACAATGTTGTTTTCACACAGATCCAGCTGGAGATCGACCTTAACAGCGATGCCAATAGCTTCAATATCAACACAACACGACACAGTATTACAGTCCGATGACACGTGACATGACATCCAGCTAGGAATTGACACTGAGTCGTGGTGGAGATGTGCTCTAGTGCAACCTTAATTTGATAGAAATTGATATGTTTGTTGAAAAAATACAATGTTATGCACGTTAAACATAAAGAGTAAAACAGAAAAGATATTGTTGATAACGTAGTTGTACGCGAAATAATACCCAAGGTGTGTAGACTAGAACTCAGCTGTCGATTGTATTTCAAGGTCTGTTTATGAATACATAATAATATTGTTTTCTAATGCACTTGACAATCCTGCAATTTGACTTGTTAGCGTTCACTATGCGTCGAAATAGAAGTCGCAATTCAAATAATGTGACAGTAAACCTTGACATGACGTCATCTACTTTTATTTCAATGCGTTTGTTTGTCAAGCTGCTAAAAATAATGAAATGTGTTAGAAACGAGTTAATCTGTATAAACATCTACTTTTTATATCAGCCGTTTAAAGGTCGCAAGGTCTAGCGTAAATCAAACCTCACACTCTAACACTCTAGTCATAACAATTAAACGGGAATGTAAATAAAAAGAGGTCTCCGCCAATATAAATCCACTAACGAACTAGGTTAACCCTACATTTTTAAATGTTTCATGTACCTATATTCCATCCATTAATTGATGGACTGTATGGAGACCTTTTCCTGTCACACGAATGGTCCAACATGAACTTTTCTATATTCAGTTTTTCATAAAGGTAATTTCTACCAGCTTCTCCAATTTCGTCGCCAAGTTCTCGTCCCCTCTCGATCATCCAGTTAATTAGCGAGAAATCTGGATAGTTTCCTAAACATAATAATATAAACTAAAATGTAAATATTAGACAACTTTATTTTCACCACAAGATATATAGTCGCAAATACTTATGGAATGGTCATTAGTAAGGAAAGACAATATGTTTTATTTTTGAACGGCACTATTCTGTTAATTACTACAGTCTGATGTTAATAACATAAAACATATCTCAAATCATGTTTGTTTACAGCATTTTATTAACTCACCACCAATATCGTCAAGCCCAAGATAGCATATGGGTATGTGTTCATTTTCTAAAAGATGAAGTGTCCGACCTTCCGGAATGCAAACCCTCTCATCGTAGCCCACCGGTATACATATGGATAACGAAACATCAATGGTGAAGCCTTCCTCGTACTTTTCAACCATATACCTGAAATGAATGGGGCAGCATCTTTGTACAGTGTAAAGTATACGCCATTAGGCAGCATCGTTAGTGAACACTATACCTAGTAAGGCAACAACTATATTGCACAGTAGGTACGTAGGCACTAATGTAGAAACTACATTGTTCAGGCGAAAAAAAACCACCTGCATTAAGAAATAATATGTTATATATCTGCTGCGGTATTGTTGGCCTATATGAGTTTGTAATAAAGATTCGAGCTAAATATTGTTGAAATAATTTACCTAAAATTAAGATATTTAAAATAAATATATTGCTAATTTAAACAATCCCTTCTTTTATTGCTACTTATCACTAACTGCCTTTTTTGTTTTTATTTCAGAGTAATACTTGCATTATTTCAACCGGTGACTTAGATCCTTTTCCGATAGAGATGACGTTTCTTTCTCCTAAAATAAATTGAAAATTATAAAAATGCATATTCTTAAGAAACTTTCTTTATATGCATACACACTATTTGACAGTTTTTTCGGGATATTTGAGAAGCAACTTTTGAGATATTTGAGAAGCATCTCTTTTTGTGTAGCTTGCTTTTCATGGTGTGTGTCTCAGTGATTTAAATTATGTCGGAACTATTACAGAAATCTCCAAATAATTAGAATTTCGTATACCTATTTCATGAAATAGTTTCAAAACTTTGATTTAAAGGAAATACATCAGGATTGATTTTTTTAGAATTGTTCAAAGGCATAATACATCAGTGTTATATGAAATTGATATTAAAAGAGTCATGAAATACCAAAAGAAAAAATTATATTGAAACGTAAAATAAAAGACCTGTCGAGGTGTTTCGTAATTATAGTTATCACCGAGGTGCTCAGCGTGACAGTTGTATATAACTTGTGAACTCCTCTATGATTCCTTTATGACCTGATACGACTGGCGGGGATATCTTTTTACTGTTTTTTACTGTACCGTTTATTGGGATGGCAATAGGTTGAGTGAGGTTTGATGCACTCTAGAATCTGGTTTAAACCATCATTTGCCACTGACCGTTCTAAGGCGGTAGCCGTATTGTCACCCTTTTATGATTGTAATCTCAGTCTTGCCTTGTATTCTTTATATCTACTTTGTTGTAAGTATTCAGTATTACGTTGTAATATAGGAAACTATTAATGTTCCATCTTTTAATTAATGGCTGAAACTGTTACTCATGGGCAGAATCGTGTTATATATTAGCATCTTAATTAACTAAAACAGTGCACACATAATCAATGACATACCCCAACTATAATCGACAAACCACTGCTTCATCAGATGTTTTGGTCCAAGTTGAAGTTCTACAACATATTCACATGGGTTGTACTTGAACAAGAAAGGAATTGACACATTCATCTCTGTAGAAGACAATGGAATGCGGAAGCTAAAGTCCAGACAGCAGCTAACGCCCCAGCAGTTGTCCAGCATCTTACAGTGTACAATGTCTGACAGTATATCCGGAATCAAGTCGGATACCTCAACAATGCAGTCTGAAAACATTCAACACGTTAGTTCATATTTACAATCAATAGCTTCGTCTACTTGTCAATCATTCATTATGGGGATATGTGTTTAACACAGCACCTTATAAATAGGGATGCTTACGTTTATAATATGTTGTGTAATTGAAGTGATCACAACTGTGGACGAACACATGCCAGTATTTAATAGGGGCTCGTTAATTCGATTTACTGGGTCTTGCACTGAACGGTCATCATTCTGACAATGTTCGTGACTTTAATAGGACATAGTAGAAATTAAAGATTATATAATCAATTAGTTCTTAAAATGAATGCATAAATTAATGTCATGCAACTCGTGTGTTTAAAAAGCTATTATGTTTTAAATTAGCGTATGTTCATTAACATGTAATTTCAAACAAATCCAGGGCCTCAACAATACAGATTCAACTTTATTTTGTTCTAAATAGCAATAGATAAACTCATAGTTGATCAAATTATAAGTATCATCTACCTTTTGGGTCTTGAGGTAAAATGCATTCTCCAGTTTGAAAGATATCCTGTAAACATATGGATAGTTATTGTTGTACAAATATTATAACATATAACATGTAAAACACATGATGTTAATCATTTGCTTTTTTTTAAAATGAGAATATTCTAGTATATATTATATTTTAAATTTCACTTGTTTCCTTGAATATTGTCAAGACCACAATTAAAGAGTAAAGTGTAACATATTATCGTTTTAGTTGGTATAGCTATCAATAAAAAGATAAGCGCGCAGTATGCACGAATTATAACATGTCACTTCATCTATCGTACCACAACCAAACATGCCTGATTATAAGCACTATTATCACAATCCCGCCACCGATTATAAAAAGTAAACTTATAAATTCAATTTTAAAGAAATTATTAGCAAAACATGTTTACATGAAGACCAAGAGATGAAATGAATATGTTAAATGATTCTTGTGTAATCTCGCCACCAATTGCCTCAGCCAGAGACCTGAGGTCACCATCACCTGAAAAAGCAATTGAGAAATACATGTATATCACACATAGAAGAAATCACGTTATAGTCGGTTGACGATTTCCGTTCAAATTACTTAATAATGTGTGACCAAGACAGAGACCATGTATTCGTAGCGATGTTTAATAAATACATAATTATGTGAATAACAATGTATAGGAATAATGTTTAGCAAAATGTTCTTTAACAAAAACTAGATCGGTATGATCGTAGTATTTACCATGTTTACGGCAAGATTATAACGTATTTTCTATTTTGAATATATTTTATACTATATTACCATAGTTGATACCAGATTAGTACATCATGTAACACTGCTACTGATGTATGCTTTTAAAGACACACAGAAAATGTATCATTATAAAAGGAAATACCTGGAAGTTTAAAATCTGCATGGCAGACAGGTATTGGTATTCGCTGAGAATCAATCAACATCTTGTCATATGACAGAGCCGTACACACTATTCCTACACTGACGATGAACTCATTGGCCACATCATCCTTGTCAATTATGTATCTAAAAATATGATATACAAAATTATTGTTTTAATGTTGCTCGGACGAACATTTTTGGAATGGTACGTCTGCTTGAGTCATTTCTTTTCTATTTTTCAAATACAGCTATAGGATTTCAGATCAGGTTTTATTTTCATGACGGTGACGTAAGGAAAGTCATCCTGACGTTAAACATTGTAAGTGATGGCATAGTTCAAAGAGAACATGAACTATATAATATTATGCAAACAGCGACTGTTTTCTTTTAAATATATCGGATCATGCGATAACCACCTAATGTTTAAACATGTTCATTATACATTTGAAAACATACTGAGATTAGTTTGCGTGTGTTTGTGTGCAAAGCATCAACCGCTGTGGCTTACGTATAGAGCGTCTGCCTCGCATGCGGTAGGTGTTAGGTTCCATTCCCTGTCGGGTTATATCGAATCCTTTATAAAAATGATACTGGTATCTCCTTACTTGTCGTTTGATATATACTTGGTAGTTATAGGATTTGGTCAGCCCGGTGTCCGTATAATGTGACTGGGTGGAATATCATTGCATGTGTTTATGGCGTGCATTTTCAGTGCGGCAGCACTATAAAAGTTAAGCATTTAGTTCAATGCAACTGACAGAAGTCGACACTTACGTAATAAGACCGAACTATTGTTTAACAACGTTGAAACTTATACATACATATGTTTAAAACTTCATAATATTAAAACATATTACATATGACATCAAGATGACGTCACTGAACGTCAAAATTGTATATGGTTCTATAGGACCATTTTCCCGATTTTATACAACCCAATAACCTGAGAGTTAAAACAAACAACGATTCTGCAAATATGAATGCTAACTATTACTGGTTTCGATGTCCCCCTGAACTGACCGAGACTTACTACTTTCAACGTACAATGGTGTACTTTTGAGGTGTAGTTTTCAATGGTCAAAATAATACCATGGTGACTGCTAACATTGAAACTAAACATGTTCTAAATGTATCCATGTAAGTTAAACATTAAACGTTCATAATGTATACATACCCGGAAAACAATGACAATTCCTCAATAATATACTATAAATAAGACATACCTCATATACAAACTATCTGCAAGTTTTAACTGCGCTTCCACACCTGTTAATAGATTGTGTAATTGTACAAAATTGAAAGAAGTTCAATTAAATGCAACACATGAAATAAAACGCCACACGTTGCTCAAATATAATTTAATCATATACGTAATGTATGTCTGTGTAATAGCATACTTATTGATACCAATTATGAAGCTACACATCAGTCACATAACATAACTCCACATAATAGCAAAATATAGTGGCACCGTAATAGATTCTCTTACAAGTCAACGTGAGAATGGAATTATTTCTCCCTAGTGTTGCGTTACATTGCACATACAAATTATGTCATTATCAATTATACGAAATAGGTTTGAAGGTAATATAATTATAACATTTAACTGAGAAAGTACGTTGCTACCCACATGTGTATTGTGATGATATATTCTAACATAATGATTGAATACGGACACTGCTACCGTAACGACAGTATTATCAAAGTCATGAACTTGAATTCAGTTGCATTACTCTTGAGGAGTGAGGACGGTATATTCGTGCATACTGGGCAAGGGTATCCGTGTTTTACTTGAGCTTAAGACAATCTGATCTAACACATGTGGAACACATTAAACACGTTGACAGTTTACGATGTCAATGAAAAAACATGTCAAAAGAGTGCAAGTAAAAACATCAAATTTCAAATCCTAATTGAGACTCACTCTGGTTCCAATTAAAAGAGTTTTACGTCTTTTTGGAATTCCCGATCTTCACCTGATACCCATTAACGATTATTATATTAAACACACGCACAAAGTTTCATTTTTAAACGGAATTGTTAAGCATACATTATATTAATAAATTGCACCTTAGAACAACTTTAAGATACTAGCTCAAACATATTCATATGAGGCATACAAGTAAGTTCTATACATTATGTACTAAGTGAAGAGTTACTGGTTGGACTAGGCATTATCGAACATATACATTGAGGTCCATTTATAACCCCTTGTTTGTTACGGAATACACCGTCTTACACTGACCAATAGATCCAATATCCAAAATGGTTGATAAGTTTCTTGAAACTTGTCAATGGAAACAATACGCAAAAACAACAATATGAAAACAAAACTGGGGTAGTATTACAAATAAGCACAGTGAACTTGCAAATCAATCATTAAACTAGTAAACCACACAATTAATCATTATTTAGCTGTTACATTTAGCTGTAAAGAGAAATAGTTGTTTCGAACAAAATCATACATACCCCATGTATAGTCCATAAACCAAATAGCCTTTTCCCATTTTTCGATTGAAACAAACAGTTTAAAATTACATGGATCCAATTCTACCATAGCGGAAAATGTTTTCGTCAGGTGTATTCCTGGGAGTGAAACATCGAAACAGCCATCGATCCTTAGACACTGTTTCGAAACTTTATAGTAAAATATCTCCTTAAACGTATCGTCTTCAATATCCGGGAATGTAAGCGTTGCTCCTGTGATGGATGTGCATGCTAAAATATAAATGTTTGATTATTTGCATATAATATATAAATGATATACTTATGCTTACACGTACAACCTATCTGATTTTGTTTGATAAAACAAGTAAGTTTAACCTCACATAAAGACATTGGCGTATACAGACACACTAGTTTATACACACACTTTGGTATATACAAACACATTGGTATATACACACATACATTGGTATAAACACACATACACACACATTGGTATATACAAACACATTGGTATATACAAACACATTGGTATATACACATGCATTGGTATATACACATACATTGGTATATGCACACACAGTGGTATATACACACACATTGGTATAATATACACAATCATTGGTACATACACATACATTGGTACATGCATACACATTGGTATATACACACATACATATTATATACATACAACAGATTTTACTCGGGGCAAGGCGTTTTTTTCTGTTCGATGAAAAATTGACATAACATGAGGTTATATCGAATCAAAGAATCGTTCTGATAATCTCCTTAAACGGTATGACTGATAACTATTGCATTAGCGGGTCAAGGTATACGGACCAACCGTATGTCCTATATTCTTGAATGGACGGTGTTTTAAATGTGTCATCTGTTTTCGCGGCAAACAAATAATCAATAGATAAAACCAGGGAGTATACCCTGATAAAACAGCATATTGGAATTCATAAAATAGAAATATAATGTGGAATCGAGAATTTCTTTAGCTGTTGGCCATTTAGATTTCAGTTTTTCAGTGGGCTTTGTTATTACTGGTAACCGGCAGATAATATGGTCAACTTGACTCTTAACCGATCAAAAGCGGAGGAATTTTAAGAAGTCATGATAATGGTGTATACACACATTTGTATATATAGACACATTGGTACTTGTATATACAGACATATTGTACATACCGACACACTGGTATATACAGAATACATACATTTGCAGCCACCACACAGCACTAGCGCTAGTTCGCATGTCAATAAATATGGAAAAGGGTATTCCTTGGAAGCAAAAAAAAACAAGAGAAAAAACGCCGTTTCGGGCAGTTAAATTATACTTGATATGTTCTTTAGGTTTTTCAAATAATTATGCTGTGTATATTATGTAGTTTTTTTATTGTTATTATAATTAATATTGCTTAGTATTTCTAAGAGTTAATATTGAAATTACATCTATCAGCTAATCGCATTCGTTGTATCAGTTCAGCATGTGTTCCATTGGTTGGTAGATATCGTTCTGACAATTCGGCTTCAAGTTCCGTGTGCAACATATTTTCCGGTATAGGACATCGCGGATTAGTCTTGAGGTACTCCTGAAATAAAAGAAGCATACATTTGCCCATGTAGATATTGCCGTTTTCTTTATACAGATAATGTATTCGTCTAATACGGGTTAAATATTTGTCTTTACCTTAAGTAATCCTAGAGCTGCTATTAGTTCGTCAGATAATGTCTGTTCTACTTGCTCCAATAATTGTTCTCCAGCATCAAGTAACCGTTTTTTCACACTTTCGATGTTGAAGTATTCTTTAAAGTCAACTAAAATAGAATTATACAGGTATAACAATCAAAGGTTAATACTGATGCTTTTTTCCATGCCATTCTAAACTTTTAGAATTGTAGTTTTAAAATCATTTATATGAGGTTGTGTATTTATAAAAGTTAATGTGATATTCGCGGACGGAAGAATAGGAGCTGGACCTCGGTTAGTTTCATTTTCGCACCGTTGACAACAAGTATCAAGTTAAACCGCTCTTGGATCAGTTATTTGCGCACCTGCTGACTTCCAAAATACCACAAGAGATTGCATAACCGTTATGATAAACTAGCTCAGTTGATATATGTATTTGATAGTATGTTGATGCTCTTTAATTTTGTGTAAGATAGATATGAAAAGGACGTCAGATTACCCAACTAGGGATTTGTATTAGGTGTAATATATTGAGTAAAAAAGGTTTAGCGCGACATTTAAGGGATATAGATATTAAACAAATGGACATTGATATAATTGTTTGAAGATCTTAGAAATGATAGGTAATGATGTGATTTTCAAAATAATTCTGTTATGTTATTATGTTCTAAGCAACGTACCAGAATTACCGCCCCGGCATACATTAAAAAACAACTTAATTCCTTATATAAACGTATTGCTTTGGACAAATGTAATATTTGCATTGACAACAATTGCCCATTCTGTCATTGTTTAAAAACCGCAAAAATGTGTTCACAAACAGTTGTTATTCTGGAACAAAAAACCTCTTTTCATTGAAATGAGAACGACTTTCGATAACCTAATAGTATTAATGTATGTTTCTATCATAGTTGTTTTATTTTTATCACCGACTTTGTTTACAACTGACTGTGTAGCATTAGTATTGGTCATATCTATATCATTTTATTATTGACCGCGAACATAAACGGCTTTGTATATCGTCTATGGAAATGCCATGCATTTTATGTGCTAAATTTATTTTGCTCAGTATTCTTTCTTCAGAATGAATTAATCAGTCAATTCTTCTCTTCCTCTTCTTCTTAATCTCCTTTTATACTCTTGTTTAGCAAGACGAAAACATTGACGAGTTATGAGTCTTGTATGTTTATGATGTATCTATACCTTTAAGTATAAACCCCTAGTGTATTAACATGAGATTCAATGTCGATTTTGGGGTAAGTATATTTTGCATTTTTTTTAAATCATATTGCGTGTCCATGTTACTATATATTATGACAAATACACCCGTATGTTCGTTCGTACAGATCGGAAATAAATGTATTCGTTGGTAGTATGAATTTTGACTCCCTACATATAGAAACCTAGAAATGTGAGGTTAGGAACATAGTCTTGTCCAAGATACAACTCTTAATCTTATTTATATGTATTTATTTTGTAAATATCATTTCTAAAACAACAATTTAATCAATTGAGCACTTACCATCTGGCAACGTTATTGAACCATCAGAATTGAACTTTGGTAACAGCAATATAGCATCTTCTAACAGGAACTCAAACAGTAGACATGCTTCGTTGTCACTTATGGCACACAATCCGCATCCAAACGTTACAAGGATCTCTGTATCTGACTTTATCAGTTTATACCTTTGCAAAAAAGTACATTTATTTTCATATACTTACTACTTTAACGGAATTCATAATTGCATATTATTTAAACCGTGTGGATGTGAATGTGAATATACACTTACTTCAGCTGCGATATAACCGTTGGCTATCATATATAATTCACTACCTCATATCATAAAAACACAACTGACACCAGGCGTAAACCTTGGCAAGGTAATCAGGTATGTTGCACGCGGAACCATATATTCAACATGATACCAAATAATTATATTTAATAATATGTCATTTGAACACAAATCAAACACAACATCGACAACACAAGACATTATATTAATCTGAAAACAGTTAACTGTCACAATTATTAACAAGAGGTCCAAGAGGGCCTGTGGATGCTCTACTGGCTCAAGATAAGTCCTTCAAAAATCATACAACCGGAAAATGGTGATAACTTATGCAACTAGTCTTGGTACTGATCATCTCTACAAAGTTTTGTTGAAATTCAGCCAGAGGTTCAAGAGAACTAGTTTAGACAAAGTTAGTGTATTAAAACCTATAAGGGCTCATAACTCTGCCAAAATGCATTCAACCAGAACATGGCAATGACAGGTACAACTAGGCTTAGTACTGATCATCCCTGCCAAGATTCTTTGAAATCTGACAAAGAGTTCAGAAGAGACTAATCTGGACAAAGTTTGTGTATTAAAACATTTAAAGGGCCATAACTCTGCCAAAAATCACTCAACCGAAATATGGCGATGATATGCACAACTAGGCTTGCTACTGATCATCCTTGTCAAGTTTCGTCTATATCCAGCCAGGGATTCAGGAGAACTAGCCCGGAAAAATGGTGGTATCAAAATCCTTTAAAGGAACGCGACGATGCACAACTAGGCTTGGTGCTGATAATCCCTGTAAAGTTTCATTGAAATCTGGAGAAGTAGATCAGACAAAGTGTGTGTTTTAAAACCTTTAAGGGGCCATAATTCTGCCAAAAAATCATTCAACCGGAACACGGCGATGTTTTACAAAATCATTCAACTGGAACACGGTGATTATGTACAACTAGGCTTGGTACTGATCATTCCTGCAAAGTTGTATTGAAATCCGGCCAAATGAAGGCCCTTTCGTCCTAATGAGGCCAATATATAACATATTTCTGAAAATCAAGGGCCATGATTCCGATGTAAATGGTGCAATCTAGATGTTTTTAAAAATTGCAAAATATCGAATGCGACCTTAGAACAGGAGTCTTCTAAGCACATCTATCAAATATGTTTGAAATCCATACAAGTTATAGTCAGGTGAACAAATTGCAACACATTTTTTTAATATATTGAATGTTTAGTGCAATATATACATATCGATTGAAATTGAAAGTCGCAATACCTGCAAATGACCTCTAAATCAAGCAGGTCAAACTTTACACCCGTTGTAACCGTGTCTTCAAGTTCTGAATAGAAATTGAATAAAATCAAAACATGCTTAATGGCAATGCAGTATGCCCTGTTAAATGTACATTATACAGTACTGTTTAATGTTCAATTAATAACTATGTTTCAGTTTACTTTTAAGAAGAAATATGTCACAAAACATGTGAAATATGGATGTTATTATTTGAACAAGTTTAATTCCAGTAGTATTTATCAGAGAACCACATTATTCATTGCAATACTTAAAGTTTCTTATATATGTTTTTATTACTATTTCGTCATCACTTTTGACTCCCTGCTTGTGCATGTTAATTAATCTCATGAAACATACGATGTAAGCTCTGATGGAGTTAAAATGTGATGGCTAAAGACAACGTGACGTGTAGAGTTAGTTGTTTGTGAGCGGTCTTCTGTGTTAGGAGTTGTTGCTTACATCTGTATTGCCATTGTCTATTGTTTTCTCTTATTTCACCTCATGTTTTTTATTTCTGTGCCTATATGTATCGCCAGTGTTACAAAATGTGTCATTGATGTTACCAGTTTTAACAACAACATGAGTTTTACGATAACTGTGATGCACAAATGATAATATGTCTGGAGTGGTCATTGGTGTTTCAAAATATGTACTTGATGTTACCGCAGTGTATGTGCTGTTACCGGTACTTATTTGTGATATAGTGGTTCAATTGATATTGTCATATATTTTAATTTTCCATTTCTATTTAAAATGTTACGGTTTGAGATAATTCAAATAGTATTTAGGCCAAGATAATGCTTAATATTTTTATATTGTTTAAGTTATTTAAAATTGTTAAGGGAAAAAAGCAAATTTTGACGGAATTTGTCACTATTAACAATGATAAAGAGACAACTATCCAAATATTTAGTTTTTATGTAAACACATTAATATATGAGACATATTAGTGTGATTTTTTAATTTATACTTTAGTTTTCAGGATTTAAATTTATCAAACAAGTTCATAATCACAGACACATGGCAAGGGTTGTTGCTGCTTTAAATAGTGATATAATATTTATTTGAAAGTTCTGTGTTTGTATCTTCTAGGTTTTGACTGTCCATATCCTCGTTTATGCTGGTATTATAATAACATTTAGTTTGACGCATATTCGTTTTGCATTTTTGTTCCAAATCTGATCTCTCCATTTTTTGAAAATGACCCATACATTCCGAAAATACTAGGAATGGGAAAGTTTTCAGAAAAAAGGAAACACCATTACACTGTGTTTAACCTGTCATATACGTGATTGTATATAAGGTAATATGCACAAGTTTTAAACGAAACTGTCTATTGTATGGTTAGCCAACTGAAGTTACCTTGAAACCCTTGCATTAACTGAACTTCTCTCCCCCAATATCCAAATCCTATGAATAGTCGTAGAGTTTCAGGTACCATACGTATATATCCTTTGTAAGATTTCTGAAGCAGATTCCCGACCTTCAGGGTGAGGCAACATTGCATTCCTAAGCATGCTTCATCAAATGAACAGTACATGTTTCCAACTGATTCTGGCATACCCATAGCTATAAACGGACAACCTAAAAGCAAGATACATATATTTAAGTCTCCACGAATGTGCAGCATCAAGTTCATCCGAGCGGATCCATGCAGATACATTTGTAAAAGTTATGTTTTTTGCAACCATACAGTTAGCTTTCGTTTTGCAATAATCACACAAATTATATGATATTCTAAACTCCCCAACCATCATCTATATATAATTATTTGTCTTTACCATGTAGCCCTCTACCTCTACCCATTCCCACTCCACACACACAAGTTAATATTTAATTTTATTATCGGGTGCTGATTTTGAAAACACATGCACACATTAGTTTCGGTATTTTTTAAAATGAGATGTCATTCACCAAATGTACTTATAGCTTATTTGTAAAACTTCCATCATTCAAATCACAGCCTATGGAACAAACCAAGATGAATATAATATACATGAACATTAGTTTATTTGATTTTCTATTCCTCAAAGATACCAGATATCACATATAACAGAGTTTTCTACGGTTCATCACCCCTTCGCAATTAGATTTAATTATTATAAAAGATACAACCAGCCATTAACACATTTATTTGGGACATACATGGGACTGGATTGTTTCCGAAAATCACATTAACGTGAGTGCTATACATCGGCGTTGCCGTCTGTATCTCAAAATTGTGCAAGTAGATCTTTTACGTGGACGAAGTATTGCTTTTGGTGAACCTACTGCTTACATTCACTTCGAAGGGCAAGCCATTCACGAGGGAATGTGAGGCAACATTGAAGAAGGCGACTCCACCAGAAATATTACTTGCCTATTGAACCCATCGTTCCTTGTAAATATTGTATACACTTATACTATAATATGTTTCAAAATGTCCCATTATACCAATACATGTTTCTTTCGTTTGAATATGTCACAGATATAATGATAATTATACATGATGCATTAAGTAATAGATAAGAGTCTGGTCTAAGCGAATTGGCTTGTTTGAATAACCAACGAGCTGGGACAGACTCTATCTTTTTTGTATCATGGTGTACTTAGTAACACTGTGACGTCAGAGTAACGTCCGTCTTCTAAATTCCTCTATCTGGTATTGTATTACGGTACAGCCACGCCCCTTTACCCAGCTATCATGCTAACGTTGTACCAACGTTTGCTCGACGTCAGCTTCAACGTTGGCCCAATGTAAGTTTGTCCAGATGCCCGAACGATGCAGCGACGTTGACTACAACGTTGAGACATCGTTGTACCAACGTTGGGCCAACGCTTCAACTTCGGATTAACGTTGTACAACAACGTCGCACGAACGTTATCTTTTCCAGTCTTTAAAAGCCGAATATTTGACCCAAATACAACATTGTTATATTTTAATTTAATTTATTTCTCATGCATCGACGTGATGTTGTCCAACTTCTAAGGATGGACAGTTCCATTCACTTTGAGCTGCATGGTGGAAATTTAGCGAACTTGTTCTGCATTATAAAAGAACAATTTTAATGATCATTGACATATCGTTATATTTGTATAAATTTAATATAACTTTAAAACTGGTTTCTTTATATTGATATATTCAGTATGTTTATATAGCTATTAGTTGAATTATTTATTTATATATAATAAAAGAGTTAAAACACATTTAAAAGAATAAAATTAAAGTCATCAACAAGGGAATAACCCGACGTTGCACCGACGTCTTATTTTCGACATCGCTTTAACTTTGGCCAACGACGTTGTCTACAACGTTGGACCAACGTTTTAACAACGTTGGACCAACGTTTAAACAACGTTGGCCCAAAGTTGACTGAAACGTTGTTGTACAACGTTAGTCCAACGTTGGTCTAGCGTTGTTTCTACGTTGCTCCAACGTTTTGTAGACAACGTTGGGATACTTGTCAAAATTACGTTGGGCCAACGTCGCTGTACAACGTTAACCCAACATTGATGTACAACGTTAGTCCAACGTTAAATCGATGGCCCAACGTTGGCACAACGATGTCTCAACGTTGGTCCAACGTTGGCCAACGATGTCTCAACGTTGTAGGCAACCGTCGTGATATCGTTGGGGATGCTTGACAATACTACGTTGGGCCAACGTTGTTGTCAACGATGTTAACATTTTAGCTAGGTTTTATTTCGTCGGTTTTTACAGCTTTTCCAACGTGGTATTGACGTCGTTCCAACGTTTGTGACCGCAACGTTTCGCATTATTGCCAACGTCGATCCAACGTCAGCATGCTATCTGGGTAGTTACCCTAAATTAAACGATTTAATGCTTTGCATTCATCAAAGGAAACGCCACCGACCATGCTAGAAATAGTTATACTAGTATAACATGATAAACAATGAAGATTTGTGAATGATGTTCAAAAGTGAATATTAAATAAGATTTTGGAAAGACCCATTTCAGGTGAAGCTTTAAATGGTCATATTACTATTCAAAACTCGTGGTAATAAATGAATACATGCCAACCTTCCCTTTAAATCAGTTGTTTTGATAACGTTGCATTATACAACTTAACATTGTTAATGTTCATGTTTTATAGAGCTGAAGGAGATTCGGATTTCTCTTTGTGATCAAACCGTGTTTATTGACTTGAACATGCTACCATATGACATATGATGCAATTTTTTTTTTTGAAACCTGAACAAACAAATCAGCACTATTACTCGGATATAAAACTGTTGTGGAAGTTAGTCACCACGTATTATTGCTCCGAGCAAGATACGTGATAATTACACCTTGAAATAATGTCGAATCTGGATACCGTGTATTAAGACTGACTCATGAAACAGAACATACCATTTTATAATTGAAGTGTTTGATTCTATAAAACATTTGACCTCCCGATTTTCATAAATACAGACAATGTGATGCAAATTGACACATTAATGTGTGTATTCGTTCTAACTATAGAATACGCCTTATTTGTATTGATGATTGCTTATTTTAAAAAAGAACACTCCAACTTGTAGGGTTTATTCCACGAAAATACCAACCTTTGTTTAGTTAATCGTGTTGCTTCTATAAGATCATGGAACATGGTCCGTTGGTAAGGAAATATACATTGAGCGTATTAAGCCAATAACTCTCTGATTTCCTTTCAGAGAAATGTATAAATAAATACACAATATTTTGTAGCTATGGAATGTTTGTAAACGTAATTATTTTGTGTTTTATAAGCTAATAGTTACGGTTAATATACCTTTACGGGATTGCATTTTTAGTATATATAATTGTGTTAGAATTTAATTCAACAGATTAACATGAAATGGTAAATACACATACTTTTGTCTGAGGTCGTCATAGTACGAATCATGTCTTCTCGACTCCCGTATGGAGTAAACCCTCTATTAGAAAGCTGGCTCCGTATTTCATAATCTGTCATTTGCGATGGTGCTGCACACGGCGTGTCATCGATCGCGTTCTATACACACGTATACATCAACAAATGTTTAGTACAAACATATGTATTTATGGTTTATGCTTAATAATATACAAGAAGCATTCTGTTTTAAATAAGTTCTAAATTAGATTGTTGTAACGAAAGCAAACGTGTTTAACTTGTGTGCCTGCGCATAAACGTCAAATCACTACAATCGTCCAGGTTGTAATGACAATGGATTACGAGATGGAAATGTGAGCCTTATAAAAACGTTTGTTTTAAAAGTTTAAAACATGATATATATATAAGCATATAAACAACATATTAACCTTAATTCGTGTGATGACATCAGTCATTTGCTGTTTGCTTTCCTCCATCTTAAACTTGTTAATAAATTCTAATAGTTGTCCCATTTTGATTCTTCTAATAGAAAACTTATCGAGAAATGCAGATGTTCTTTCCGTCAGTGTATCCAGCATTGACACTGAAATAAATTACTCAAAAAGAATGTATGCATTTTACATAGTGTCAATAGATAACTTTAGAAACAAACATGTGTATTACTTCTAGCTAGGTCTATCTCGTTTTAAATTAACATGACGCTTTCTCATAATACACGAAATATATTTAGTCAGAGGCTGACAAATGAGCTCGTTTGATGTTCTGTAGGTGATGAGCTGCAGGTAATGTTAAAACAATGTTCACGAGAGGTTAATATAAGATGCAACTCCTCTCAGCCCTCTAGCACCGGCAACAGCGGTATATTGCTTTAAAGTCACAAATATTGGACTTGATAATTCCAAATGACTAGTAAGTAATAACACTGACTGTAGTGGCGATTTTGTACAGCCGCCACACAGCACTTAACAAACGCTAGTGTGGATGTCAATACGTACAGAAACCATTACCATGAGGCTATTACACGCGAAATTATTAATCATGAGTATTCAAGGATGGATAAGGAAATGGGATACTGTGATAGATCAAAGACGTTTTGTTTTAATTGTTAACACATCAATATATATGAATCTACCAAAGACTGCATAGTACAGGCCGCTTCTCTTATTTGCCTGTCAACCCGATGTTTACCTTAATAAATAAAATGCTAACATTTTCAGTATAATTCGAAAACAAATATACTTGTAGTTATTTTTCCAATTAAACCTCATAAGCCATTACTTCGTCATAACTGTGATGTTATTATTTCCCTTGAGTAAATCAAATGGCCAAATACCCTGATCAATCAATGACATTTGAAGAACAAAATATTACGTGTCTTATCAAGATCTGCATTTTGTTTTCTTCTTCGACCAATCAGCTTTTCATACAAACTACCACCTGCAAATTAAACATTATTTAAATACTCACGGTCAATGAAAACGCACCACAAAACAACTTTAGTTAGAATTTGAGGCATTTTAGACAAAATATCCATATAACCAGTCGACATTTAACATTTTTACGTTGTTACGTGCATATCTGAATTTAGTGTATTACAAACTGGTGTTATGAAATAAACGGGCATTTTCGGATTTCTTTAGTTACAAGGAAATCAAATCAATTTTCTTGAAAACATTCCTTGCATAATTCTGTCAGAAGTCAGAAGTCAAACAATAAAAAGGCCAGTAAAACAATTGGAATTTATTCCGAGACAGATTAATGCAGCTTGAAATGTACTGGAACAAGATTATCCATATTAAACAATGTTAAATGACAATGTTAATATCTGCGTAATTGTTTGACATAAAAACATACCCACAAAGACGTAAGCCAAGTTAGGTATCAAGATTCAATGCTTAAACAATGGACAATAAATGTTTAGCAGTTTGGTTCTGGTTTGCGAATAACCCAACAGCATAAACATATGGAGTTAACGGTGTGTTTTCATTGACCCTCATTGACCGTCAGTATATTAAGAGTAAAGTAATATGCTTGCAATTATACATATTTTATCGGAACAAAAGCATGCGGTAACTTTTTTTAGACATTCTTTTAAAGTATTGTGTCAGATTTTTAAGATGTAACTTTGTTAAATAAATATATTTATTTCAATTATATATACGTTTGTTTAGCAGTTTGATTTGGTTATTTTGTAACACACTTTTTTGTGAATATGACAAATGTGTGCGCGCACAAGTGTGTGTGTCAGCAAATGAGCGTCTGCTATCTTTATAAATCTTAAGCTTTACAAACCGTTATTTGCGGACGGTGCTTGACTTTCATCTAGTGTATTAGGTGTTGTTCCGTCATTCGGTATTGTTCCAGATGTATCCTCTTCCTTCCTCCCGCCTATTCCTACTATCACTCCGGCACCTTTTGTGACACCCTATAGTACAAACACGGGCATGAACCACACTGATTACTGTACACAAGATAATATTTAAACACATGTTGATACACACACACTCCACAATACACATGTATAGTCTTATTACTGCGTATTACATAAGCTTATTTAGATCAACACTTTTCTTTTCAAAGACGGTACCATATTTTAAAACAGTTTGCCTCTTGGTTCCTTGATATTAGTACATGTGAGTAAACCCGTTTATCTCCCCGTGATAGCGTCGGGGAGCCATCCCCAAGTCACACTGTACAATAAATAACACTGAATTTTAATCGACATAAGTATGTGCATAAATGCATGCGCTTAGTTTACATCGTTATAATATGTATACATGTATACTCAGATTGTTTCAATCATTATGCATATTACTAATACAAGTGGATACGAAAGTCGAACAGGAAATTATAATAATTTAAATATAATAAATATAAATACAAAGTAATATATTTCACACAACTTAGGAAAAATTAAATATATTTTTTGTGTAATTATATCAAGCGTGTTTTCACATGCTTCAATCCGAGTAACAATACGTTACCCTACATACACACACAGTTGCTAGATGCAGACTTCATGTATGTCAGTGTTAGATTTTCAGAAACATTTCCAACACTATGGTTTCATTCATTCGTTTATTCGTTCGTTCGTTCGTTCATTAATTCGTTCATTTGTAACAAAAAAGAAATTGACGTCGTTATTTCGTCTTCATCGCAACTGGAATTAGAAACAACACTAACGCTCCGTTTTGTTGTAAATAGCATCGTACTTTTCACAGCTAACACGGGCTTGTATACAGAACGCAATAGTGTTGACTAATTACTTGGCAACTAACCGTATTGTCATTACCTAACATCGGACACAAACATATCGTCTGATCTTTGTGGCCAACCTTATTTGGGAGGCTGTTTGATTCCCGACAGCTATTTATATCATATGTTTGAGAGAAAACACATCCATATCTTACCCACGTACAAGAAAGCTGATTAACATTACACACACAATTGGTGAGCTACGTCATGACTTTCGCCTGCTAAGTTCACTGCCATTATACATGTAACATATATAGCAATCTCTCGTAAATAGCTCTTGTACATCTTATGAACGTACATTCTTTTACTGCATATATACAATTTCAATATCTAGATTTCATGCATTTAATAATTGTTATTTTGAAATACTTTTCGTGTTACAAATTTCATTAATCGGTTCGGATCACTCATTCATTTATGCATTCGTTTTTTTTCCATTAATTAATTTATAATAATTTGATTAATTTAATTCAATTCATGTATTCAATCTTCTCAATAATTCAATTACATATTCAACTAGATCGCTCAGTCGATGGTGTCGCAAATTCCTGTGTTCGCCATAGTTACACCTGTGATCCTACAACACCGCCTAATATGACCCTGAGGAAAATTATTGTATACCACTGCTCCGAATACCGTTCAATTTGATATGCAACACGACCCTATTCAGGGGGCAATACTGCTTACATCACCAACCCCTTCAAGTGTACTCCCCAGGGTATGCCCTATGTCCCATTCAAAATCCCGTCTGAGGGATCTCATCGATTTTCCGCCTGTTCATACCCAGTGAGTGTATATATAGTTATAGTGTGTGGATCTCAACGGCTTCCATGTTATGACCCAGAGTCTATGTCTCCAGGAGTGGTTATTGACCGCGTTGTCATTTCTGGTTGGATGGATGTATCCGATCTGTGCAATCCCAGTATGTATATATATAGTTGTAGGGTGTGAATCTCGAATGTTTGACCCAGCCCACGCCCTCAAGTGTAACCTCACGGGCTTCACCAAGGTGTCCCATTCAAAATCTCGTCCAATGTGTTTTATTCCTTGAGTCAGCGAGTACACTCAAACCTTCAGATCCTAGTTATACCATTAGGGAGTTATTGCATATGTTACAAAATCGTTAGACAGAGGTGCAATGTTAAACATATGTTAAGTGAACGAAGCATTATTTAAGAATTGTTCCACTTGTATTGTTTAAGTACAAACTGTCCTTACTAAATATGTGTGAACGTGTGTCTGTCTTCAGTGGAAATATATTTTAAATTTTGTTTTTGACATACAATAAATAACTATACTATAACTAACTATAGTACATGTATACGATGAATAACCGTTTGAATAACCGTTTGTCCTTGTGGAATATAAATGATTTTGTTTACCTCAATGACCAGTTTATAGTCGTCGCAATATTGTTTCCATTCTGGTTTTTCCGGTGGTCTAGGAGCAAGAAGTCGTGACGGATCCACTACCCCTCCGTCTTTCAATAACACAAAGTGAATGTGGTTACTACATTTGGACTGGGTGGCCACTCCTATAACGTCGCCTGCGATAATCTGTAAACGCATATAACCTTTATTGGTGATGACAGCTATCGAGAAGATATTATGTTTTAATTGCAAGCATATCTTTCTCTAAGACGTGTAGACGTGTTAAGTTAATCCACGTTCAACCTGTGTTTGTTTATTTAGAGTGTTTTGTTAAACTGAACTACTACTTTATCGCTACACAGATATACTATTACTCACAGTGAAATCTATTTTAAAAATGTTAAGTTGCTTTTGCTCTATAATGTGTTTACATAATTAGGATAAATATGATAACTTTCAAAACTATTAACCCCAGATTCCAAACACTGTATAAAACTGTATAATAAATTACAGTGTGAATACCTAAAAGTTGAAAGGATAGCATATAGACTACCGCTACAATATTAGTTGTTTGCGAAGTTTATCTTTTTTATGACATATATACCCTGGTGCTAGATTATTCACTTAATATTTGTATTGTTTGAAGGAAGAATAAATTGACAGCCCTTAACATTATAGTGAAAAGCGCATACACTTATAATACTAAGCAATCTCCTTTCTAATGTGCTACGTTCTAGCCATCGTACCGTCGAGTTTCGGTCATCGTCTACCATCGTTCCATCGCGCATAAACTTGTTAACGCGATGGTAGGATGGCGATGATGTACCGTCGTACCATCGACTTTACAAGTCGATACGCAATGTTACATGGCCTCCAGCACCATCGTACCATCACTCCGTCGCTTCTGTTTAGACATGTGGACAAAATAATCAATTATATATCTTTTTCCTTACACAACATGGCTGTAGAAGATTTGTACGGCTTTTTCAACTGAGAAAGGTCATTGGTGTTGGTGCACATATCTAAACGGAAGGTGATGGACCGATGATCCTATGAAGATAATATGATGGCCATCGTACAATCGCCATCGTTCCATCTTACCATCCCCAGCGTACCATCGTACCATCGCGTTTACAAGCTGATACGCGATGGTATGATGGCCTTAACGGAACAACGCACGTTTCAGTTACGTAATTACGGCCTTTCGAATTTTAATTTAACTTCAACAGACAATAGTTATTTCGAAAAGGGTATTTCTGTTACATGCAGTCATTGTAACGTTACTAGCCTACCTATTTCGGTTAGCCTTCGACGTTTGCTTGTCACTTTATTCTAGGCTTTTGCTGTTTATATTCATGCATCCATGATCCTCTTTGTGTTAGACTTATATGGTTTATTAATGTTGCCTAATGTATTACAGAGTAGAGCCTGGCTGGGATTTTTTATTTATAATAAGATACAGGGTATCAGTGAGGTTGTGTGACACTAGAACCCCTTTTAAACCCTCGGCAGTTTTTCCAAGGCGATACCACTACTGTCAACATATTTGTGTTTGTGATGTCTCATACTGTGTTTCTAACTTGCCTTGTTTGTACTGAATACATGTTTTTGTTGACTGTGTTATGTGAATTCTACAGATCCATGTATATATATAAAGTGTTTCCACTGACAGTACGAACGCATCTTCTACGTTTAAAACACTGTTATGTTTTATCTGGCATATTTAAAACAGCGTTTGACCAGACCAGACGTATGGCGAGGCTGAATATTCTCATCATTGAATTAAATATGTTACTATCATATTGTAATGCAAATATATCCATAATTTATGAAATAAAATTAAAATATGCATACTTACCCGCTTTTCGGTATACAGTGCATCCTGCATACTGTCTATATCAGGGTTTGGGTTAACATTGATAATGACAATCTCATGTCCAGTTGGAAGTTCGGTTATATTCATGATCAGGATTTCGTTTGCATGGCCTGTGCGAATTGCTATACCGCTGAAGGGAGCAACCACCTATAAAAGCAACCACTTTTTACTAGTATACACCCACATTGATTCATATCCGATTACTTATTTATCAGTATGAATATGATTTAAATCATTCTCAGAACTAATTGAGCGACAATGTAAATGCACCTATATCTCAAAAATGAACAGTTAACTCACATAATATGAACTAGTACCTCTTTGCCTTTGGCAATATTGAGATCTACTCCCAGTAACCTGTATCCGCCACCAGATCCAAGGTTTGACGGAAAGAAGCCACTTCCTGTGCATTCATCTTCACGAATCAGCTTTGGAAAATCTGTGTGACACTTTGGTCCAAACACTTTATCTATTATTGCCCTTGCATCACGAAAGCTGAAATAAATGGGACATTACCTTCTGTGAGACATTTAAACAATGAACATGATGATCATGTGTACATGTAATTAATTGTCAGTAGTTATAATGAGAGAGATAGAAGGCGCTATGGGAAGAATATACACACAATCTTCAATCGTGTATATTGCGAATACATTACTTGTCAGTGTTTCAAATGAGCAGCGTGGTCTTTTACTAAAAGTGTGTTAACCAGAGTGTGTTGCAATGCAATATGGAGTTGTATCAAAGACCTATATTTAATAACTAACGATCGATTATTACGGGAAGTGGCTCGAAGAGACATTATTTAGATATTTAGCAACAAGTGTTTGTGTGTAAGAAATGTGTTTTAAAGAATAAGAACATACAAAACAATGCATATTAAAAATAAGTGACCAATTAAGGTAAAAGCAAACATATTTAAAATGGTATGATGATGAAGATGATGTAGTGTAGAAGCAGTTACATATAATGCAAAACTCTAGAATCCTCTACAGTCCGAAACTAGTTATACTTTTGAAGTGTATTTATTTCCGCTAAACCAAGATAACCCTTGAATTTAAAATGTTAATACATCCGATATTCGCATTGGTTTAACAATAACATGTGTTGTCACATAAACTTAAACTTGTGCTAACAATACATGCAAATAAGAATAAACGTCAAACAGGAAAATTAATGCACCTTTCACAGAACAAAGTAAACGCAAAACACGCAAAAAGAAAAACACAAATGGCAATGTCAATAAAGAATAATCGCATATGACGTCACAAACACAAAACGTGTTGACAATAGGGCTACCGCCTCGGAACGGTCAGGGGTAAAAAATGCCGCTGGGGGGTTAAACCAGGATCTTGGTTGCACCAAACCTCCCACTTACACTACTGTCATCCTAGTAAAACGGGAAAATGTAAATAATGAAATCCCCGCCATGAGATATGCTCTAACCTACAAGGCAGCATTATTAGGCAATACAGTAAAACACATCATTGCTCGTGTATGATTAAATAAAAAAACACCCTAGAAATCCACAAATAAGATACTCAACAATGACTAGAAGCCAGAACAACAAGAGAATAAACCATTACGGGCACGACAAGACAAGATTGTAGACGAACATCAAACGTCACCGTCCTATTGGGCTTTAGGTAGACGTCATCATAGGGTCCACAGCTTTTTAGTTATACAAATATTACGAATATTAAAGTCCTCAACTCGAGTACAAGCTCCAGCAAAACGAATAAGTTGTGACACATAGACCCCATAAGAAGTTGCTCGGGGAACATCCCCATCTAAATGGGGATAATAAATATCAAAATTAAAATCATCTCTCTTGTCATATATTTTGCTAATTATTTCACCATGTTCAATGGAGAGATGTAAATCAAGAAAAGAAGCGTTAGTATCTGAAATATTAGCTTTGTTAAGTTGAAGTTCTTTAGGGTATATATTATTAACCATAGTAGAAAAGAAAAGGTTGTCAATGCTTAATATGTGATCCAGATACGAGAGGTGTCATTAAAGGCTTCAATAACATCTGCCTGTGTATCCGGTGAAAGACTCAACATGAAAACTCTTTCTTAGCAATATAAAAACAAATCTGCGACAAGGGGTGCACAGTTCGTACCCAAATGGATACCAACAATATGTCTATAAACGGTAGTTCCATACCTGACGAAAATATTATCTGATATAAAAGATAAGTGATTCACAAACTTCATGGCAAGTTCACATAGTGTAATTGTCTAAACTGCTGTTTGTAAAAAACTCTTTAATATTGTTACAGGCACTAAAATGTAGTATTTTTACCTAACGATTTTTTTATGAATGAAAAGAATAAGTTTGTCTTTGATAAGGTTGTGTGGTAAAGTTGTGTAAAAGTACTTATAGATGAAGCTTGTAAATTTATAAACTTCGTTTATGGTTACAATTATCAGAATATATTATAATTTATATGTATAGTTTCGTTAAGTCCTATTTTATCTTACGTAATTACTCGGAGTATATTGATCATAGGACGTGTTCTAGCAAGTTGCAAATGGTATTTTCTTTGAGATATACTGAGCAAAAATAGAAACTTCCCTCCATGTTTAAGTAAAGATTTCTAGAAATCCAAAAGGGTTACAGTTATAAATCATAATCAAACATAAGGTTTATTCATTTGTGGATCGATATCAATTCTCTAAATCTGGCTTGCACGAGAACTTTCAGAGTGATACCCTGGCGAAGTCGGTAGGGGTCAAAATCAAAAATCACAAAATATCAGACACTCGTTATGTAACGTTTAGGACATAATTAATTCAGAATTTGTCACCTGCATTAATTATCGTTAATAACGAGTGTGACCACCATTTGCACGAATATTATTGCATGTATGCACCATCTTATACTGATTTGATGGCTTGAAATGGATTTCAATTGACAACTGGCGTAATAAAGTTAATTGTAAAGATCTCCGTTTTCCTCAATTATATCATATAGCCAATGTAAACTTAGTGTTATATATAAATATAGTGTTCCTTATTCCTAACAAATAATAAACAAACGGACGGTATTAAATTTGTAAAACTCTTAACCGATTGGTTAAACAATGACTAGACTTAATAAGTGTTCTAAAGTGTTTCCAATTGATTTAAATGATTGCAATTCCAATTGATTGAATGGTTAAATCGTTTTCAGAAACAATTGTTGACAACGGAAAAACCTCTTTTATGATATTTAAAAATGTAAATTACATTAAAATCGCAAAATTTCTAAAACACCGACTATTTTCATTTGAGAATGGTAGTTTAGGTTTTACGATAATTTTCTAAACCAACTTGTTTTATAAATTTTAGAAGAGTAGTTTCGCAACATATATTTTATATGTGAAACATACACGTAATACAAGTAATATCAAACTTGGTATAATGGCAATAATAACATTAACATTTGCTTTGTTATAATAGTATTACCCTGTTTTAAGTGTGTTGTATCCTTCCTTTATGTCTATGACTAGTTCAAACAAGTGTGTAATCTGCTTCATGAACGTTATACCAAGATCCTTGAGGTCATCAAATGGAGCAATAAGGTTCTCTATTATTTCGTCTAATTTTCCAACAATAAGTTCTCTGACCTTTCTCTAACAAAATAGAACGATTCAAAACAAGTAAAACAAATAACTAATTCCGTGTATTACTTTCTAAGCAGCGCTGTAATGCACATCACAAATTAAAACCAGTTCAAATTCACAGATAGTCAGCTTTCATGCAGCACTTCTATTCGCCGTCATTGTGGGTATTTTAGTTTTATTCAGATAATGACAGCATATTTCAATGCAGGTGATTTACGTATATTTAATAAATAAATTCAACCCTTTGATTTTAATAAACAGTTAATATAGGCATATAGATAAGTCATTTCGATATGTATTGCTTTATATAATTATTTGCTTATTAATTTCAAGATGTACAAGTGTTATTTCTATACAGTATATCTAAATTTAAAATTGCGCTAAATCACAATTCGAGATAACTTTATAGCCCCGTCGCAAGTACAAACCTTTTGTTCTTTTGTTTGATACCATAGTAAAATATCGTGTCAATAGTGTGTTTTAACAGATTCAGTGTATCAATCGTTGAGCTGGAGAATTAACCTTGTGAAAAGGAATCAGATTTGGTTTCAGTATTCATAAACATTTGGACGAATACTAATCACATGCATAAGAATTTAAAAACAATTATCTACACAAATAAGTATAAAAGTCGAACAGGAAATGCAGCTTTCACACAACACAGTAAACCAAATAAACACGCAAAAAGATTAACATGAATGGCAAAGTTAATAAGGAATAAAGGCATATGACGTCCTAAACACAAACACAAAGGGTTGAAAATAGGGCTACCGCCTTGGAACGGTCAATGGCAAAAAATGCCGCTGGGGTTTAAACCAGGTTCTAGAATGCATCAAATCTCACACCCTACTGTCATCCCAATAAAACGGAACATTGTAAATATAGAAATCCTAGCCATGAAATAGTCTCTAACCAACAAGGCAGCATTAATAGCCAATATAAGTAAAACACAAAGATGCTCGTGTATGTATAAATACAACAAATAATAGCCTAAAAAAAGAAGGTACTCAGTAACTTGGCAGAACCCAGAGTAACAAGAGAATAAACCATTGAGGGCATGACAAGACAAGATTGTGGACAAACACGCATAATTATTATTACACATTTATTTAAATTGTAATATAGTACAATGTGTGTGTGACCAAATCACACGAAAATGAAACTCACCTCGGTTATTTTTCCGTTTGTAAGAGTGGATATAGTGTCCTCATGGTCAGGAATTCTTTCAACCCATGCATGGCCTTGCTGTCGCACTGCTTTATTTGCCTTTGTAACCATGTCTGCTACTTTTGCATATTCTGTTGCAATATCCATCCAGTACGGCTTGTCTCCTGATATGTTGAAGAAAAAATATCAAGCCAAAAAATGAGTTAAATATTCAACGATATCATCCTTTTATTACATTGTATTACATTATTTATTACAACAAAGACTAAAAATCAGTAATGTGTTTGCCAAATGTGTTCTAGGTACTAAATAATAAAAACATAAAGTAACTATTCTGCATCCGTATACTCCTTGTTTAGTTTAAACAATAGTTTACTAACATGTGACGTACAATTGGCATATATTAGTTATATAGACAGTGAATGACATGTTGTTAAAACCACTTATTATAATAACACAATTCAAAAGAATGTTAAAACGTTATATAAATCTTCAATATCAGTGTGGCGAAACCACGTGACCTTTTGATAGCTTTCACGCAAAAAGTGTAAAAAATATCAGGAAATATTTCTTCATAACTTTCTTAATATTAAACGAAATCAGTTAAACAAGGTGCGCATACCATTACAATGCTAGTTTCCTTTCGCCGCAAAAGGCACTTCGGTTCATTCAGTACTTTCTGAGATTAGCCCTCCCAACATATACACGGTCTGACGTACATTGCTTTCGTTTCCAAGACTTTGGGAGGGCTAATCTCAGAAAGTACTTTATAAATCGAATTACCTTTGCGGCGGAGGAGTGCTCACTTTGAAGGGGGTATGTGCATTTTAGTTGATTAAAATTCGATAAATATTAAGAAAGTTATGAAGGAAACACCTCCTTAATCGAGAGTTTTGTTTACAAGTTTGTGCCGTGCAACCGATCAAAAAGTCACGTAGTTTCTCTACATTGAATATAATCTTCTTAAATGAATGCTGTGAATATATGGCAGTCAAAACAAAACGTTGTACATGTATGTGTTTTTTGTTTTAGTGTATTAGGTTTGGATATTTTAAACAACTTTGGTGATGCAATTTAACAATACATATTAATTATGTTGATACGTCGTTATGATTAAGAATTTATTTAGAATGGTAAATCTCTATTAACATGTTTTATGGGCAATACACATAATTTGTGTGTATGATTGTACACATTTAAACTGTGCCTGCAGGCGAAAGAACACAACCAGTCTGGAACAAGCATCCATTGTATCTGGGTTACTTTTTTGGATAAGATGAGATCTGTTTGTATACATTACCATCAACGAAAAAAAAACATAATGATATGGAAATGATAACCGTTTATATTCTACATGAGTCCAAGGGAATAACAATGTCAAAGCAGTTTACCTGTTATAAAAGAAGATTCGTCTATCAATGTCTTTGTCCTCTGTAGTTCTTTTATAGCCAAACTAATACTGCAGTTAGATTTGTCATATATAGTAATAATACATGTTGCTCTGATAATAAGGTTATACGTTATATATAAAAGAAAATATAGACATGTTTACAGAAAAGGGAATTTTTAAAGAGTTAATAGAACACGGAAAGAAAAGTAAACTCCTGTTCAGATACAGTTGAATTGCACTGTTTTAAAACTGGCATATGAAAACCAAATTCTTCTCGTGTTTAATTGAAAATGCCTTATATTACCAAAATCAGTCCGCTATCGACTTTTTTGGGAAAATAAACAAAATCATCGAATCATTTTGTAAAAATAGATAAAAGGTCGAGCAGTGAATGTAGCATTCAAGGACCACAGTCAACCAAAAATACACATCCAGTCAAACAACGATTACATAAAAGGGATCACATTAGAGCTACCGCCTATTTAATTGTTGGCCATTTCTGAGTTTATGCCTGCATCATCGCGATCACTTGTGTCGTGCAATTTTATTAATAATAAAACACCAATACTTCCTTAATTTCACATCAAAGTATAACTCATGCAAACATATATGTGATCTGATTTACATCCCAGTTTAACGGCGTCACCTTCAGAATGAAAAATGGAATGGACACATTTCAAAAGTGTTCAGTTATGATTATTTTATATTGAAACCTTGTGATATTTTATGACACTATTGTTGCAAAACGCTGAGGAGTTAGTTTCAGTATTGAAATGTCCATTTTCAGGACTCCAAATACTGCACGATTGAACTTAGAGTGTGTATAAAACTCGATATAAAGCATGTATAAATGTAAGACAAGTATACAAAGAAAAGTTTATACGACCACAGGAAGAGTAGCAATCACAGAATACAGTCACTCAACATGTATTACAAAGCAAAGGTGATTCAAAACGTTCACCACACACACATTCAGTAAAAATGCACATCACAAACATATAAGGGTTGACAGGCTACCGCCTTTGAACGGTCAGTGGCAAAAAGGACCACCGGGAAGTTTAAACCGGTTCAAGGGTACGCCAAACCTGACTTTAACCCTGTCATCATCCCTAAACAACAGGATAGTGTAAATACAAATATTACCCGCCGAGTTAACCCCTTACATTTGAGAAAGCGAAGTTAGGTGTTATAAGAAAAAATGCAGAAATGTTCTTGTATATAATATATCAAAACATAAGAGAAACCTAGTCAGAGCATCAAGGGGAAAACCGTTAAGGCACGACAAAACGGGTTAAAGGACATTCATCAAACGGTTCCCGCGTTAAAGGATTTAGGAACACGTTGTCATAGAGTCCACCGCCCGTCCGGTCGTTGCACAATCAAAGAGGAAAGCATAATTGCAAACTGGGTACAACTAAGCATTTAGTGCGCCGCAGAATACTTCGGTCGTAACTTCTGTTTATACATTTTCTAATGATTTTAATAAATCACGACATATTGTATATATGTATGTGTGTATGTAAACGTATGTATATGTATATAAATGTGTGTGAGTGTGTTTATGAATGAATGAATGAATGAATGAAAAAAAATAAGCGGGTAATTGATTATGGCAAAAAGAAATGATAACAAAATAAACGTATGCTATTTTTTGGTTTGTATTATGTACGTGGCTTAACATGAAGCATGTAAAGACACATTTGATATACTAGATGACTATGTACATTTGGTTTTTGTTTTGTGTATATATATTAATAAACGGGCCATTGATTATGGTTAAAAAACAACAACAATAAATCACGACCGATAATATTCATAATTTTAAATCACATCTCCATAAAAGACGGGATGTGATAAACGTTGTCGAAGAATTATTTTAAGATTGCTATTATATTTGACGAGCTGATCAGTTTTACGATAATAAAACTTCAAAAAAGTATTACGTAACTTATGGTAACGGTAACCCTGTAGGAGGAGTTTTTCAGTAATGTTAATATAACGAACTTCAACGTTGAAGTCCTCAACACGGCTTCAAGCTCTGGCAAAGGAATTAAATGAGAAATATGCACTCCATAAGAAACAGTATTGGGAATATCCCCATCTAAATTTGGATAATTAACATTATCGAAATCAAAATCATCTCTCTTATCATAAATGTTAGTTAGTACTACACATAGAAAGATGTAAATCAAGAAACGGAGAGACAGAATCTGAAACGTTAGCTTTATTGAGTTTTAGTTCTGGGGGATATATGTTAGGAACCATAGAAGAAAAGAAAGGATCATCCAAATTAAGTATATCATCCAGATAGCGTAAAGTGTTATTAAAAGCGTCGATGACATCAGCTTGAGTATCTGGAGAAAGGCCTAATGTAAAGCCACGTTCGTAGCAATATAAAACAAATCTGCGACAAGGGTGCACAGTTAGTACCCATAGGAATGCCAACGGTGTGCCTATAAACGGTATATCCAAACCTGACAAAAAATGTTGTCTAATAAGAATGATAGTGATTCACAGTCTTAGGATTTAAATAGTTGTTTATCATGGCCATGATGGCGGTGATTTCTTTATTTACACTGTACTGTTTTAATGGGATGACAATAGGGTAAGTGTGAGGTTTGGTGCACCTTAGAACCGGTTTAAACCCCCAGTGGCCTACTTTGCCACTGACCGTTCCGAGGCGGTAGCTCTATTGTCAACCCTTTTGTGTTTGTGATGTTTAGTGGTTGACTGTCCTCCTTGAATGCTACTTTCTCTGTCCGATCTTTTTATATTCCTTTTGTTGACAAGTCCATAAAGTGTAACCGTCTGGATCACTCTTGGTAAAACATGCCCTAGTGTTGTTACAGGCTAAAACAGTAGTTTGTTCCCTGGCGAAAGTTGTTTGTATAACAGCTATTACTTTTTCGTTTATAAGTAAATGCGGTAGTCTACGAGTAGTGTAAAGTGTAGAAAAGTCATAAGTAGATAATGATGACACTTGAGGTAAATACGTAGTTTATTAAGACCTCGCCGGAATGTTTAATTGACCAGAATAAATTGATACCATAGTTTTCAAACTAGGCTTTCTCACAATACTTTTTCAAGATGTTAAAAGTTTGGATATATTAGTTGTGGTACATGCGCTAGAGTTTGCAAAGAATACCTACCTAACTACTCCTTTTCCAACGTTTGCTACGGACGTCTTCGGATCTTTGAAAATATTTGGGAATTCCTTGATAATGCCTCTTACAGATGAGAATATTCTCTCTGCAGCATTTGGTATCAGTGTTTCTATTGTTTGGACCAGCAGCTATCATAGTAAATGAAAACAGTTATAACAGTAGATATAAAATAGCTCATTGAAACATTGAATATTCAGACAAAATCTTCATTAATAAATAACTTTTTGTCGATACAAAACCAAATCAATGATCATAAAATACAAAAATAAAAGGTCCTGAAGAACAACATATGCATTAGTTAATCGATTGCGTGTGTATAACATTGTATCATATTATTTTATTCCTGTCACATGTTCGATTACTATTAAACATTTTGTTTAATATTTAACATTTACTACATATATAGTCGAATAATGGTGCAAATGTAAAAATGTTATATAATTTAAAGGGTTGTTTTAGGGGAATTCATATTGACTTTACTGGTACAATTCAATGCGTTTTATTGTCGACGTCTATGTCACAGATTGTTTTATTCATACTATAAGTGTTGATCAATGGCAGAAAAGCTGCAACATTTATCAGGAGTTCTTTGTTTTACAATTTACGCAACATTGATTTAAACGACAGAACGATTAAAAGGATCGAAGAGTAATATATGGCGTTATTGCCTAGAATGATGTCCTAATTTATATAGATATATTTTAAACAAACATGTTAGCTGATAAAAAGAGAAGTTATGTTGATAGAGTCGTATTAGTCAGGCTCAATGAAACAGCGTCTCTTACGTTTCTCTCTTGTGTGTGCTTGTTGCTTCCAGGGAATCACCTTTTCAATACTTAAGGGACTCAACATATATCATTTAAAGGTTGGTTCGATGCTTGCCATTATTTCCCCAGCGCAATATGCAAGATGTCATACAATCCCAAATATGAGACATCATAAACGTGTCATCTAGGGTATTACAAGTAAATAAACGTCGAACAGTTCGTGTAACATTCAACGAGAAGAGTCTACCAAAAACAAGCATATCAACAAACAATACTTACAAGGATTAATAAAAGTAGATATAAAAATCGAACAGGAAAAGTAGCATTCAAGGACGACAGTCAAACACAAACACACAAAGAAACAAAGAACAACTTTAAAGATGAAAAAAAAGGCGAGGTAAGACATCACAAACACAAAAGGGTTGCCAAATGGGCTACCGCATTGGAACGTTCAGTGTCAACAAATTTCCGCTGGGGGGTTAAACTAGCTTCGAGGGTGCACTAAACCTCACTCTTACCCTATTGTCATCCCAATAAACGGGACAGTGTACATACAGTTATCCCCGCTGCCGAATTGGTTATAATCTAACAAACAAACAAGTCAGCATTAATAGACAATAAGTAAAACACATAAAAGATAATATAAAAAACCAAAAGCCTAGAAAGCCACAAAGTAATTACTCAATGACTTGGCAGAAGACAGAGCAGCAAGACAATACACCGTTAATGGTACGACAAGAAAAGAATAAAGACCAATATTAAACGCTACCGTTCTATTAGGATTCGGGTAGACGTCTTCATAGGGTACACAATCTGTCCGGTCATCGGACAATTGAAGAGAAAAGCATAGTAGCGAGCTGTACATGGGTCCATGACTAAACATGCAGCGCGTTGCAAAGTATAGTACCATAACCTCTTTTTATACAATGTTTAACAAGTTTAATAAAGACTGTATGAAAGTGATTATGACCAATGATATTACGACATTTGTAAATAACATCACCATAGAAATCATTAAATAATTAGAAAAGTAAAATTACGTTAAAGAAATCCATAACGTCCGTCTTTATATCATTGAATAGGTTGGTTACATGCAGCACTAGCTCTTTTACCGGCACGACAAATGATGGGAGGCTTTCAATAGTCAACTCGCCTAGGTCATTCATAGCCTTTGCTGCGACTTGTTTTAACTCTACTACCTACAAATATAACAGTTTAACAAAGTAATGAATCATTCTTATATTAACAATCAAACAAATCGCTTAACATTTTTCTTGACAATTGTGAAAACAGATCTAAACATGACGAAGTCGTTTTTTTCTGCGAATTGTTAACTCTTGTCTAAAAATAAGCGCTAAATAAATAAATATAGGATTAGCAAGACATATAAAATACTCTCAGTAAGATGTAAAATACAAGACTGCATGTAAAATCGATCTCAACTTGCTCTGTTGCAACGTGATCTTAAATCAAGCCCGTGTAAAATCAAAGATTTGAATGTGTATTTATTCTAATATAGATAACACATGGAGAAACAAAACGGTCAATGGCCTTAATTTCAATGGTTTATTCTCTTGTTGCTCTGGCTTCTGCCAAGTCAATGAGTACCTTCTTTGTGGCTTTCTAGGCTATTGTCTTTTTTATATATACACGAGCATCTTTGTGTTTTACGTATATTGTCTATTAATGCCGCCTTGTTGGTTAGGGAATAGTTAATGGCGGGGAATTCTTTATTTACACCGTCCCGTTTTATTGGGTTGACAGTAGGGTAAGTGTGAGGTTTGGTGCACCCTAGAACCAGGTTTAACCCCCAGCGGCCTTTTTTGCCACTGATCGTTTCAAGGCAGTAGCCCTATTGTCAAGCCGTTTGTGTTTGTGATGTCTTATTTGGCATTTTATTCATCTTTAAAGTTGTTCTTTGTTTTTGTGTGTGTTTGTGGTTGACTGTCGTCTTTGAATGCTACTTTTCCTGTTCGATTTTTATATATATATTTATAAGACATGGGCCCAGACAAGTTTTAACAATGGGCATATTTCTATCCATAATGCAATATCTGGATGAAAACTGTTTAACTGTTTAATCTTACCAAAGGGTTAGGAACCTATCTGCACAATTCAGAAGCATTTCTCTCGCGACAAAAGCAATTATCTCGATATAAATATACATATGGCGGACATAACCTCGTTCAAATCCTCAAACATAATGAAAACATATGTTTGTGTAGGTGCGGCGTTATATTTTGTAAGGTTTGACCTTTATCATATAAACGGGTTGAGCAAAACTTTTAATATAAACAAAACATGGACAAAACCTACATGCGTAGGGGTATAATCTTTCTTATTCTACTGACGGCCAAGGAAAACGCACGATTATGCTGTTGGATTATGCAAGCCATTTGGAATAACACTGCTGAACCAATATTTTCTATTTTTGTAAGTATTGAATATTGATACCTAACTTGTCTTAACATGTTTTATGACAAGCATTAACGCAGTTATTGACCTTGTCATTGTCAGAGCATCACTATATTTCGCTGCGTATACTTAATTTGACCAAAATTGATAGTCATAAATATAATGTTCATTTAAGATAGTTTATGTGGAATGGTTCTTGAGAAGTATGTATTTAATTTAAAGTGTTTCGTATTTGTCTTCATATGCCATATGTGTACTATACACCCTACCACCCTCACCCCACCCCCGCCCTAAACGAGGCTGTTGTTTATCCCCAGAGACTTTATTTGAACAGACGTAAAATTTCCATACTATTTCTGAAAAAAAAAAAAAATGTCAAAAGTATTACAATTCTTTTGGAGAAATACTTTACATTTGCCTCTATATTTGTCTCTATATACCAACAAGGGATTATGGCCATATATTACCTCGGTACTTCATTTGAGCAAATTTAATATTCTAGAATCGATAATTTCTGACAAATTGGTCAAATATTTTCAAAATAATTTATATTTGTTTACATTTTCTCCAGAATATCTCTATATGCAAACATGAAACCCTGTGGTGGGGCAATATTGAACTACGGGGAAAACACAGCTGTTAGTTTAGGGTATAACTAAACTGATCATGTCATAACAAAAATATCAAAATATATCCAAGGGTCCTTGTTAAAGAGTATTCCTATAAAGCTAAATAGGATACTTTATACATTGTCACCACGAATGTATAATGATCATTTTGAAAACAACATGTTCAAAATATATTCAATGGTTGTTGTTAAACAAGTGTTTTAAAGTTATAGTTATTTTCGTATACCGTGTACATTGTGGATGTCGGAATAAGCTAATTTTAATAAAGGACATAATGAATGTCAGTGTGACATGTAATTAAATCGGCCAAGCAGTTTCTCTGAGGAAAAGTCGTTTAAATATGTTTTTCGTTTTTTCGTATAAATCTTATACGCAAAATTTAAATGTTGATCTTCCCAACTATCTCCCCCTCCCCTATTTTAAATACATTTAAAGAAATTGCTGAGATTTACATTTGATGTTTCCTTTATGTAATTCTTAAAGAATATAGTGTTTATTATAGGGTTTATTTTCGAACTTTATCTGCCATTGTGTGCATTACATATTACGAATACAAATCAATATTTTAACTTGAAGTTCATATTTTCAACCGTGTAAATATATACTGAAATAGGGTCACATTTTGGGGGTTTAAATCGGTTCACAATTATTAAATTTGTGTCTAGTTTTTGCATAATGCATACTACTATTAATATTTGAGACGCTTGTTTTCTTAATATTCACGTTTAATAAACACAAGATGTTGGTATGACTTACCCATGTTACATCCTAGTTCCTGTGACAGCCGAAATTTGTACTTTTATGATTTGTAATAACTTCATATTATAATGGTAAATGTTTTCGGAGTATATGGGTAAAATTATGTTTTTGAAATGACTGAATTGTTTCTGCACGATTGATTACATTGCGCTATTTCAGCTGTATTTCATAAAACAACTTACACGTTGTGGAAGCGATCTGAAGGCCTGCAGAAAATCATCTAGGACTCTTTTGAAGGAGAACCGCCCATTGATGATGTTTGTAATGGTGTCAACACCAGTTTTAATTCCTTTGACAATCTTTTGCAATCCCTCAGTCAATAAATTCATTGTTTCGGTACTCAATTTTGGATCATATTCCTGTGATTTGTAAAACACGAATAAAACATGAATACATAAATCAAACATTCTTCTGTATCAACTCTTTAAAATTGTTTAATATTTATATGTAAATAATATGTACCTATATCAACTTAACATTCCGGGAGGAGCTGAACTACATATAAAATAAAAGCAATCCACTCTTAATCAACGTTTTGATATTATTCATAGAATGTAGTTTGAAAAAAACACCACATACTTATAATAATAATATCACATTATAGGAAATAACGAATCATGCACTATTAAGTGTGTCGGCAATTAACCAATTTAGTTGTTATATTAAATAATAACAACATGTTATATTAAATAATAACAACAATGGCAGGTTTTATAACCTATCAAAACTGGCGGTTTTTAAGTCTGAAGAACTACATCTGCTTTTCCCAAGGCGCATGATTCGTTAATGTGCACACACAAACGTGTATAATTCTATGCAACCGAGATGCGATATTCAGGTATGTAATTTGAGATCGTTCTAAATTATCAATACAACAATGCATTCTTACGAATCAGAATAACAAACTCTACTTACCTGCAATATATTCAGGTTATACTGAGCCCTTCCTTTAAAGCAGATACGTCCCACAAAGAAATCGTAATTTAAACCAACTATTCCTAAATGTGCCCGTGCATACACTTCGTCATGAACTTCTACTTTGAACCAACCACTCAGAGGAGCTTTAAACATAAGTAACAACATCACGAATCTCTTCTTAAAAATTTAGAAATATAATTACATGTACATGAAACATACATTTTATAAACACTGACCTCTTGTCATTTGTACACAATAACAGTCCAAGCAATCCATAGATTCACGTAGCAAAGAATACTGCTTAAACATGTTAAAGGAAACAACGTATATAAATAAATACATTGTAGGACTAGACGATATACTGACATACACACCGCCCAACGGCAACTTAAGTACACTTCTTTTAAAACAAAAGCTGTTGAATTAAGTTAAATAGTTACTTATTATAGAGGAATGTTTGCAGTTTTTCATTCTGAGAGAACTTTCCGGACGTGTACTTCGTTGAAAGGGGATTGATTTGATAAGGCATGCAATGTTATGTTCTAAATTTGCCAAATTAGAAAGATATGTTTATCGACATGTATATGATTATAATCCATGGGAAGAGTTCAAAATTGGTTCAGCGATTACTATAGAGTCATGGGTGTCTTTAAACAAGATTTATTTGAAAACATTGTCAAGGAATACGTCCTAAGGGCATTTCCTGCCATTATGTCTACGTATACTTTTTAAATGTGGCTGATAGTTAGAACTGCTTTTTCTAAACAAATGTGTTAACCTTTAACAATAATAGGTCGCAGACATGCTTTTTGACATATGTTAAGGTAAGCTCGTCTAATGAGCTATAATTGATTTCAATATATTCACACATGTCTTCACTAAACAGTTATTTGGGTTCAAAATTATTAATTAAAAACTAATAAAAAATACAAAGTATGTAATCTCTGTACAACTGTAGGAAATGTTAACTAAAGTGGGGATTTTCAATTATTTTTAATTCTGCTCAAGATATGTTGTACATGTGATAACAAAAACAAATCCCACTTACATATTTTAAGATCAAAGTAATTGATCATGATGACACCAAAGGAAGCGCCTATTGCACTCGAGCCTATTACTTTTCTCCAATCGACACTAGGTGCCTCTAATCTCCATTTGAACTCAGCATCCATAATACCTCTGCGACGTCGTGAATGTGTTGTGTTATCAACAGTATACACGTTCTGGTTATATTGCAGTTCCGGATCAACAATGCTTCCATCAGAGCTGAAGGCAAAATTGTGGAATTGTTTAACCAGTCAACAATGTAAAATGTATGCACATGAACACACGCGTAAATGTAATATAGCTGTATATAAGGATAATGGGTGTGTACTTAACGCAAATAGGTGGGGTTTTAAGCTTAGTTTACTACCTAATTGACGATGGTGAAACATACCCGTTAACCTGTTTATAAGGAGACAAACCTATACCAGGACATCATTTTTAATCCGTCGTTCGTGTTGCATGATAAATGTAACAAAATCATCGATACCCAAATCATTGAATTATAGTTCGCTCAACACGGGATTCAAACTCGAGACCTATGAACCACAGAGCCAACTTAAATACTATTATTTGTTGCAGGTTAAGAAATGAAGAATGTTATAGAACAGCCTTATATACGGGTTTCCAATCACGTTTCCTATTTGATCCAGATGCACGAACACTAGCCTTATATACGGCTATAGGGCTTCAATGACCTAATCCGTTCCAATTGTATTTTGGGAAGAGTGGAAGAGTGGACCCTTTTACAGTTCGCCACTATGCTTTCCTCTTTAATTGTACGATGACCGGACAGGCTGTGGACCCTATGATGACGCCTACCTAAAGCCCATTGCGACGGTGGCGTTTGATATTTGTCCATGATCTTTCTTGTCGTGCCCTTAATGGTTTATTCTCTTACTGCTCTGGCTTCTGCAAAGTCATTGAGTACCTTCATTGTGGCTTTATAGGCTATTGTTTTTTTGTATTATATTTACACGAGCATATTTGTGTTTTACTTTTATTGCCTATTGATGCTGCCTTGTTGGTTAGAGATTAGATCATGGCGGGGATTTCTTTATTTACACTGTCCTGTTTTAATGGGATGACAGTAGGGTAAGTGTGAGGTTTGGTGCACCCTAGAACCAGTTTAAACCCCCAGTGGCCTACTTTGCCACTGACCGTTCCAAGGCAGTAGCCCTATTGTCAACCCTTTTGGTGTTTGTGATGTCGTTTGCATTTATTATTGCTTTTGCCTTCTTGTTTGTCTGTTTGCGTGTTTGTTTCTGTGTTTTGTGGTTTACTGTCCTCCTTGAATGCTACTTTACCTGTCCGATCTTTTTATATTTCTTTTTGAATAGATAATTGTAAATCACTGCTAGACAAACAGTTGCAAACGAATATGATGTTATTCAATTGTCGGACTCAATTTATACACCTGAGCTAATCGGACATGTATCATCTAAATACTAAAGTTTGCAAGTCTTTTCAATGACCATGTAGTGTTGGGAAATAGGACAATAAGGATTGTATTAATTGTCCGCGATATTCTCATTAGCTATAGAGATTCGCGAAGTTGTTCTGCATGCATGGCGCATACACTCCATTGTGACAGTACCTCATGCTAACGGAAACTAAATTTGGGTAGCATAGGTATATTGTTATGTACATGTACGTACTATAATATCCCAGTTAACATGCTAACTTTGGTTCGACGCTGGCAATAAGGCGAAACTTTGCAGTCGGACATTACACTTTGTTACGAAGTCCATAAAGCGTTGGCAAAAAGTGCAGTTCAGAGTAATGTTGGGGTCGGACACACACTTCGGCACGACGTCTATATCACGTTGGCAAAACTGTAAAATCGACGAACGGCCTGCCAGCGAGCATGCTGACGTTTTACCATTGCTGGTTCAACGTCAGCTGTAACAATGATCCATCGTTGGGCCAACTTCGGCATAACGTGGTTTTGTCCAGGTTGCGCACTACTAAATATAGCCTGACATGTGTTGTGTACAATTCCATGTAGAAGGGAAAGTTCACAGAGGTCCTCAAATATTAGTTTGAAATATGTAAAATGCGTTTTCAAGAAGGATAAATCATGTCTACAATAATCTCCATCAGCAAGATCACTGAATTTAATAAACAAAATCTGTATGATGTCTTTCAAAACAAATTAAGCTACAATGAAAATGCATATCAACATTCATTGCGGATTTCATGATGTTTGTAAACAAAGGCACGTGTACAATGTTTTAGCTGTGAAAGGTGTGATTTTTGTGCTTTCAAAGACTTTGTGATGGACATATATATGCAATAATGTAATTTAATGCATATCTGGTGTTTATGTTTTTAGATATTAGCAGACAGGTCATACATGTGGCCTATGGGAAAGTATTTAGATTTCTGCAACCTCCAGCGGCCCCAACGATGGCACGACGTTGTCTACAACGCCCTCAAAAACTGGCCTATGGGAATACCAGAAAAAAAGGGGCTACTTTTGTTTGGTGAGTATATATGTATCAATAATTCAACTAGTAGCTATACAAACACATGAAATATGGCAATGATAAAGTGACCAGTTTAGAATGTTATAATAAATATATACATATAAACTATCACTAGCACGATATGTTAACGATGATCAACATTGGATTGCTACATTTTCACTCTGCATCTTGTCTGACAACTATTAAATGAAGCTGTCCAACTTTAGAATTTTGACAACAAGGCTTAAACAAACTGTGAACAGGCAAACCAATGCGTGTTGTATATAGGTCCAATATACGATTTTTACGTGTGACCTATAGAAAGTCGTTATGGCTGCTGAACAAAATTGCATCAGACGTTAGGTCTAACGTTGGTACAACCTTAGCATGCTAGCTATATAAATCTATCGCATGACTATAATTTATTTTAGCAAATCCCCGTTACCTGTCGTCGTCTGTAGTGTAATGTGTTTTCATCGCGACTGCGTTGGGATGAGATTGGTACTGTAGCATGGCCTCATACCGCACCTCTTCATTATCATCATATACAGCCGCGTTCTGTATGGCGTCTGCGGCCTGGATGAATAGAATAATAAATTAAATAGATTTAATCACAAAACATTGTTTTAGGAAATTAGTTGAAATATACTCAGAATAAAAACAACTATATATATATGTGTTCTTTCTAAAATGCCAAGTTGTAGGGTATCTGCTAAAAATGCACAACTTCTCTCATGAACAAGAAATTATGGTTATTGAGTGTCGATCCCAAGGAGGGTGATAATATGCAGAATAGTTCAAAACACTCTACTGTCAATATTGAATGTATTCTTCTGTCGATTTTGCATTTTCAGAGGGTAGATCTCTAGTACACATGACTGTCCGGTTAAAGCCCCTCCTTCGCATGAAGAAGTGTAAGAGAATGACTTTTTATCACAAGCGCAGAACTTTACACATAGATACATATAATCCAACAATGTGTGTAAATGAACCTTGCTTCTTTTTCAGCTGTTTTATTTATGTGACAATTTGACATTATTATTACCATTACCTCTTGGAAATGATAATGTCTTAGGGCGTGGATTGCCGACCTCTTTATCCAAGGCGAATCCGTAGAATTCATATACGACACGATATGCTCAAACGAACTTTCATGCCTTTCATTTCCAAGTGACTCAAGTATAATAACCCGACGTAGGTCATATGCTATCTGCTCTTCTTCTGTCATTAAAGACCGTTTTTGTCGATATATCCATGGATCTACAATAACAACCAGTGTTTTAATTGAAATAAAAAACATTTTAACTATGGTTTAAAAGTAAACAATTATTCCTTGTAGATAGTACATTAAGTTATTGTGTATAAGTATATATGTCTTACCGTGGATGCCTATCATATCTTTAATTTTCGAATTAAACTTTAGCGCTTTTTCTTTATCCCCATCTTCATGAACATGGCATGTATGACTGACTGCTCCAAGAGTCAGTAGAAGAATATGTACTGTATTCTGATCATAGGTTGCATACAGCTCCTTTTCGCTTTTGTTAACGATCATCTCAAAAAACAACATAACGTCCTGAAATTAATAAACACCGGATAAATTAAAAGAGTATGCTTCCGTTAAAGGTGTAGCATACACTTTGCAGCTCATGAAGTGTCTGCATGATGGCGGCCAGTAAATAATTCTCATTTCTTGTTGTGTGCCAATTTTGGTTTATATCACACTGTTGACATATTTGTGACATTGTTTAAACATTGTCATGTTAAATTTGTAAGTTTTGAATTTATTTTGCTTATATGGAAATGAGTGTATGAATACAATCGATTGGCATCGCAGTGTTTATTTTTTTAAATAGTGCATTGATTCATGAGATCAGTTATTTCTTAGAAGATAAATTATCACCCCCCCACCCACCTCACCACCACCACCACCACACCCACACACACACTGTTCTATACATTTTCTGGCAGCACATGGGCCTTTTATGAGAATGTAATTATTATAATTTAAAATGGATCTAGATATGAAAGACAATATTGCCTTTTAATTTCATAATATAAAGGACTCAGTGCAAAAATCAATGGCGGTGTTACATACTTAAAAGAAGAAAACAAAAGTCGGAAAACAGGATATGCATCAGGACTGTCTTATACGAACAATACAGCAAACACATAATATATGTACTAGTTAAAGTACAAGGGTTTTCTAGCTTACTAAACTATACATGTAAAATGCGAGAAAAAAATGGAAATTTAAATACAAGAAAATGCATCCGTTGGCTGTTGTGTACATTAATTTGTTAAACAGAGACTACTAAATTGTTTTCAAAGCTTCACATCATTAAAAGTTGTTTTCATATACACTTAATACAATCTAATTTAACTTTTCATGAACCCATGAAATGTAAATGCAAACTACCAATCTCAAGCAGTAATTATCCAGAAATTGATTTACTAGATGATTGTAACTTTAATACTATCATTTAGGACAAATAGCTGAACGGAAATGAGCACCCTTATAATTCTATTATGAATTGACTGATTACATAAATCGTATACAATAAGATGTTACAGAGACAAACGTGTTTTATAAAACTGCTACTTAAAAAGAATTGTGATTGCAACATAGACAATTACCTTGTGTGGAGGTTGTTTTATTGATGCCAGGTGATACAGTAGTCGATGAAGCATCATTCTGTTTGCGTATGGATTTGTAAGTACGTACTCTGCTAAAAGCGCATGTGATTTGTGTGTTTCCATCATCCACATGGCGTCAAGAATAGACATCCAATCATCACGTTCTTCGACCGATCTATTTCAAAACAGACCAGAAAGCTTTTATTTAAGCAATTATGGCGGATACTTTAAAGCTCACACATTCACATGTTATATTTCACAGTTAAGAAATCAGCATTTCAAACTTAACAAAAGGCCTATGAGTGCATGTGGACGCTCTACTTGCTAACATGACTTTATAACAAGAAGGTTGGGCTGGAAGATGGGTGTCAGATATGGCTAGATTTTAAACTGTTCCGAGCCTTTATTAAATTAACAATCCAAAGGACTCACAACACTATTATCTGACCTTGAATACTCGTGCCCAACAGATGGAGGTAGACACAAAAAAGTACTTGCTCTTTTCTATTTTTACAGGACTTTCCATTGCATACATATATTTACTTGCCATGTACTAACCCTACAGCATATTAGAAAGAGCTTATAAAACATTTAATGTTGATGTCAGATATCTAACTAATTCTGTCTCATAGTAGACAGCAAGGGTCTAATCCCCATGGGTATATTTTTGTCATATTATTACGCTAAATTTTGATAGGTGAACATGACAATTAAGAATGTTCAAACTGGTAAATATTTATTCATTTTGTTTTAAATTGCAGATAAATTGCAGATATTGGATTAATGACGAATGTAAGTCTTATGTCAAATTGCCACGAACAAACACATTGCTATTAACATTCTAACAAGTTTGGTGAAGATCGGATAAAAATGAAGCTGTGTGAGTCGGATATGGCTCGTTTACGACAACGTGTCCGAGCTTTATTGATATTAACATTCTAACAAGTTTGGTGAAGATCGGATGAAACATGAAGCTGTGTGAATCGGATATGGCTCGTTTACGATAACTTGTCCGAGATTTATTGATATTAATATCTAACAAGTTTGATGAAGATCGGATGAAACATGAAACATCTACAGTGTAAACCAGGCCAAACATATAGAAATCTCCATTCTGTATAGGGCCACATCTCTGCTGTTTTTACTCAACTTTAATATAAATACTATGACCAAGTACAGATGGAAATGAAGTAGCTAATACATTTAAAAATAAGTATAAAAGTCGAACAGGAACGGTCAGTGCTTTGGAACGGTCAGTGGCAAAAAAGGCCGCTGGGCGTTTAAACCAGGTTCTAGGGTAAAAACGAAAACTATAACAGTTTCCAACAATCAATCCAAAATTATGGGGTAATTTATCTGATCTAGCTGATTTCCAAACATGCCCGAGATTGCAAATTGCTAACAACAACACGTTAACTAATGTACGACGACGGACGAAGGACGGAGTACTTACCACGGCGAACAACCGCGACATCCCATTGGCCAGCCTGACCTGCAGTTAGTATCGCTAAAAACACATGTTTCGGATACACGTTGGCAGTAAGCAGTCAGGGAACTTTTGAAAAACCATCACCTTAAATGGTGATGATTTTTCATCACATCATAATTCAATACGCGAACTCGCTACCATGCTAAAAGTCTGATCTATTTCACCTGCCTATGTGTATCGCCGTTATTGTTGCCTGTTGATAAATGTATGTTGGTTTATCGGTAGAAGTATACACTACCCAATTTTTATAATCGGTCACCCAGGTTTTTTGAAAATAACACGAATACTAAAAACTGTAAATCACCGAAACACATACCAATATTTTATTACGTTTATCAACAAGGTTTTAGTCCAATCAAGGCAGATTAAGTTTTATAAATCCCTAGCGATATTTGTTGAACATGTTAAACGACGCCAGTAAAAATTTCAAATGAAATTATGAATTATTAAAATTATATAATTCTTTGAAAAGTGACCGATTATAAAAGTTGAGTAGTGCAGATAGGGAATCCACCAATAGCTTTATAAACGAGAACTTGTATACACACGGGTTGATTGTCGAGACAAATGGCAGAAATCGGTGTAGAAGGTTAACACATGTGTTACTGCATATCATCCAAATTTTATCGAATTCTGTTTGATGAATAATATAACATTTTCTGAAAATGTATAGACGAATAATTTAGCTTTGACTGGAATATATCAAAGTAGGCGTTTCGCGACAGGAATGAAGCGTTTAACTTTGATCAAGTTAAAGTGTTTATTCGTTTTTCAATCTGGGTGATGGAAAACCCTCACAATCAAAATTTGCAAGATTATACTATATGAGGCTGAACCCCCCCTTTTAGTACGCAGTATTCAGGGCGTTTTAGGCGGTATTCAGTACGCACGAGCCTTGTACGCAGTACTCGCACAACACACTATTTAGTATTTAGTATTCATAAAATGTATTTTTAAAACCAAATATGTACAAAAAAATCATAAAATGTAAATAAAGGTCTAATTTTGATAATCGGGCCTTCATTCATCAAGCAGATCCGGCTCTTAGGTGTTTAGGTCATCATTCAAATTAGAGTTATTGCCCTTTGTAATTTGATACTTAGAATTTTTGTCCGGAGCTAAATAGTATTCAGTACTCGGTCTCTAAAATAAGGAGTATTCAGTACTCGTGGGGGAGGGGGTTTACATCCTCCTATATGACGATAAATCGTTACTTGAATTATATTTGAAAATGTAACAAATGAATGAAGAATGAAGGAAGATGGAGATTCATGACCATTTAAGGTGATGTTTTTTCAAAAGTTCCCTGACTGGTAAGTAAATAGTTATTTAATAATACACATGCTGCATCAGTTTTATATCAGCGATGTTTTTAAATCAGTGTCAAACGAAAACAGTATGTTGTAAACAAAAGATTCGATATGAGTTTCGAATCAAGATATGGAAACCTTAAAGGTTATTATCATATTCCAGAGGGTAATGTACGTATAACATGACTTTCTTGTATGCAATTATCTTTAGAAAGTAGTTAGCTTATAAGTCACGTAAATCATACTTGGTATACTATTTTGATTAAACATAATTTATATTTACCAAAAACTTGGAGAACATGAATGAACAGTATTAAACTAAACAAATGCAAAATAAAATAACTGGAATACACTTATGGTATATACGTATAATTCTAATGTTTAGTTGGAGTTAGAAATAAGAAGAAAAAGCAGCTCACACTGGTTTTGTTCCATTTAAGTAACGTTCAGCTACTCCCTCTAGATCATAATCTGATAACATCGTTAAGGCTATCACGAGATTTGAAACACAATCCAACAATTCTTTCGAACCTGAAATAAAAAACTTATTGAGTTTCTGTTTCAGGATCGCTAACACTGTTTATGTTTGTTTATTTATTTATATTTTAATTATAATTTTGTTTTTACAATATGATTTTCACTATCGGTATTGAGGTTTATAGATATTCAATTCAATTTCAAGGTCAAACAAACAGTATCAGCTCCTTAGTAATAAATCATGAAAAAGGTATACTGTGAATGCTACTCCTCATATTTGACTTAAAACCTTGTCTTACCCTGAAACCTTGTCTTACCCTGGACCTTATGGAAACGGCCGAGCACGACACATACGAAATATTGCAGTCTCGGTTTGATTGAGACATTTCATGAGCGGTAGTGAAATATGCTAGCTACATGTACCACTCACGCCCTCTAGCCCCGGGATGAGCAGAACTCAATATTCATAAAATCAATAGTACAAAATGTTAACCATCCCGAAGATGGCATTCATATGGTGGTGGAAATGGAGTATACTACTATCCCCATGTCGTACGGCGTATGGTCCCAGTAAATGCCCCGAAGAGCGAAATAAACTTAATGGAATTTAGTAGGGAGCAGCGGTTATGAAGCCTGCGTATCACAAGTAACAGCTAAAAGACTAAATTAAAAAGCAGACAAACATATCCTATGAGTGGTTAAACAATACCCAGAGCCTTTTATCGGCCGGAGTAGTGGAACCACCGAATCAAAAATTAAGTAAGAAAACAAAAGAAATTGAAAATATACCACCGATAACTAAATATAAGTATCGGGCTCAGCGATCTCCAAAGATCGAACGAATAATAGTACTGATTGCAAGCGCGGGGAGACGTTTTACTGTCGCCACACTGCACAAGCAACGCCACTGTGCTATAAAAAAGAGTATGATTATGGACCCTTGGAAACGGCCGAGCACGACACGTACGAAATATTGCAGTCTCGGTTTGATTAAGAAATTTAAATAAAATATAAACCGGTAAATTTGGATCTAGAAATTTAACTTAGTTAACAGCATCATGCAATGAATCTTTAACAATTAATATATATTATTATATATTTTCCAGAAAAATAGTGGATTTTATGATTAAAACAAAAACCTATTTTCACATGCGAGCCGTATCAATTTATATATGTCACTGCCGCCACTACTTTTATAAATGTCAAAACAACATTTCTTTAGAGAAAACTATTAAATATATAGTTTCAAACGGTCTTACTAAGAAACTTAGTCGCAGACACTGTCTAGCATTTTAGGAATTGTTGTCATTTAGAGATGTCTGCTATGTCTTCCGGTTCAATTTGTTTTTTCAAAACTTGCTTCAGAACATTGGTATGAACGTTATATTATTGGATTGGAAATAACTAAACTAAGACAATGAGTTTAGATTAATGAAATCAGTCATGTATTTGAAAAGGTAAGGCGAGTTGAACTATACATTTTACTATAGGGGCGCGCAAATATATAAAGTCTATTTTTTGGTGTGGAGTGAATTGATTGAATTGGATTTCATGGTCGCACCAACAGCTAAGGTCATATGGCGACTTTCTAGCTTCAACTGGTGGAGGAATACCCAGGTGCACCTCCGGGCAATTTTCGTGCACTGGAGGGCACCTGGGTAGAATGACCGACGTTCCGCCAGCTGGATAACTTCCTCATATAAAGATTCCTTTGCCCCAGAGGGATCGAATCCACGGCGGTGAGGGGCAAGTGATTTCAAGTCAGAGACTCTCACCGCTCGGCCACGGACGACCTTGGTTTGGAGTGAATATAGGATTTATTTTCACCGAGAAGTGAGAAAACAATACCGCTGAAAATACCTGTTTGTGGCTGCTGTCTGACACATGTAAGGTTAGTCTTAATGTCCGTCAGAGTTAGTGTTACGTTCTCTGTTGTTCGTACTGTAGCGTGGTACCTTCCTGTAGACTCCTTTTAGTAAATATAACTAATTTTATAATCGTTTAATAAAAATTAATAGGCATAAAAATAGTGAAAGACAGATGAAAGAATGTAAGTATACGTTTACATTTCAGTTTATAAATCAGAAATTATTAATACATCCTATCATTATTTGTATTTGTATCATTATTTAATTTACACATAAATATATCGATATATTGTATTATATACAGCATATTTTATATAATAAATTTAGATTTTATATACTTTAATACAATGTATTTTTTCTTCGATATACTAAGAACAAAACATTTATAATGGATAACTGTTTCGAAGTTAAATCAAGATTGTGTGATGATAAGTAAATGTGTGTGTTCATTTACTTGTTCCTGATGATGAATCGAGCCTGACATCAAACCATTCGGTTTTATGAGTTTCACAGCATCGATCAAAACACGTGTCTTTTTGACAAAGGTCAATTTTCCGTTTGAGAATGCTTTCATTGTAGGATACTCTGCAATATACATGCTCATAATGGTTCGATATTAGAACGAGAATTACCCTGCTTATAACGAAAAGTGAACGGTGCATACCAATGTTGAAATCGTTTTGTTTACACCGTTGAAAAAATTATATGAATGTCTAATAGTGTAAGTTCGTGAGTGTTATTTTAAAAATGTCCATCAAATTAGAAAGTAACGGATTTTAACGAAAATATTGTCAATGTATGTTTTCTTATTTAATAAATGCCTGCATTACCTCAGGTTATTGAGTCTCACATTATATTGATACAATATCAACTTACCAACGGTACACGCTGTGTTCGAATGGAAATACTTATCTCTTGGAGTACATTGTGAAGAATATAAGTTCTATATCAAAGTTCTTGACATGTTTTTGTGATAATCAAATGTTATCAAATACTTTTCACGTGTTGTCCTATCTACATGTTTGCCATTTCAACAATACATAACAGATGCAGAAGATATTATTTCAAATAAATAACTTAATACAGTTTGTCATTAAAATCTACAATACACAATACTTAAATCGAATGCCGCTTTGTAGGCGTGTCTTT
>JAWPHD010004037.1:0-199259 GCA_037043455.1 Cyrtodaria siliqua
AAATTTATTTTGGAAAACGGTAAAAAGGCTTAGGTTCAAAACTTCTACAACCGAATCATGTTATCGACGACATTTTTAATGACCCATTTTCACTTTAAATAGAATATCTAATGAATATGTAGTATATCTAATGAATATGTATATGATGGTTTGGTCTACGTCATAGAACTACCAAAAAAAGTGTTAAAGATTTGAACATTGGTAAGTCTACAGGTCCTAGTGAAATACTAGCAGAGATGGTAAAATGCACTATTTCAGACATCTCAGATGTATTATTACCTTTGCAGAATAGAATATATTGGATACGGGTGTCTTTCCAATAGTTTGGGGTCAAAGTATTTTATGCCCATTTCACAAATCCGGTTCATTACATGACGCTAACAACTTCCGCGGTATTTCTCTTATAGACACACTTAACAAAATTGTAACTGGTATGATGTCCAATAGGTTATCAACCTGGGCAGAAAGTCATAATAAGATTGATGAGGCCCAATCACGCTTTAGAAAAGATTATTCCACTATAGATAATCTGTTTACGTTAATGTCAATGGTTCAAAAGTATATTAGTAGGCGGGAGATTTTCTTGCCGGTTTGTTGATGTTTGTAAAGCTTTCGATACTATTGATCATACAGAGATGTTAAACAAACTTATAAGGAAAGGAGTGGGTGGTAAATATCTGACACTTTTAATTTGCCATGTATAATAATCTTTCATCATACGTTCGCACTGGTTGTGATAGTTATACTGGCGTACTTAAATGTAATATAGGGTGTCGGCAAGGATGTAAATTAAGCACGATTCTGTTCAATCTCTTTATTAATGACTTGATTGTTGAATTAAAGCTTACGTGCACCACCGGTATACTTATTTCAGAAGAAGTTGATGATATCTTTGCAATTGTATACGCCGATGACATGGCAAACTGCAATGATACCGTAAGACTCCTACAATCTCAGATAAATGTTATTTCCAACTTTTGCATTAGAATTGGTATGCAAATTAATCTAAAGAAAACAAAAATATAGTCTTTAGAAACGGGGGCTAGCTTAGAGGAAACGAAAACTGGGTTAATAATGGAAGCATTTTATAAGTATATGTGTTTATACATCACCCCGAAACTAATATGGACTAAAGCGAAAGATATGCTTACAATTCAAAGTAAAAAATCGATTATATCACTATACAAACTTGAAAGAAATGTCGGTTTCTTTGATCATTATGAACTTTTTAAATTATTTGGTACTATGGTTGTGCCAATCTTAACATATGGATCAGAACTATTGGGATGTGAATACTCCCCACAAATTGAAAATGCTCAAACCCAATTTTGTTGAAGATATTAAACGCCTTGGAACGGTCAGTGTCAAAAAAGGCCGCTGTGGGGTTTAAACCAGGTTCTAGGGTGCACCAAACCTCACTATTACCCTACTGTCATCCCAATAAAACGGGAAATGTAAATAAAGAAATCCCCGCAATGAACTATTCTCTAACCAACAAGGCAGCATTAATAGGCAATATAAGTAAAACACAAAGATGCTCGTGTATATATACATACAAAAAACAATAGCATAGAAAGCAACAAAAAAGGTTCTCAATGTCTTGGCAGAAGACAGAGCAGCAAGAGAACAAACCATTGAGGGCACGACAAGACAAGATTGCAGACAAACATTAAACGTCGCCGTCCTTTTGGGCTTTAGATAGATGTCATCATAGGGTCAGAACCACTTTTGATAAACCTTTTAACAAGTTTAACAAAGATAGTATGAAAGTGAACGTGACCAAGGATCTTACGAAGTTTGTAAATCACGTCACCATAGAAGTCAGGTTGTGATATTCCTTGTCGTAGAAGAGTTTTTAAATTATTTTAATATTTGGAAAGAAGACCGGGGTTATGATAGTACTATTTTGCAAAGGGTTTACGAAATTACGGAAACTGTAGCCCTTATGGAATGAATGAATGGTGTTTTACGGCACGTCGACACACAAATAGGTCATATTGTGCGCAAAAACTGATGAAAGATGAAGAAATGAAGCAGTAAATATAAATACATAAAGATAAAACTATTAACAAATAAGGGATGATATGGGAGTAATATAAACTATGTATAAATGTAAATCAACAAATGCCCGTCAACGGATGTATAAACAAGTAAATATATATAAGAATATATTGTAATGATTTTTATAAAGAAGGATAAAAATATCGGACAGGGAAAGCAGCATTCAAGGACGACAGTCAACCACAAAACACAAAAACAAACACGCAAACAGACAAACGAAAAGGTAAAAGTAATAAAAAATGCAAACGACATCACAAACACAAAAGGGTTGACAATAGGGCTACCGCCTTGGAACGGTCAGTGGCAAAGTAGGCCACTGGGGGTTTAAACCGGTTCTAAGGTGCACCAAACCTCACACTTACCCTACTGTCAACCCGATTAAAACAGGACAGTGTAAATAAAGAAATCCCCGCCATGATTAAATCTCTAACCAACAAGGCAGCATCAATAGGCAATATAAGTAAAACACAAATATGCTCGTGTAAATACAATACAAAAAAACAATAGCCTAGAAAGCCTCAATGACTTGGCAGAAGCCAGAGAAACAAGAGAATAAACCATTAAGGGCACGACAGGAAAGATTATAGACAAACATCAAACGCCACCGTCCCAATGGGATTTAGGTAGGTGTCATCATAGGGTCAACAGCCTGTCCGGTCATCGTACAATTAAAGAGGAAAACAGTGTGGCGAATTGTAAAAGGGTCCACCACCAAGCATGCAGTACGTTGCAAAATGATAGGGTCATAACCTCTTTTGATAAACTTTTTAACAAGTTTAATAAAGATAGTATGAAAGTGATCATGACCATAAACCTTACGAAGTTTATAAATCACATCACCATAGAAGTCAGGTTGTGATAGTCCTTGTCACAGAAGAGTCCTTAAATTACTTTTATATTTGGAAAGAAGATCAGGGTTACGATAATAAAATTTTGCAAAGGTTTTACGAAGTTTATGGTAACGGTAACCCTGATTGAGTAGCTTTTTAGTTATACAAAGATTACGAATATTAAAGTCCTCAACTCGAGTACAAGCTCTTGAAAAACGAATAAGTTGAGACACATACACCCCATAAGAAGTTGCTCGGGGCACATCCCCATCCAAGTGGGGGTAGTTAACAATGTCAAAATTAAAATCATCTCTCTTGTCATAGATTTTGCTAATTATTTCACCATTTTCAATCGAGAGATCTAAATCAAGAAAAGAAGCGTTATTATCAGATACATTAGCTTTATTAAGCTGAAGTTCTTTAGGATAAATATTATGAACCATAGTTGGAAAGAAAGGGTTGTCAATGTTCAGTATGTCATCCAGATACCGAGAGGTGTCATTAAAAGATTCAATAACATCTGCCTGGGTATCTGGTGAAAGACTCAACATGAAATCCCTTTCATAGCAAAATAAAAACAAATCTGCGACAAGTGGTGCACAGTTCGTACCCATAGGGATACCAACAATTTGTATATAAACGGTGGTACCATACCTGACGAAAATATTATCTAATAGGAAGATAAGTGCTTCACAAACTTCATAGCAAGTGCACATAGTATAATTGTCTAAACTGCCGTTAGTGAAAAACGCTTTAATATTATTACATGCCAAAAATGCAGTATTTTCTCTAGCGAATGTTTTTTGAATAAGAGAAAATAGCTTGTCTTTAATAAGATGATGTGGTAAGATTGTATATAGTGTAGAGAAGTCATAAGTACTTATTGATGAAACTTGACCTTTATTGAAAACTTTATCAAGAACGTCTCCTGAATTTTTTATAGACCAAAATAAATTAATCCCAGAGTTTTCATAAGTTTTATTACAATATAGTTTAACGTGATCTTTAACGGCAGTAAGACAAGAAGTTAAAAGTTTGGAGATGTTTGTTGTGGTTCAGGCACTAGAATTAGAAATAAAGCGAGCCTTATACGGATTTTTGTGTTATTTAGGAATCCAGTACATGGTAGGCAGTTTATTTTGCTTATCGTATACACCAGCCTTGAAAGTAGTGCACCGAGTGATATGTGCGGAAACAACATCATCCTCAGTAGAATTAACTGGAGTATACGAATTGGTGCTGCCGAGTTCCAGAGATAAAACATTGACGTAATGTAGGCGTCAAACAATAATTACATTATTAGCTGCTTTATCTGCAGGAACTAAAACAAATTTATTATGAAATTCCTGAATTCCCGATTTTAGATTACGAAAGGAAAACCTAGGTCTCGGAGGTAGTAAAGAGGGGTTAGCATTATACAAGTTAATACGTGTATCTATAACTTTAAGAATTGACTTTTTCCAAGTAGAAAGCGAGTTTGGGTCCGCATGTTCTCTACGACACCATTTTATACTAAAATCTTCAATGGAGTGGGCGATCTGGGCACGACAGGCATTAAAATCAATAGTTGAAGGTAAGCTATATTTAGGACCTTTCGAAAACAAATGCCGAATACGTTTATCAACAATATCAAAATTACAAGTGATGACATGACCTGCTGGAGCATAGCAAAATTTTGATGGGTTGCATTCACATTCCTTAGGAGTATTATGTACTATATCAAGGTCAGAAACTATATTGTTGTAATTGAAAATAATATTTCTAATAGGCTTTTTATATTTATAACAAATTACAGGACTTTCGGAATTTTTGAAATATATCGTGATAGAATCAACTACATGAGTATCCCGAAAAATACTAGGCATGACAATGAAATCAATACCTTTATCAATATACAGTAGTTTTAGAAAATGCCTGACGTGATCCGACTCCTTGTCAATATGGGGTCGGAGAACATGTTGTGTGTAACTATGGAAGCAGTGTTATACAAGGGATCTGTACGAATGAAAAAAATTGTCGGCTTCCTCGTCGATCAACTTTAGTGAAAAAATAGACAAAGAGGTAAGCTGTGAAAGCATAGAGTGCTTTCCAGACTGTTTAAAAATGGTATGTAAATCAGCGACAGAAATAATTACACGCGATTTACGTTTGATGTTACCATTACGCCTAAGACCATGAGACCTAGATTTTACGCTTTCGAATAGAAAATATAGAAACAATGTCAATATTAGGATCTTTAGAAATATTTCCTTCTTGATAAATATTGTCATTAAGGCCGAGTGGGTAAGGTGTCTGTAAGTTTTTCATCCACTTAAGTTCTGCAATATGTCTAGCTTTTATTTTGAAGCTTTAAGTAGCATCATTATCAAAAAATAAATATTCAACCGGTTAAACAGTTACGTAATTAGAATTATGACCTGACTGAAGAAAGTGTTGGTACAAGTAATTTTTTAACTTTTTAGGATAACTTGCAATATATTTGTGTTCACGAAATCGAACTTTTAAGGATCGACCTGTTTGTTCAATATATTGTATACCGCAAAGTGGTGCATTTCAAGTCAGAACATAAATGACGTGAAAAGTACGTCAATCAACATTTGAAGCTAGACATACATTAAACAATTTACCATTAACAGCTGATTTAATGGTGGACTTGCACGATCAATAATTGCAACAACTGCACCTCTTAGCATTGCACTTATAAATAGAGGCAAACACCCTGCGTCTTGAATGAACTAAATGATTTCTGAAAGGAGACTTAAAGTCTGATTATTATAATGATTTATATAGTCTGATTTCTTTCAGAAAATCTAAAACAAGACTTAAATCTATAGTATCAAATAACTCTTTCATAGTATTAACATTGTAGAACCTTTGACGCTTAGGATCAACGTCTACACATTCCAATAAGATGTGTTTGACCGTTAACAGTGCAAAGCAGGGTATACATTCTGGTAATTGTTCACCTTGTAATAAATATGAATGAGTATAACGTGTATGCCCTATCCTGCACCGGGCTAGGACTACTTCTTCTCGACGAATGGGTCAGCTAGAAGAACGCCATTCTCCGAGCAACGGTTTATCTGAATGAATGAATGAATGGTGTTTTATGGCACGTCGACACATAAATAGGTCATATTGTGCGCAAAAACCGATGAATCGTGAAAGAATGAAGTAGTAATTAAAAACAATGTAAACGTATAAAGATAAAACTATCTACAAATTAGGGATGCATTGACTGGAGTTTATTGTTAATTGACAAATCCCAAACGGCTTGCCAAGAGACGAATATATGTGTTAACTTTTAAAATCAGTATAAGGTAATTTAGCATTAGATATATGTAAACTTAATGCTGCTTTAGCAGCACTATCAGCTCTATCATTACCACGCATTCCTACATGGCTTGGAAGCCAGCAGAAAATAATAACATTATCAACTATAAGAGAATTGTACTTTTGTAAAAGTTGAAGCACAACTGGGTTATCATGTTTCATATTACCCAGGGCTTGAAGAGATGAAAGGGAATCAGAAAATATTACAAAATGGTCATCATCAATTGCCTTAAGTTCAGCTGAAATGATAGAGGCCTTGTCAGGCAGGTGCCTCTTTATGCTGTGTTTGTGAACAACAGCTGCTGCAGATACCTTATCTACATCTTTAGAACCATCTGTGTATATGTGTGGAAAGTTACTGTATTTCGATTTAATTTCATTAAATTTGCTTTGAAAGACAGTAGGATCTGTACTGGATTTGTTACTATTACAAAGATCAAAAATAATTGTTGGTGTTTCCAAAGTCCACGGTGGAATTTGTGGTACTTTGTACTTGGCAATCAAATTTAGGTCGATTTCAGTGTCTCTTAATTTTGGTTTAATACGAAGACCAAATGGTCGAATGGCCTTCGGTTTTCGATCAAAAAGCGGTTCATAACTAGGATTAAAAACAGTGTTGAAAGTTGGGTTTGAGGGGTTAGATTTTAATTTAATGGCATACCGAATGGCTAATTCGTCCCGTCTATAAGACAGTGATGGTTCATTTGCTTCAACATATAGACTTTCGACTGGTGATGTACGAAAGGCACCTAAGGCGAGTCGTAATCCTTGAAGTAGATTTTTAGTTTTACAAAGTTTACGAATATTGAAGTCCTCAACTCGAGGACAAGCTCTAGAAAAACGAATAAGTTGACAAACTTATTGCTCTCATTCCAAAGACTTGCGCTAAAGAAAAAACTACATTTTTGGCCTGTAACAATATTAATGCGTTTTTTACTAACGGCAGTTACACTATGTGAACTTGTCCAAAAGTTTGTGAAGCACACTCTTTGTCCTATTAATTACTATTTTCGTCAGGTATTGGTACTATTGTTTGTAGACAAATTGCTGGTATCCCTATGGGTACTAGTCACAGAGTTGTTTTGTATTGCTATGAAAGAGATTTCATGTTGAGTCTTTCACCAGATACTCAGGCGAATGTAATTGTACCTTTAATGACACCTCTCGGTAACTGGATGACAGAACATTTGCCATACATCCTGTTCTACTATGGTGTATCCTAATTAACTTCAACGCAACAAAGCTAATATGTCTGATTCTGTCGCTTCCTTTCTTGATTTACATATCTCTATTGAAAATGGAGAATTATTAAGTAAACTCTTTGACAAGAGAGATGATTTTAGTTATCCCCACTTAGATGGAGATGGTCCCCGATGGTCAACGTATTCGTTTTTCTAGAGCTTGTAGTCGTGTTGAGGACATTAATATTCGTATTCGTAATCTACGTATGACTAAGAAGCTACTCCACCAGGGCTACCGTTACCATAAACTTCGAAAAGTCTTTGAACATTTTATTTTTCTAACCCTGATCTACTTTTTAAATACAAAAGTGGTTTAAGAACTCGTCTGCGACAATGACCAACACAACCTGCCTTCTACGGTGATTTACAAATTCGAATGCTCGTTGGTCATAATCACTTTCATACAATCTTTATTGAACTTGTTAAAAAGTTTATCAATATAGGTTATGACCCTATCATTTTGCAACGTACTGCATGTTTAGTGGTTGGCCATTTACAGTTTGCCTCTATGTTTTACTCTTTGATTGTCAGAAAAACGGGCAGATTGTGGTCCCTATGATGACGTCTACCTAGATCCTCAAAGGACGGTAGCGTCTGATGCTTGTCTTAAATCTTGCCTTGTCTTACCCTTAATCCTCCATCAGGGTTATCGTAACCATAAGTTACGTAATACTTTTTCTAAGTTGTATTGTCGTAACACTGATCTGCTCGACAACTTTAATAGCAATCTTAAAACGCTTTTGCGACAAGGTTTATCACAACCCGTCTTTTATGGAGATGTGATTTACAAACTTAGGAAGATCGTGATAATTTTCATGAGTTATTTATTTAAATTATTAGAACATTTATAAACAGTGGTTACGACCGAAGTATTCTGCGGCGCACTACATGCTTAGTTGCAGACCCTTCTACAGTTTGCAATTATGCTTTTCTCTTTGATTGTAAGAACCGGACGGGCGGTGGACTCTATGACAACTTGTTCTAAATCCTGTAAGGCGGGAACCGTTTGATTTATGTCCTTCACTCCGTTTTATCGTGCCCTTAACAGTTTTCCCCTTGATACTCTGACTTCAGACAAGTCATCGAGTACATAGGAGATTAGCATCTTGGGTTTAACTTATTTTTTTATATATTATATACATGAACATTTCTGTATTTTTTCTTATTACACATATCTACGTTTTCTCAAATGTAAAGGGGTTAAATCAGCGGGGATTATACACTGTCCTGTTGTTTAGGAATGATGACAGGGTAAGAGTGAGGGTTGGTGCACCCTTGAACCGGTTTAAACTCCCCGTAGGTCCCTTTTGCCACTGACCGTTCCAATGCGGTACCCCCGTTGTCAACCCTTATATGTTTGTCTTGTGCTTTTTTACTGAATGTGTTTGGGATGAACTTTTTGAATCACCTTTGTGCTGTAATACTTGTTGGAGTGACTGTATTCTGTGAATGCTACTCTTTCTGTCGAACTTATAACCTTTTCTTTGTTATCGTGTTGCTCTGGCTTCACCCAAGTCATTGAGTACTTGCTTTGTGGCTTTCTAGGCTTTTGTTTGTTATATTCATATATACATAATTTATGCACTTATGTTTTATACTTATATTGCCTATTAATGCTGAAATGTTTGTCAGAGAATATAACCTGGCGGGGATATCTTTATTTACACTTTCCCGTTTTATTGGGATGATAATAAGCTAAGAGTGAGGTTTGGTGCACCCTAGAACCTGGTTTAAACCCCTAGCGGCCCTTTTTGTCACTGATATGGGCCATATTGTCCACTGGCCGTTCCAAGTCGGTAACCCTGTCTTCCTCAACCTTTGTGTTGTGTATATTCGTTTTCAATGTGTATTTAGTTTGCTCTTTGTGGTGCAGTGCGGACCTGCGGTGCCATGGCGTTTGGGTGCTGTAGTGTCTAAAGGGCCATTTTCCTCATAGTGTTTACCACATTTCGTAAATAACATATAGTTTAAACCAACAGATGTTCTGGACTGTTGAAAATTGACTAGAATAATATCCCTTATCGCTAGATTTATTGTATTACTTTTAATCACAATATGCAAATGTCATCACGAGCAATAGCATAAAATCTGTTTTCATGCACTATATGGTAATGCATATTTCTGTACATTTTGACAAAGCAGGTGTTCTGGCTTTTGCAAATTACCTACAATATATTAATATCGCTTATCAGTAGATTTAGTGTTATACATACTATTACAATATTCAAATATCATTAGTACTAGTAGTATAAATCAGTGTTTTATGATTGTGAAATTTACTTGTTTATTATATGACAGGTGTCCGACCATATATGTTATCAATTGTCCATTCCCAGTATCCAATGTATATACAATACAATAGGAAAACCTTTAAAAGAATTTCTTTGCATGAAAGAAACAAAATACGACAATAATATGTTTACGAATGAAGAAGGATAAAAATATCGGACAGGGAAAGCAGCATTCAAGGACGACAGTCGACCACAAAACACAAAAACAAACACGCAAACAGACAAACGAAAAGGCAAAAGTAATAAAAAATGCAAACGACATCACAAACACAAAAGGGTTGACAATAGGGTTACCGCCTTGGAACGGTCAGTGGCAAAGTAGGCCACTGGGGGTTTAAACCGGTTCTAGGGTGCACCAAACCTCACACTTACCCTACTGTCATCCCATTAAAACAGGACAGTGTAAATAAAGAAATCCCCGCCATGATCTAAACTCTAACCAACAATGCAGCATCAATAGGCAATATAAGTAAAACACAAATATGCTCGTGTAAATATAATACAAAAAAACAATAGCCTAGAAAGCCACAATGAAGGTACTCAATGACTTGGCAGAAGCCAGAGCAGTAAGAGAATACACCATTAAGGGCTCTCTCTCTCTCTCTCCCATTTTAGAGAAGCTGAAAACCTCAGTTGTAAACCTAAATCATTTCGTTTTCACTTTGATTATTGATTATTGTCAATCAATTATTGTGAAAAAAGGATTTGAATAAGCGATATAAAAACGCGACAGTAGTTTAAAAGATGCATTTTAGAACTATTAAACTACAGTAGAAGAATTGTCCTATAGAAATCACAGCACCTAAATGCAATGGCACCGTAGGTCCGCAGTGCACCACAAAGAGCAAATTAAATTTTCTATGAAACGGACAACGCAAAGCGTGGTGAAGACAGGGTTAGCGACTTGAAACAGTTGGTTAGCACAAATCGATTTCATGCGTTCACAACCTCGCTATTATGTCTTTAGCGCTCAAAGTGACAAGACACGGTAAATAAAAATACATCCAATCAAAAGGAAATCTCTAACAATAACGTCCACATCCAGAGAAATGTAACTGTAAAAATATATATAATATAAATGAGGAAACCATTCCTGCAAGCATTGTTAATTAAGGAGAGCACTTCAAACTCATGTGAGCCTCTTGTTCATAACCGCGTGTGTTTCAACGGTTAATAAGTACAATATCTTGTTTAATTAACCATTAATTTAGGTGTTGCCTCTCAAGAACTGGGCAATACAATCGAGTCTGATACTTTCACTCGTTTTGTGTTTGTTGCTTCCAATGAATCCCCTTTTCAGAATTTATTGTATTCTATTAGTTGACTGTCGGGACATCGCAGTGCATAGCGGACCCGCTTCTTGCTAATGCGAACCGGGTTCGAATCCCGGTCTGGGAAGTTTATGCGATGGTATGATGGCTAAATCGGACAGGTGGAGTTTTCTCCTGGTCCTCCGTTTTCCCGTCGATAGATTTAATTGTTATACGTATCGTGCCGACTTTATTTTGAATAGAGTTTTATTATTAATTTATTGATATGCTAATAATACACAATTAAATTCTATAGGATAACATCAGTTCTTATTAATGAAACTACTTCACCTGCTATTCAGTTCCTATATAAATATAAAACAATTCAAGTAACGTCGAATCTGTCCAGCGTCCATATAGGTAAGTAAACTTTAAGTTCTGTATTTATAAACTATTGTCTTAATATTATATAACAATTAAAATACTCGTTAACTTCCATCTGTTAGCTTTCATAGAGAGGATGACTTTAAATTCTGACAATTCAACCACAAAAGTAACTCTGTTCAACGTCAATCGAGGATATTACTTTAAAATCTGTAAAAAAATAAAGTCTTAAACTAATGTAACAGTTTGACTAAAGTCATTCTGTACCTTCACAGCACACAGAGGATGTTACATTATATTCTGTATTCATTAAATACTGTCTTAATATGAAGTAACAATTCATACAACTGAAATCAAATGAATTCTTTTGGCGGAGATGACGAGCGTGCGAGTCACCCATACGCCAAAAGAACGAGTTCCAAGTAATATTTCTCCATACAATTCAGTTTTATTGTATACTTTCATATTGTTTTCTGCTAATATTATATAAAACTACTTTTGTACCATACATTTTTAAAGAATGCGTGTTATTTCCGCATGTTTGTGTTGTTGTTGGTTCATTTTTGTTTTCGCGATTCGGTGCGGTTGGATAATCTTCAAAACAAATGGAAGCGCTCACGATATAATCAATTCCATATCCTAACAAGTTTAATGCTTAATTACGTCTTCTTCGGCATTGTTTTGAGATACAATAATAATGGTGTTTTTATAGATTTACTTCGAGATAATTTCTTACAGAAATGTTCAAGTTTTTTAACCTAGACAGTGATGGTGAGAAGAATTCCCACCTCTGTGAGGGAGCGTAATATTCCCACCTCTGTGAGGGAGCATAATATTCCCACCTCTGTGAGGGAGCGTAATATTCCCACCTCTGTGAGGGAGCGTAATATTCCCACCTCTGTGAGGGAGCGTAATATTTTGGATGTATATCTAAGCTTGTCGTGTTGAAGGAACTTAATCATGCTGATACATAATAACAATCATGTCTCAGCTGATCTTTGGCAATAGTTATTTTAAAAAACCGTTACACTCTGGCACTTGAGCCACAAATATTATAAAACAAATATTATAAAAAAAGAAAAAAGAGTTTACTTCGGGTTGTACTCAAAGAAGTGATCCGATTGGATACTATTTTAATAGTAAAAACATACGTAATCAGCCTCGGAAACCGAAAATCATCAAATCGGGTCAATTCTTTCAGTACAACCGGACGTAAACGGAAATATTGTAATGGAAGCAATCGGCGATTTGACTTAACTTTTCCCCCACAGAGTGCTTTTTTTACACGAACTGTGAATATACTGTTATAAATTGGAATCAGACCTAGATGCAATATCGGTTAACGAGAAATATGAAGACAGGACAACATACTCCCTTGCTTTAAAAATCAATGGTCTCCTGACAATCTAAAATAAAAACAGCTTACTGATTAAAATCTGAAACAAAAGACAAACATAAGACATCCACAAAGCACGTCAGCACACAGTCAAAGCACAATCACACCGAACCTGTGCCCAAACGTGCCCCCAAATATAACAGGTGGTAAAAACATCGCGCCTCAACCGGGACTCGAACCCAGGGTCTCTGGCTTACCGTACCAGCGCTCTAACCATTGAGCTATCGAGACACACGGTTTTGCAATCGATAATTTACCAATTACCTGTACCCGGTTACACAACTAAAGTCACTTTGTACAAATGTACCTTCCATCTGTTCTTAGCCCATAGATGATATAACATTAAATTCTGTATTTTATAAAACATTGTCAATAGAGGTTTTACGTTATGAAATATATATGATAAATATAACAATTCATTCAAACTCTATTTTAGTTTCGATATATTACAATTCTATTAACATTTGCAATCAAAACATTAACATGTAACTACATTCAAGCATTTACAATAAAGCAAAAGTCCCATTATATGCTCTTTGGCGGTGATTTTTTCAGAAGTTATTAGTACGGCCAGTCGAACGGCTTGACGGCCATTTGGACGGTGACTTTTGATGGTTGTTTGCAATCTTGTCTTGTCGTGCCCTAAATGGTTTATTCTCTTGTTGCTCTGGCTTTTGCCAAGTTATTGAGGACCTTCTCTGTGGCTTTCTAGGATTTTTCTTTTGTATTTATATATACACAAACATCTTTGTGTTTTACTTATATTGCTATTAATGCTGCCTTTGTGGTTAGAGAATAGTTCATGGCGGGGATTTCTTTATGTATACTGTCCCGTTTTATTGGGATGACAGTAGGGTAATTGTGCGGTTTGGTGCACCCTAGAACGTGGTTTAAACCCCCAGCGGCCTTTTTTTCCACTGACCGTTCCAAGGCGATTATTTTTACATATATATACATAATTTATATTACTACCATATCATCCCTTATTTGTAAATAGTTTTATCTTTATACAGTTACATTATATTTTTAATTACCACTTCATTTCTTCATCTTTCATCAGTTTTTACGCACACTATGACCTATTTATGTGTCGACGTGCCGTAAAACACCATTATTTCATTAATTCATTCATTCAGTCGAACGGCCAGTCGAACCAATAACATGGCCGAACCTGCCGATAAGGCATATTTAAACACCTGAAATATGTGGCATTCATCCTTTCCAGGTATTACAAAGAAGTGTATGTCAGAAGACCTTTTCTACAACGTCCTTGACATATCCAACTGTTATAACCTTCAGGTAAGACTATATTTAGTTGATAATTTAGTATACTTTGTAGATTAGTCGTAGATTTATAAACAAGTAATCCAAATTACATGTATTATTACTTTTCTCTAGCTCGACTATTCGAAGAATAACAGAGCTGATGCAATCATTTTGGCACGGCGTCCCACTCCACTTCGTGTTGAGCGTCTAAGCTGTGTATATAAGCCTATCTTCTCCTACCTCTATCATATTTTGGCATGTATTACTTATAGTATTATCTAAAGGGTTGCAACAGAAATGTTGGTTCATATAATCCCTGCTCCCATTAAACCAACATGCTGATAGCCATTAAAATGTACAATGTCCCGTTTCACATCGAATTTAGCATATAAGCTGTATTGTTAGGTATATTTCTTGAAGACCACGCTCAACCAAATGGCGGTATGTGATTTACATGTTACAGTAATGTTACCTTCTATAAATGCTGGGCTCCTATGCAACCGAAATCGCGATATCCCGTTACATTGCAATAACACACATCAAGGTTTTGGTTTCGTGTCAGCTGTCGTATACGTCAATATCTGTTTAATTACGTGTCCTAGCTCAACCAAATTCTGCCATGGTATTCATATAATATATATCTAGATTATGTAGTTTAGGCTCAAATGAATCTTGGGGTTCGAGAGATTCCACCTTAACATAGCCTATGCAATGTGCAATACCTTTGGATAAGGTAGGGTCCAAGCTGTTGCTATGACGTGTCTTTTACAATTATTATTCGTAGCTTCACCATGTTTGGACTCCATATAACCACAACCCCAGCCGAAAACGATCCAAACCACCGAACTAATTTGTACTACATAAAAACACGTATAAAGGCGGCTTTATTTCGAATTATTGTGCCTGCACCACCACAAACATCTCCAAACGTTTAACTTATTGTCTTACTGCCGTTAAAGATCACGTTAAATCTTATTGTGCTAAAGCTTATGAAAACTCTGGGATTACTTTATTTGGTATATTGAAAGTTCAGGAGACGTTCTTGGTAACATGTGCAATAAACGTCACGTTTCATCTATTATAAGTACTTATGACTTGTCTATTATAGACAAATTGTTGGTATCCCTATGGGTACGAACTTTGTACCTCTTGTCGCAATTTTTTCTTGTATTGCTATGAAAGAGATTTCATGTTGAGTCTTTCATCCGATATTCAGACAGATGTAATTGAAGCCTTTAATGACATCTCTCGGTATTTGGATGACATGAAAACCCTTTCTTTTCTACTATGCTTAATAATATCTATCCTAAGGAACTTCAACTCAAGAAAGCTAACATTTCTGATACTGTCGCTTCTTTTCTTGATTTACATCTCTCTATTGAAAATGACGAAATAATTAGTAAAATTTATAAGAAAGATGATTTTAATTTTGATATTGTAAATTATCCTCATTTAGATGGGGATGTTCCCCGAGGTATTTCTTATGGGGTCTATCTTTCTCAACTTATTATTTTCTCTAGAGCTTGTAGTCATGTTGAGGACTTTAATATCCGTAAATTTGTATAACTAAAAAGCTACTCCAGCAGGGCTATCGTTACCATAAACTTCGAAAAACCTTTGCATAATTTTATTATCGTAACCCTGATCTACTTTTAAAATATAAAAGTAATTTAAGAACTCTTCTGCGACAAGGACTATCACAACATGGGCCCCGTTTTATTAAACATCTTACGATAAGTCTCAAATTTTAAAACTGTTCACATTGTGAATCGACACTGAGCTTCCAGTGGGATTCGAAGCCGCAGCGGGGAGAAGCGAGAAAGTTTCAAACTCGGCGTATTTACCCTTACAACGTCCGAATGTTGCAATACGTGACATAATGGTGCAAATAACAGTAATACTATATTTTACTGTTATTAATATTATTACTGTTAATTTTCACTGCTTCGCATATTATATTTAACAAATATTTTCCAGTATTTTTATTGATATTCATATAATAAAAGTAATTGTAAAAGAAAGCAGAGTGATTCCGTGTTGCTTTAAAGTACAATATCGCTTAAGCCTGCGCTAGGAGGCGCGAGAGGTGTTCGTCTTATAATTACCTCTCATGAACAGACTCAATAAAACCGAGACCGCTACTTTTCTCTCTTGTTTGTGTTTGTTGTTTCGAAGGGATCACCTTTTCAGTATTTATTTATATAGATATAACTACGAGTTACTGTTACAATTATGATATTAATCCATGGGAATAGGTTACCCTATTGTCATCCCAATAAAACGGGATGGTGTAATAAAGAAATCCCCATCTCCTCTGGCAAACTAGGCAGCATTAATAGGCATATACGTATACTACAAAGATGATACAGTTTACCTACTTTACATATTTATTATATCAAGGCCTTAAATTTGGCATTTGATACTGTTAGATAAATTAATAATATGTGTATAATTAAACAGGCTCGAAACATCACAATAGCAACTAGTTATTAAAGTTTTTAATATATTTACAGAATGAAGCCATGCAAATTAACATTCATCGTTCTGGTGGCGCTACTCGTTATGACAGTCACGGCAAATAATGAAACTGGTTATGGTGGTAAGCCTCGTAGTGTCAAAGCCAATGCTGACCCGCTGAGTCATGAAAGACGTGAAATGGCAGACACTCATTATACACAGAATCAAAAAAGGCACGGTTACGGCAAACCAGACATACAACACCGGTAGTCAAAGAAGTAACCACATATTCGGAAGGCTTCTCCAGACCTTGACAGCTTTTAAGTGATGAACAGAAAACAATAAACACATATATTGATGTATAACAAACGTATATATTATAAACAAATACGGTATGCACTTCTACCAGCACTGTTTATTCGTGTGTGTTTGTGTGTGTGTGTATGTAGCAATAGCAATAGCAATATTTATCACTTTGATAATCTCTTTCAAATAAAATGAAATAAACCAAAACAGCAACGTGGACAAATAACAGATTAACGATTCATATATTAATTAATAATATATCATGCAAGTTGTATGTAATATTTACTCAAAAGGTCTATGTTTTCTTACAAGCACAATAGGAGTTTCTTAGGCTATGTTTAATATTTGAAATATATCACAGTCTATCAGATCTAGTGATGTTTTTATTTTATTGTCCTTACATTTCTCTGGAAGTTATGTTATATTAGTTTTTCAATTTAGGACATAATAATATATACTCTTCAATGAAAATGCTATTTCTCGTAAAATAAATTCATTTTCTGTAGTTTATTGGCTGTGTTTACTAAAATAAGTATAAAAGTCGAACTGGAAATGCAGCTTTCACAGAACACAGTAAACCCCAAAACAGGCAAAAAGACAAACATGAATGGCAATGTTATAATATATGAATAAAGGCATATGACGTCACAAACATAAAAAGGGTTGACAATAGTACTACTGCTTTGGAACGGTCAGTGACAAAAAAGGCCGCTGGGGGTTTAAACCAGGTCCTAGGGTGCACCAAACCTCACACTTACCCTACAGTCATCCCAATAAAACGGGACAGTGTAAATAAAGAAATCCACGCCACATAACACAGTTGACAATTATGAATAGGGCTACTACCTTGGAAAGTTACTTGCCAAAAAGGCCACCGGGGAGTTTAAATCAGGTTCTATCGTATCGTATATTCAAAAACAACTTATTTATGTTTTTGTTAAAGTTTAACTGTGTAGTAGTATTCATTATTTGATGAGAATTTTGACTTTTCAAACACATACACAAAAAATCAGAAAGCTAACATGGAGCTTTTATCTCATTACTTAGGACTTCTTCAGCAGACCGATGTTACTCAACTGGTCATTAACACCGCTCGAGGGATTAGTGAGCGATGTAAACATCTGGTCCTAGAGAATTTATCTCAAATTCTTTTTACAACATAATGTGTACACAATAGAAGAACAAACATTGGAACGAAAGTAAACTACTTTGGTTGATGTTCTCCTACGTTTTGCTATGTAAATTAGAGTTACATGTACATATGCACGTTTAAATAGTGCAATTCGTCACCTATTTGTGTCTATCACAAAGAGTACATGGACGCCGGTATTTCAATATTTAAAATCGACCCTTTTCTGAAAGAAGTTTGCTATTTAAAAGACGAAAATTGTTTTTTTGAAAGGAAATTGTATAAGTACAGCGCAATTATTTATTCAGAATAGTGTGTAAAGTTAAATTTGGTTGACTGTGGTCCTTGAATGCTACATTTCCTGTTCGACTTTAATTACAGTTCGACTTTAATTACAGTTCGACTTTAATATCTACATTAATATTTGTTCTACAAATATATATATACTCAGGGTCAATGAAAAGGCACCACAAAACAAATTATTTTAAAAGTTAGAATTTGAGGCGTTTTATGACAAAATATGATATAATCGATATAACGAGTCGACATTCAGGCTAGACGCAGCTGAAGCTTTTCACGTGCACAACCGCATAACTCATTTTTCAATTTCAAGTGTTTTGACACGAAGTAGTCCCAATTTGCACCCACGTGCAGTTACGCAGAAATTGCAGTTGTCTTTTAAAAAACGTTAGCTTAAGCCAATTATGAATTCAAAAACAACACAGACAATGAATAAAGTCAGTTTATACGTTAAACATCCTCATAGAATTCGTTTTGACCACTATTGGCATATTTTGCATAGCCTAACTCGCGGTTCAAATGTGAAGATCGGAAATTCTGAGTTTTTTAAACTCCAAAGTTACCGATTTCTCAAAACGGTCACAAAAAATGCGTAGTAACCGATTTGGCTTAAATTAAAGGGACACACGGCAATCTTGATTTTTTAAAAACTCACGGCGTCCCGTAAGTTTAGCTCTCAACTTGCATTTTTTCAATCATTAATATCAATTGTTAGAGTAGTTCAAAGCAAATTATTTTTCATATTACTAACTTTTTGTAATATTGCACCAATAATATATTTAAAAATTGGTAAAACAATGAAGAAAATTGAAATCTCAATTTTTTTATTTAATTATATGCAAGCAGTTGTAAAGTCAAAATGGCGCTGGATAACTAAATAGAGGAGCAAATTTTAATGTTGGAATAAAACTCAAGATTGCCATGTGTCCCTTTAACATGAATGATAGATCAGTACCTCTACTACCTTTCCTGAAAATTTCGGCAAAATTCATGACTACCCATTTTTTGAGACCGTTTTGAAAGATGGTCACCATGTTTGTCACTCAAAACACACATATTCAAAATGGCGGCTACAAGCTAATAAGCAAAACTGAAAATCAATAATAGAAACGTAAAACATGAATATTTTCTACTCCCGACATAGTTAATTCCTGTCCCGGATAAAGTGTCAGTAAATCAGACTTCCAATTCAACGTTCAATACTTTCCTGCCTGTCTTTTAACATGTTTACGGTAAAAATCAGCAGCATATAGGCGCTTATTAAAAATCCGAACTATTATAGTCGGCTATTGTTGTGTTGAATGAACTTGGATAATTGCAAGTGAATAATTAACAAGTCCAGGATTTAATGAGCAAAAAACCAGACCTATTCATGTGTTAACTATTGTTATAGTTGAATGATGTAACAAAGCTACTAACAATACAATCTACAGTACAGTTGAGCTACTGCAGTGGATGAAGGACAAGGTCATGTCATGAGTCATGTCACGTTCGCCTCGATTAGGGACACTGACAACTTTGGTGATTAGACGTAAACAAAACAAAGGTATGTACAGTCTGGGATGACATAACCGTCATATAAAGCCCTGGTACAGTACTCGGTACTGACCCATAAATGTGTTTTCCCCCTGCATGTCCATGTTTATCAATCGTTGTGTCCGTTTGCTAAAATTTAATATAAGGACTGATATAATAAATGATAGGCAAGCAAATGATGAAAATCACGGTACAGACAATCAAAACTCTTTTAAACGCTATAAATGGGACGAAAATAAATGGGACGGATTCATAAACAAGAGGGCCAAGATGGCCCTAAATCGATCACCTGAGTACTGGCACATTATCAAACTTCTTCGAAATGTTATGGTCATATACAATCTGTGCAAGTTTGGTTAAGATTGTTCAAGAAATGTGGGCTCTGTTGTGTATAACAACATTGATATAAAGACCCTTACAAAGTTTGGTAAATATCAAATACAAAATGAAGGTGCTAAAGTGTAACACCTTGGGCAGGGCCAAATGTGACCAAAGGGCTACATGTAATATATGAGAGCTTTGTGGTTTCAGAAGAAGATTTGTTAAGTTTTTCCCTATACAAGTCTATGTAAAACATGTCCGTTTGGGCGGGGCCAAATGTGACCCCACGGTTACCATTTGAACAAACTTGGTATAGGACCATAAGAGTATAGTAAATGCAAAATATTAAACCTATGGCTGTTGTAGTTCTAGAGAAGAAGACTTTAATGTGTTTCCTATATAAGTCTATGTAAAACTGTGACCCACGGGGCGGGGTAAAATTTGACGCCAGGGTCACCATTTGAACAAACTTGATAGAGGACCATAACCTTATAGTCAATGCAAAATATTAAACCTCTTGCACTTTCAGAGAACATTTTCCCCCCCCTATATATATGTCTATGTAAAACTGTGACCCCCGGGGCGCGGCCAATTTGACACCAGGGTCATCATTTGAACAAACTTGGTAGAGGACCATAAGCTTATAGCAAACGCAAAATATTAAACCTCTGGCTCTTGTAGTTCCAGAGAAGAAGATTTTTTAAGTTTTTCCCTATACATGTCTATGTAAAACATGTGACCCTTGGGGCGGGGCCAAATGTGAACTCAGGGTTACCATTTGAATAAACTTGGTAAAGGACCATAAGCTTATAATAAATGCAAAATATCAAGCCTCTGGCTCCAGTAGTTTCCGAGAAGAAGATTATTTTTTTTCTATATAAAACTGTGACCCCCGGGGCGGGGACAAATTTAATCCCAGGGTCACCATTTGAACAACCCTAGTAGAGGACCATAAGCTGATGCTACATATAATACATGAGAGCTCTGTGCCTTTTGGTTTCAGAGAAGAAGATTTTTTTCCTTTATGTCTATATGAAAAACATGCAAAATCTCAATATACAAACTTTGGGACCCGGGGCATGGCCATTCTTTACCCCGGAACTTCATTTGAACAAACGTGATAGTCTTGGCGTTGGCGATCATTTTAAAAGAAAAACTGATGAAATCTGTCAAGCGGTTCTTGAACAGAAGATTTTTTAAGGTTTCAACCGTATATAATAATGGTGGCCATCTTGGATGCAACATCCAAGATGGCCACCATGGCTGACCTTATTTTAACAAATCTAAAAAGCATTCATCTAAGTATCATCCATGTAAAGTTTGGTCAAGATTAGCCAAGCGGTTTCGGAGAAGTCGTTTGAAGAAAAGTTAACGACGACGACGGACAACGGACGGACGACGTTCGAAGAGTGATCCCAATAGATGACCTTGAGCCTTCGGCTCAGCTGATCTAAAAATATTAAATCCTCCATTGTGATTATGAAAGAAACTATTGTAAATTATGTATTAACTGATATTAACCTAGCTGTTCATAAAATTGTTGATATGTTTCATACTGCAGCAAATAATATGAAAGATTAAATGACAAACACGTTCAACCGGATTGGTGGGATGATGAATGTGAAAGCATGAAGAAAGAAAAACTCAGACAATTAAGACATTTCCGAATGATCAGTACGAGGGAAAACCTGGAACATTATAAACATAGCAAAAATAGATTTAAGCAGTATTGTAAACAAAAACAAATGAATTGCAGGAAAAATTTAAACAAGAACTAATAGAATCGCGGAATAACACAAATTTATTTTGGAAAACGGTAAAAAGGCTTAGGTTCAAACGCAGTAATAAATCCACTGAAAATGTCTCTAAAGCTGGGTGGTATGAACATTTTAAACAAGTATTGTATAATGAAGACTTGGGTAACACTATAGATTTTGAAAAACTTCTACAACAGAATCATGTTATCGACGACATTTTAATGACCCATTTTCACTTTAAGTAGAATATCTAATGAATATGTAGTATATCTAATGAATATGTATATGATGGTTTGGTCTACGTCATAGAACTACAAAAAAGTGTTAAAGATTTGAACATTGGCAAGTCTACAGGTCCTAGTGGAATACTAGCAGATATGGTAAAATGCACTATTTCAGACATCTCAGATGTATTATTACCTTTGTATACTAGAATATATTGGACACGGGTGTCTTTCCAATAGTTTGGGGTCAAAGTATTTTAGGCCCATTTCACAAATCCGGTTCATTACATGACGCTAACAACTTCCGCGGTATTTCTCTTATAGACACACTTAACAAAATTTTAACTGGTATGATGTCCAATAGATTATCAACCTGGGCAGAAAGTCATAATAAGATTGATGAGGCCCAATCAGGCTTTAGAAAAGATTATTCCACTATAGATAATCTGTTTACGTTAATGTCAATGGTTCAAAAGTATATTAGTAGGCGGGAGATTTTCTTGCCGGTTTGTTGATGTTTGTAAAGCTTTCGATACTATTGATCATACAGAGATGTTAAACAGCCTTATAAGGAAAGGAGTGGGTGGTAAATATCTGACACTTTTAATTTGCCATGTATAATAATCTTTCATCATACGTTCGCACTGGTTGTGATAGTTATACTGGCGTACTTAAATATAATATAGGGTGTCGGCAAGGATGTAAATTAAGCACGATTCTGTTCAATCTCCTTATTAATGACTTGACTGTTAGTCCACTCAGCCTGTGAACCCACATCAAACTAATTGCAACAGAAATGATTTTCTGATTTTCTGAAAGATACATATAGTGCAAAAAATCACAAAAAAGTCTAGAAAAATCTAGATAGGGGGAAATAAGTTTTTTTTATGGCTCAAAAATGTGCGTTTGTCATAAAATCACTGCAGGTTTATGTATATGTATATCTGCAACATTTTGTTACGAATAATACATTTCAATGGGGTATTACAATATAAAAACATAGCTAAATAATAGAAATTGGAAAGTTTGAATGAACTATGCATATAAATGCCTATTTTAGCACTGTTTCTTAAAATTCGCATATTGAATTACCCCACCCACTTAATTACAATGGATCTGCATTTCAATGTAAATCTGTGTTATAGGCAGTTTCATAGAACATTTTTGTGTAAACATTCATAATAAGATCGACGAGTAAGCACTGGGGGTGAAACATTGACTAATGTATGATAATCGTCGGCATTGTCGGCAACTATAAATACCCAAGTCTTTGGCATTAAAATGTTATTTCTTTACGTATTTGCAACAGAAACACTTTATCTGCACAGAAATTATTATCGTGAAAAGCATTAGGTAGTCGCAGTATGACTGACGAAGCTTTAAAAACACAGATATGTATATCTGTACATATCTGACTGTTTTTGATAAAAAAAACTATCTTGATTAAGGATCCTTCTTATTTCTTGACTTACATAAACGTTATGCATTATTTGTTAGCAAAACATGACCTCTGTGATCCAAGCTTCTTTGATAATAACTTTGGAGAGAGATAAGGAAAGTATAGTTTTATTACCATGAGTTTTTCAATACCGAGTGATGATGCACATGACAATACGTCCAAATAAACAAATTCATGCTAGCGCACTCGTTTGTTTGTGCGAACTCTCACTCAGGCTAGAAATCCCGTGTTGAAAAACTCATGGTAATTAAGTTATATAATACATTTTTCTAAACTGTTAGTATGATTTTTTCATTTGCAATACGAAATTACAGTATTTTTGCTCCCAAACTATTGTCAGTACAAAATTATAGTCATAATACGACATATTTTTGATTATAACTGTGATCACTTACATGTATACTGTCCCTTTTAACAAACGACTTGTACATACGCTTGGCAATTCGTTGCTAGAAAAATATAACCAATATACCCTGCTCCTTGAAATATACTTTTGGGTCAGATTATGGCATGTTAAAGTCCCTTCAAGTGGCAAATTTTACAACATACACCGTTTCTAAACCTGTATATAACTAAAACATTTTGAGAATCCTAACTTACACATTTTGAGAATCCAAACTCTATAGACACAATATAAACGGTTTTAACCAGCCAGGACAAATTCCAAAACTGCAGCGTCAAATTAAGAGTTATCAACTCATAATTTTTTTACGCATATTCAATCACGAGTATTTTAGGAACCCGTGAATACGTTTAATTCGGTACATGTACATAAGTATATGACCTGAACACGTGGATAGTTGAAAAATAAACGGTTTTGTAGTGTAATTTTGCCATTATTTGGCGGGGTACTTCTTTAACATTTTAATTGTATGTTGTTAATGCAGTCACTACTCTGTTTATATGCATAGAGCCTTACAGTAACTTACAGCCAGACTATGCTAATACAAATGCAAAATCAAATAGTTAACATAGTTTGCGGAGGACTTATAACTTAGGAGCCTACGCAATCAACTCAATAGAATATAATAATACTTTAAAACATATGCCAAATCCTTTGAAACATATGCCAAATGTATCATTTCAATTTCATATCGCGAACACATTTAAGAACTAGTACGCTTTTGTATTGTGCCCTATGAATGACCTTGCTTACTATGAAGCAGGGCCAACGGGTCATTTTGCAGTATATGTAGTGCATACATGACAAACGTATCAACACACATTGAAAAGTTAGCATACCAAAAAAAGTAAAATTATTTCAAAATCAGAAAGGAAATCAGATAAACACGAAATTTGGCGGTAACATATTCTGGCTTAAATATGTTTTCTACTCAAACTTATGGACTAAATTAATACTAGTTTACTATGAGAACATAAGTGAAGAGGTTTTAAATGCCAACATCCTCTTCTAGTGCTTTTGTAACATGACTCATTCTTGAAAATATCACTTGTAATAATAAGTGGTGACCAGGATAGGTTGTGGTAGTGTCTTGATAGATCTCTTGCATCGATCAGAACGATAAATTGTGTATATCTATGCCTATAACATTAATACAAACTACTTGTAATTAGGTAGTATTAGTACTTCACCTCACCTTGCAGTTTGGCATGACACAATTATAAATGCTAAGAACCACAGTGTGGTGGCGTAATGGTAGATCATCCGCCTCGCACGCGGGATGTCGTCATACCAATGACTAGAAAAAATGATACTAGTAGCTCCATTGCTTGACGCTCAGCATATCAGCATATAAAGGGTAGTGCTAGGACTGGTCGGCCTGGTGTCAGTATAATGTGACTGGGTGGGGTACCATATCATGTGTCTATACTGATCGACTCTAAAAAGGGCTAATGCTCATGCAAATCAAGTTGCAAACAATATATAAATCGGTAAGGGGTATTCAAGCTTTTTGCGATGTTGTACTAGATTTGGCATTATCATTCAATAGTGAAAGCTATGAGTTATTGATATACTAGTAATTAACATTGCGAATTATGGCATAGAAGTAGTATAACTTACAAGTATGCTGCAACATCAATTACTATAGTATAAATGCTAAACTATATAAGGATATTTACCCATGGTGTTGTGATAGTTTTGTGTAGGAACAGTTATATATATTTAAAGAATTGTCTAAAAACCTTTGAGCTCTATTATGACTATTATTATGGTATTTTAAATAATTGTGCGCAGTTACCAGCGTAAGTTGGTATGACCATTACGAATGAGGTTAACAATAACGCTAACAATGGATTAATAAATCATTGCCGACAGCTACAATATAGTGGTCAATATACTATCCGCCCTCCACTCACACACCCCACCCCAACACCCGGCGCTTCACCATAAATCTTAAGTATTTACCTTTCACTCTTCCAAAAATAATTATCAAGGAATGATGCTTGCAATGGGCTATTAATAGCTGCCAACCATGCCGACGGCTACCAGATAGAGACCAATATATTAACCCAACACTTCATCATCAATCTTAATTTGAATTGAATTGAATTGAATTGGATTTTATAGTCGCACCAACAGCTAAGGTCATATGGCGACTTTCCAGATTCCACTGGTGGAGGAAGACCCCAGGTGCCCCTCCGGGCAATTTTCGTGCACGGGCGGGCACCTGGGTAGAACGGAATGGTAGAACCACCGACATTCCGCAAGCCAGCTGGATAGCCAATCTTAATTTCAGTATTTGTCTTAAACTGTAACAAGAAATGCATATAACATAGCATTACCTTTGATATGCAATTTCTCTATTGTGATTTCAGTGGGTGGGGTAATTCAATATGCACTTTTCAACAAACAGCGTTAAAATATACATTTATTTGGCAATTGTTCAAAGATGTAATTGTTATGATTAATTAAGGTCTTAATAGTGTAATACATCATTAAAATGTCTTATTCCAAATAAAATGCAGCAGCTACAAATAACTCTACATCTGGTGTTGTTTTATGAAAAGGGTAAATATAGGAGCTATAAAAACCTTATTTCCCCTATCTAGATTTTTCTAGACTTTTTTGTGATTTTTCGCAATATATGTCACTATCAGAAAATCAGTAAATCATTTCTGTTGCAATTTGTTTGATGTTGAATGGTAACATTTCACAGGCTGAGTGGACTATGTTGAATTAAAGCTTACGTGCACCACCGGTATACATATTTCAGAAGAAGTTGATGATATCTTTGCAATTGTATACGCCGATGACATGGCAAACTGTAATGATACCGTAAGACTCCTACAATCTCAGATAAATGTTATTTCCAACTTTTGCATTAGAACTGGTATGCAAATTAATCTAAAGAAAACAAAAATATAGTCTTTAGAAACGGAGGCTATCTTAGAGGAAACGAAAACTGGGTTAATAATGGAAGCATTTTATAAGTATATGTGTTTATACATCACCCTGAAACTAATATGGACTAAAGCGAAAGATATGCTTACAATTCAAAGTAAAAAATCGATTATTCACTATACAAACTTCAAAGAAATGTCGGTTTCTTTGATCATTATGAACTTTTTAAATTATTTGTTACTATGGTTGTGCCAATCTTAACACATGGATCAGAACTATTGGGATGTGAATACTCACCACAAATTGAAAATGCTCAAAACCAATTTTGTTGTAGATATTAAACGCCTTGGAACGGTCAGTGTCAAAAAAAGGCCGCTGTGGGGTTCAAACCAGGTTCTAGGGTGCACCAAAACTCACTATTACCCTACTGTCATCCCAATAAAACGGGACAGTGTAAATAAAGAAATCCCCGCAATGAACTATTCTCTAACCAACAAGGCAGCATTAATAGGCAATATAAGTAAAACACAAAGATGCTCGTGTATATATACATACAAAAAACAATTGCATAGAAAGCAACAAAAAAGGTTCTCAATGTCTTGGCAGAAGACAGAGCAGCAAGAGAACAAACCATTGAGGGCACGACAAGAAAAGATTGCAGACAAACATTAAACGTCGCCGTCCTTTTGGGCTTTAGATAGATGTCATCATAGGGTCAGAACCACTTTTGATAAACCTTTTAACAAGTTTAACAAAGATAGTATGAAAGTGAACGTGACCAAGGATCTTACGAAGTTTGTAAATCACGTCACCATAGAAGGGTGTATAAACAAGTAAATATATATAAGAATATATTATAATGATTTTTATAAAGTCTGATTATTATAATGATTTATATAGTCTGATTTCTTTTAGAAAATCTAAAACAAGACTAAAATCTATGGTATCAAATAACTCTTTCATAGTATTAACATTGTAGTACCTTTGACGCTTAGACTAAAAGTCTACACATTCCAATAAGATGTGTTGGACCGTTAACAGTGCAAAGCTGGGTATACATTCTGGTAATTGTTCACCTTGTAATAAATATGAATGAGTATAACGTGTATGCCCTATCCTGCACCGGGCTAGGACTACTTCTTCTCGCCAATGGGTCAGCTAGAAGAACGCCATTCTCCGAGCAACGGTTTATCTGAATGAATGAATGAATGAATGGAGTTTTATGGCACGTCGACACATAAATAGGTCATATTGTGCGCAAAAACCGATGAATCGTGAAAGAATGAAGTAGTAATTAAAAATAATGTAAACGTATAAAGATAAAACTATCTACAAATAAGGGATGCATTGACTGGAATTTATTGTTAATTGACAAATCCCAAACGGCTTGCCAAGAGTTACGAATATTTGGTTAACTTTTAATATCAGTATAAGGTAATTTGGCATTAGATATATGTAAACTTAATGCTGCTTTAGCAGCACTATCAGCTCTATCATTACCACGTATTCCTACATGGCTTGGAAGCCAGCAGAAAATAATAACATTATCAACTATAAGAGAATTGTACTTTTGTAAAAGTTGAAGCACAACTGGAATATCATGTTTCATATTACCCAGGGCTTGAAGAGATGAAAGGGAATCAGAAAAGATTACAAAATGGTCATCATCAGTTGCCTTAAGTTCATTTGAAAAGATAGAGGCCATGTCAGGCAGGTGCCTCTTTATGCTGTGTTTGTGAACAACAGCTGCTGCAGCTACCTTGTCTCCATCTTTAGAATCATCTGTGTATATGTGTTGAAAGTTACTGTATTTCGATTTAATTTCATTAAATTTGCTTTGAAAGATAGTAGGATCTGTACTGGATTTGTTACTATTACAAAGTTCAAAAATAATTGTTGGTGTTTTCAAAGTCCACGGTGGAATTTGTGGTACTTTGTACTTGGCAATCAAATTTAGGTCGATTTCAGTGTCTCTTAATTTTGGTTTAATACGAAGACCAAATGGTCGAATGGCCTTCGGTTTTCGATCAAAAAGCGGTTCATAACTAGGATTAAAAACAGTGTTTAAAGTTGGGTTTGAAGGGTTAGATTTTAATCTAATGGCATACCGAATGGCTAATTCGTCCCGTCTATGAGACAGTGATGGTTCATTTGCTTCGACATATAGACTTTCGACTGGTGATGTACGAAAGGCACCTAAGGCGAGTCGTAATCCTTGAAGTAGATTTTTAGTTTTACAAAGTTTACGAATATTGAAGTCCTCAACTCGAGTACAAGCTCTAGAAAACGAATAAGTTGACAAACCTATTGCTCTCATTCCAAAGACTTGCGCTAAAGAAAAAAATACATTTTTGGCCTGTAACAATATTAATGCGTTTTTTACTAACGGCAGTTACACTATGTGAACTTGTCCAAAGGTTTGTGAAGCACACTCTTTGTCCTATTAATTACTATTTTCGTCAGGTATTGGTACTATTGTTTGTAGACAAATTGCTGGTATCCCTATGGGTACTAGTCACAGAGTTGTTTTGTATTGCTATGAAAGAGATTTCATGTTGAGTCTTTCACCAGATACTCAGGCGAATGTAATTGTACCTTTAATGACACCTCTTGGTAACTGGATGACAGAACATTTGCCATACATCCTGTTCTACTATGGTGTATCCTAATTAACTTCAACGCAACAAAGCTAATATTTCTGATTCTGTCGCTTCCTTTCTTGATTTACATATCTCTATTGAAAATGGAGAAATATTAACTAAACTCTTTGACAAGAGAGATGATTTTAGTTATCCCCACTTAGATGGAGATGGTCCCCGATGGTCAACGTATTCGTTTTTCTAGAGCTTGTAGTCGTGTTGAGGACATTAATATTCGTATTCGTAATCTGCGTATGACTAAGAAGCTACTCCACCAGGGCTACCGTTACCATAAACTTCGAAAAGCCTTTGAACATTTTATTTTATTAACCCTGATCTACTTTTTAAATAAAAAAGTGGTTTAAGAACTCGTCTGCGACAATGACCAACACAACCTGCCTTCTACGGTGATTTACAAATTCGAATGCTCGTTGGTCATAATCACTTTCATACAATCTTTATTGAACTTGTTAAAAAGTTTATCAATATAGGTTATGACCCTATCATTTTGCAACGTCCTGCATGTTTAGTGGTTGACCATTTACAGTTTGCCTCTATGTTTTACTCTTTGATTGTCAGAACAACGGGCAGATTGTGGTCCCTATGAAGACGTCTACCTAGATCCTCAAAGGACGGTAGCGTCTGATGCTTGTCTTAAATCTTGCCTTGTCTTACCCTTAATCCTCCATTAGGGTTATCGTAACCATAAGTTACGTAATACTTCTTCTAAGTTGTATTGTCGTAACACAGATCGGCTCGACAACTATAATAGCAATCTTAAAACGCTTTTGCGACAAGGTTTATCACAACCCGTCTTTTATGGAGATGTGATTTACAAACTTAGGAAGATCGTGATAATTTTCATGAGTTATTTATTTAAATTATTAGAACATTTATAAACAGAGGTTACGACCGAAGTATTCTGCGGCGCACTACATGCTTAGTTGCAGACCCTTCTACAGTTTGCAATTATGCTTTTCTCTTTGATTGTACGAACCGGACGGGCGGTGGACTCTATGACATCTTGTTCTAAATCCTGTAAGGCGGGAACCGTTTGATTTATGTCCTTCACTCCGTTTTATAGTGCCCTTAACAGTTTTCCCCTTGATACTCTGACTTCAGACAAGTCATCGAGTACATAGGAGATTAGCATCTTGGGTTTAACTTATTTTTTTATATATTATATACATGAACATTTCTGTATTTTTTCTTATTACACATATCGTTTCTCAAATGTAAAGGGGTTAAATCAGCGGGGATTATACACTGTCCTGTTGTTTAGGGATGATGACAGGGTAAAAGTGAGGTTTGGTGACCCTTGAACGGTTTAAACTGCCCGTAGGTCCCTTTTGCCACTGACCGTTCCAATGCGGTACCCCCGTTGTCAACCCTTATATGTTTGTCATGTGCTTTTTTATTGAATGTGTTTGGGATGTACATTTTGAATCACCTTTGTGCTGTAATACTTGTTGGAGTGACTGTATTCTGTGAATGCTACTCTTTCTGTCGAACTTATAACCTTTTCTTTGTTATCGTGTTGCTCTGGCTTCACCCAAGTCATTGAGTACTTGCTTTGTGGCTTTCTAGGCTTATGTTTGTTATATTCATATATACATAATTTATGCACTTATGTTTTATACTTATATTGCCTATTAATGCTGAAATGTTTGTCAGAGAATATAACCTGGCGGGGATATCTTTATTTACACTTTCCCGTTTTATTGGGATGATAATAAGCTAAGAATGAGGTTTGGTGCACCCTAGAACCTGGTTTAAACCCCTAGCGGCCCTTTTTGTCACTGATATGGGCCATATTGTCCACTTTCCGTTCCAAGTCGGTAACCCTGTCTTCCTCAACCTTTGTGTTGTGTATTGTGTCGTTTTCACTGTGTATTTAGTTTGCTCTTTGTGGTGCAGTGCGGACCTGCGGTGCCATGGCGTTTGGGTGCTGTAGTGTCTAAAGGGCCATTTTTCTCATAGTGTTTACCACATTTCGTAAATAACATATAGTTTAAACCAACAGATGTTCTGGACTGTTGAAAATTGACTAGAATAATATCCCTTATCGCTAGATTTACTGTATTACTTTTAATCAAAATATGCAAATGTCATCACGAGCAATAGCATAAAATCTGTTTTCAGGCACTATATGGTAATGCATATTTCTGTACATTTTCACAAAGCAGGTGTTCTGGCTTTTGCAAATTACCTACAATATATTAATATCGCTTATCAGTAGATTTACTGTAATACATACGATTACAATATTCAAATTTCATTAGTACTTGTAGTAGTATAAATCAGTGTTGTATACATTGTGAAATTGACTTGTTTATTATATGACAGGTGTCCGATCGGTATTGCACCGACCATATATGTTATCAATTGTCCATTCCCAGTATCCAATGTATATAAAATAAAATAGGAAAACCTCTAAAAGAATTTCTTTGCATGAAAGAAACAAAATACGACAATAATATGTTTACGAATGAAGCCTCTCTCTCTCTCTCTCACACGACTCTCGCAATACATATTGTGTATCACACACCAGTATTATAAAATATATCATAAACACATCATATCTTCTGCACTGGCCTCAACAATTGTCATCAGACTCAGTGTACTTATATATTACATTAACTTTCTCCTTAAACATAAAACAATTGAATAATAAAATAGTTTAACTTAGCCATTATCCAAAATTACAGTACGACACTAATATTTTCACTTTCTCAGTACAATAAGCCAAAGCCTATAACTATAGCTATTAAATACAACTTCATACTTTCTCAAGATAATAATTTTAGAAGTACGATAGTGTATTATGCATGTGCACTCTTTTCCGCATGTACACGCGTCAAATATAAAACTTCAACTGACACAAAGACATTTGAAATGTTTTGAAGGTAAGTATTATTGACCAATATAATTAGTTATATCATATTGTACACTATGCTTGACCAATAGATATAATGGACACAAGGACAACGAGTAAGTATATAGATAGATCAGCTATAGTCGGTTCTATTTCAGTGGAACCACACAATAAAATTCACTTAAAACACACATGTACATACATATATGAATTAGAAATCTATATTACTATACTATCACATCAGAAGTATACCGTTTTAGCTAATCGTCCGGAATAAGTGATATATCTGTCAACCTGTTAAATATCTATGAACCATGAGACGCATACTTATACAACAGTAGTCAGCTTCCGTAAGGTTCCCACAGATGCGTCATCAATGGTTTATGACATCACAAAATTAAGCAATTGTCGGAAACGATTGATATGAGGTTTAAGCTATTTTTCGAATCACGTTTTCAAATTGTTTGTTAAATTGTACATAAATTGATTTATAGCTGTTGTCTACAGACTTCAATCATTGTAATTATATATGTTTGAGAATAAAATTATATTGCTTAACATAAAGCTTTTAGGGTCACTTGTAATTGCTTTGATGTTGAAGATATCCTTTACCCAAACCATACATAATCAATATTGGGAAGTTATTGAGCAAATTGATGTTCGAGATACCCAATATGATGTGTGTTTGTGTGTGTGTGTGTGTGTGTGTACGGGTACAATCAGGGTGAATGGATAGAGGTCCCTGTATTGAAAAAGAACTGCTAAAAACAAAAAACAGTGGTATTGCATTCTTTTAATACAATTTGATATAAACAATGCCAGTTTAAGGATGAACATATAACCTTACAGTACTTTTTAAACACACGGCAATACTGATTCTTTAAAAAAATAATGCTTGTAGGTTTTCAGACAGTATTTTAATATTTGCAAATAATACTTTAAGTTTTCAACATTATGTTGGCTGAAATGAAAATGGTTGAGTACGAATGCATAAAACCTTTGACAAAAAACAGTACATTCCATTGTTTTCCATATAAATAGTCTAAGTTTTATATGTTTGGATTATTTGGTTTACTTGGTTGCTTTCCCACTGTTGAATCCACCACAGCCAAATACACCGCCCCTTTTTCTCATCAATGATACATCAGAGATGCCAATTCTTTTTTAATAATAAACTTTAAGACGAATTACTAGCATTCTCTTGTAGATTAGTAACGCCCAGGGCCCGTATTAATTAAGCAACTAGTTTCTTAAATAGAACATATTACTTTAGTCAAAACTTCAGATGTTTGCATATGTTCAAATATCCTTTTTAATCTCTCACCGACAATATATATAGCATCTGTTTTAAGATAAATATTTAGCTGTGGGCATTGTTAAAAATATAAAGAAGACATCTTGAAACGATAGAAATAATGTTTAAAAAGGCGATAATTTTAACTTAAGATAATGCTAAGAATACGAATCAAAGTCTTCGTAATGCAAAGTTAAGTCATAAACAACCTCAATCAAAGGAAAGCAGATATATTCTTTTCTGGATATAATTTATTTATGTTTTTCTTTCTATAATTGTGAAATAATAGTACCTGCAATTGGTTAATTTAAGGTTATCTGTTGTTGGCGAAATGTATTTCATCTGTTATTGAGAATATTTCTATACTGGTATCTGTTATCCACAATCGGTATCGAGTGACGAGAAAAAGATTGTTCCCCACCCTTCCCCACGTATGGTAAAATAGATATTTACTGTTAACTGTTGTTCTTGTTTATTTGTGTTATTAAATCTCATTACGTGGTCCAAGTATTAAGTTTCATACCCCATCCAACCCCTTCTCAAAGAAGCGAAAACGGGGTTAGCTGGGGTATGAAATTAAACCTTAATTTCGGCTTAAAAAATACTGATAAAGGTGATCCTTTGAGAGCAAGAAACACAATTAAGAGAATAAAGCAGCAGACTCGGTTTTATTGAGTCTGTTCATGAGAAGTAATGAAAGAAGCAACACTTCTCACGCCCCCTAGCACCGGCTTAAGCGGTATTCTACTTCAAAGCCACCTATATTGGGCTCGTTGATCCCAAAGGACAAGTAAAAAATAACACTAATGCATATTGTAAATTATAACATTTAATCCTGCTAATATAAGCTTTCCCTTCGTTTAATGGAATTAAGGTAGGACCACGTAATGTTGTTGTCTGTTATCATCAAATTCAATTTGCTGTAATCAGTTAAATAATAGTTGACTTAAAGAGTCATACAATTAACCATTTAAATTTCATATGTTTTAATATTTATCAATTTAGAAACGCAATGATACATTTACATAAATGCCAAACTCGATTTTCGCTGAATGTACTCCCCTTCACCCAAAAAACTCCATTTTTGTTTTGAACGCAGCAGACTTGAGCTGTTGTTTACATTAGTTTTCAGGTAAATTATGGTATTCATAACAGTTACACGATAAATAAGTTGCATGGTTATGAACTTAGAATTTCAGTAGTATTTTGGCTCTTGAAGAAAAGTAATACATACTCGCTTATCAATTTCCTTACGCTCGCAAATATACAGCTGAAACTATTTCCGTGACATTTACGGACATTGACGCGGCTGTTCGGGGTCGGCACAAATATGTCCGGAACAGCCTCGTCAATTTCCGTTAGCGCTAATCCTTTTACCCCAATATCGATTGTTGTAAATCTTTTTTATCTGTGTGTATTTCGAGCTGCCATTGCAAATAAAAACCTCGTGATGTTTCTACACCTTTTTATTTTTCTTTGCATTTTTTGTATTTTTATTATGCTATATTCAAGACAATAGACTACTTATTTTGTAATCGCATTAGTATTTTTTTCAGATCGTCAACCTTTTGAATTGATATATAGAGGATCTTACACGAGTACATGAATTTATTAAACGAGTTGGCAAAATGATATAATGCGAGGCTCTTGCCGAGAATTATATCATTTTTCCTAACGAGTTTAATAAATTCAATAATGAATGAGAACGAATGTGAGAGTCTATTTATTACATAATTTATAACGTCACATTACGTCAGAAAACGTACATTAACGTGACGTCCATGACGTCATTAACGTTATGTAATACCACTAGTGAAATATCGAAAATATTGAATGGTGTTATTAACTCCCACACCGCATGTTATGTGATGAATTGATTTACACATTTTTGCTTGATTCTTTCATGTGATACCATATAAGGCTTTAATACATAAAATCACGATATGAAGATATTGTCAATAAGCAAATATTAGTGTTAGCGAAACACAATTAAGATGGTATTATATTTTCCGATAATGCATTGACTTGTCAGTAGTTATTAGCTCTACTGGCCGAGGGCCAGAAAAGCTTTTGGGATGGTGTGTTGTCTGTCGACTCGTCCGTCGTTGTCGTCCGTCCGTCCGTTAAGTAAACATCGTTAACACGAAAGGGCCTTCTTTTTTCATTCGATCTTATTCAAACTTTAACAGATTGACGATATCAATGAAAGCTCAGAAGAGTTCAAAAACCAGCCAGTTCGGACAAGTAAAACTGGAGTTATGGCCCTTGATTTGAATAAAAGTGCTATATTTTGCCTCGTTAACGCGATAGGGCCTTCACTTTACATCCGATCTTTTTTAGACTATACCAGCTTGTTGATATCAATAAAAGCTCGGACGAGTTTAAAAATCAGCCAGATCGGACCATTTACACGATAGTTATGGCCCTTGATTTAGTTAAAACTGGTTGATTGTACCTTGTTAACACGATAGGGCTTCGTTTTTTATACGATCTTTTTCAAACTTTACCAGATTGTTTATATTAATGAAAGCTCAGATGAGTTCGAAAACCAGCCAGATTGGATTATTTAAGCCAGAGTTATGGCCCGTGATTTAGTTAAAATTGCTATAGTTTGCCTCGTTAACACGATAGGTCCTACATTTTTCATCCGATCTGTTTCAAGCTTTACCAGATTGTCGTTATCAATGAAAGCTCGGAGTTGCTTGAAAACCAGTTAGTTCGGACCAGTAACATTGGATTTATGGCCCTTGATTTAGTTAAAATGCTGTATTGTGCCTATATTAACACGATAGGACCTTCGTTTTTTATACGATATTTTTCAAACTTTACCAGATTGTTGATATTAATGAAAGCTCAGACAAGTTCGAGAACATGCCAGATTGGACCATTTACACCGGAGTTATGGCCCTTGATTTTCTTAAATGTGCTATAATTAGGCCTCGTTACATGTAACACGATAGGGCTTGCATTTTACATCCAATCTTTTTCAATCTTTAACAGATTGTAAATATCATTAAAAGCTCGAAAGGATTTTAAAACCAGCTCGTTAGGACTAGTAACAGTGGCGTTTTGGCCCTTGATGTTAAAATTGCTATATTTTGACTGGTTAACGCTATAGGGCCTTCATTTTCCTTCTGATCTACAGATTGTTGATATCAATGAAAGCTCGGACGAGTTTGAAAACCAACCACATCGGCCCATTTGCACTGGAGTTTTGGCCATTGATTTTCTGAAATATGCTATTATTTGGCCTCGATACCACGATAGGGCCTTCATTTTTCATCCGGTCATTTTCAAACTTTACACGATTTCGAGTGTTGATACAAATGAATTCGCGGTCGGGTTCGAAAACCAGCCATATCAGACAAGTAACACTAGAGTTAATGGCCCTTGATTTAATACTGTATTTTGCCTAGTCAGCGAACCTTTGCAGGGATTATCAGTACTATGCCTAGTTGTACATATCGTCGACATGATCCGGTTGAATGATTTTTGGTGGAGTTATGGCCCTTTAAAGGTTTTAATACACACATTTTGTCAAGACTATTTCTCCTGAACCCCTTTCCGAATTTCAGCAAAGTTTTTCATGGATGATCGGTACCAAGCTTGTATATCATGTCCGTGTTGCGGTTGAACTATGTTTGGCGGAGTTATGACCCTTTAAAGGTTTTAATACACAATCTTTGTCAAGACTAGTTCTCCTGAACCCTAGGCCAGATTTCAATGAAACTTAGCAAGGACGATCAGTATCAAGCCTAGTTGTGCATTTCATTGCCTTGTTCTGGTTTAATGATTTTTGGCGGAGTTATGACCCTTTAAATATTTAATACATAAACTGTGTCCCGACTAGTTCTCCGGTCGGATTTAAACGAATCTTGGCGGCGATGATGAGTACCAAGCCTAGTTGCGGATATCATCGCTGTGTTCCAGTTGAATGAATTTTAGCCGAGTTATGACTCTTTAACTCTTTTAATACACTGACTTTGTACAGCCTAGTTCTCCTGAACCTCTGCCCAGATTTCAGTGAATCTTGGCAGGGATGATCAGTACCAAGCCTTGTTGCGCACGTCATCGCCATATTCCGGTTGAATTATTTTTGACATAGTTATGACCCTTTATACCTTATCTTTAGCTTTAGCCAGTAGAGCGTCCAAAGGTCCTCTTGGGCCTCTTGTTGAAAACTGTGGTCCATCATCGGTAACCAATTGTTCAATGCTGTGTATTGTAGAATAAGGTTTCTGTCTGGTGATAATAGCTGACGCATTTGGGCGGTAATCCTAGACGAGTTAGATGCGCGTTGTGTAATATAGTTAGTCGTGTTCAATGCTTTTAGCTGTTCATGTTTTAGTCTTTCATTGGAGAGGTTATACATATATGTTTACTGGCATTCCTTTATTGAGTGGTTCATGTTTTATTATTTCATTGGAGAGGTTATACATATACGTTTACTGGCATTCCTTTATTGAGTGGTTCATGTTTTAGTCTTTCATTGGAGAGGTTATACATATACGTCTACTTTCATTCCTTTATTGAGTTGTTCATGTTTTAGTCTTTCATTGGAGAGGTTATACATATGCGGTTACCGGCATACCTTTATTGAGCGGTTCCTGTTTAGTCTTTTATTAAAGAGGTTATACATATACGGTTACCGGCATTCCTTTATTGAGCGGTTCAGGTTTAGTCTTTCATTGGAGAGGTTATACATATACGGTTACCGGCATTCCTTTATTGAGCAGTTCATGTTTTAGTCTTTCATTGGAGAGGTTATACATATACGGTTACCGGCATTCCTTTATTGAGCAGTTCATGTTTTAGTCTTTCATTGGAGAGGTTATACATATACGGTTACCGGCATTCCTTTATTGAGTGGTTCATGTTTTAGTCTTTCATTGGAGAGGTTATACATATACGGTTACCGGCATTCCTTTAGTGAGCAGTTCATGTTTTAGTCTTTCATTGGAGAGGTTATACATATACGGTTACCGGCATTCCTTTAGTGAGTGGTTCATGTTTTAGTCTTTCATTGGAGAGGTTATACATATACGGTTACCGGCATTCATTTATTGAGCGGTTCATGTTTTAGTGTTTCTTAGGAGAGGTTATACATATACGGTTATCGGCATTCTTTTAAAATGTACACAGCATTTGTTTTCTTAACGAAATCATAATAAGCTTGTTTATAGTATATATCATCTATAAACGCTACGATTCAGTCTAACCCAAATCATTCGTCTAACACATCCTTTTTGATGATTGTATGCCAGATGACACGTATTAGAAAAACAGGTAGTTTAACGATGTTAATCTGTTAATGATGACGAATTGTTTGTCAGTGTTTGTCAGTCTAGTAGGCAGAGTGAGGATAATTGCACAACGAGTTTTCTAACGATTCAATGACGGGCACATTAGTTGAAAAACTGTCTTATTTTTTTTTAGATTTCTCCAACATTACTTGATGAAGGCTATACGGCACACCTCGGATGGCCAAATAATAAATCAGATGTCAGAATATTTCGAACATTTATTATCTTCCGCTGATATAAAACGTATGTGATTTTATTTAACAAGGTATTTGTTCGTGATATTAATGCTATTTTCGGATCAATTCTGATGACCTTTGTTATATCGCGCGGTCGCTAGTACTTATTTGGGATTTGTCGTGTTTAAACATATCTCTTTGCTATTTAAGCAAGTGTTGACCGACAAATTGACAGACACAGTAGGTACAAATCAGATAAAACATATATGATATGAATGATTTATTTCTATCAAAACAACATTTTATGAATTGTTTAGCTGACAAAGTATTCCAAATGTGTTGTAAAACAGGTAAGTATTTTGTTATATTTCTATACATTTGATTTTACACATACACATATATTAAATTGACAGACATGAATTATACATAATGAGTTAAACTTCAAATTAAATGCCGATATAGACTTCTACGTTAGCGGATGGTTTTATTTTACAGGCATCTAAAGTTTAAAATTGTCACATTCTCAAGGTTTTGGTTCATTTTTTATTTTTTTTATTTAGTATATTAAGAATAATTTTGCATTCCTCGAAAATGTGCGTTTCAACTATCTTTGTTGAGGTATAATATTCAACAGAAATTATTCTTAATTCTGAATTTTTTGTAACGTGACGTCATATCTAAATAAAGCAAACACGTGTACGATTCTTTGCTTGTTATATCACTAACGGTACAGAATTCCAAAATACCATGAATCGTAGCTGATTACAAAATGACGATTCATCATCGCGTAGTGTTATGGAAGAGACAGCTCCACACTTTATCTGACGGTATTTGTCCATTAATGATTCAATTATATTATTTATGACCACGAAAAGAGTTATGTAAAAGAACTGAAGACAGAAGTATGTCATAAGTATTTCTGTTAACAAAGGCTTTTAGCGAAAACATCATAACTAGATATTTTGAGTTTTGTTGCTATATGATTTTGTATTTGAAGAATTCATATGACTGACAACACGACATTGAATAGCAAAACTTGAATATTTCCGTTAATATGCTCATTGTTAAATAATCGTATATATCTATATACATATGAATATAACAAGCTAAGGGAGATTAAACATCAAACACAGACGCAACTGTAACGCTAGAGTTATATACCTGGTATATTAAAATCCAATACAAAGTTGCAGGACGGTTCAGATAAAGGTTATATCTCCAGGCAACATACAGAATCTCATTGCTTAGTAATTCTTTACATGATCCAATCAGATGACGTCGGTTGCCTGATGATTCCAATCAGATTACGTCGGTTGCCTAATGATTCCAATCAGATGACGTCGGTTGCCTGGTGCATGTACCTAATGATTACGATATATTGTCGTGTCCTTGTAGTACTGTTTCTATAGTGGCGATGCGGCCCAGAGTTAACGTTTAACGAGTCTCTAGTTGCTGCCTTGTATTCATGCCATTAAACAAAGCTGACCCCTTTAATAATCAGTAACTTCTAATTTTCACTATCGTCAGACTGAGAATATTGCCCTGACAGACAAAAATCCCAATATCAATGTCACTGTCTGGTACGTGAAACCGTGTAGAGTTTTTTGTTAACCGTTTAGGGCGGACAGCCGGGAACACGAGAGGTAGGTACTTTATTATTTAGCCGATATCTTCTTTAAGTTAGGTTTCAACACCAGTTCAATGTACGTGGCATGCGGCCAAATAGTCCAGTATTAAACACTGACTCCTGTCCGAGCCCTGCCTAGCGACAGGTGTAAGTAAACGATATCCAAACTGAACACGTTTGTGTAAACAAAAAAAAATGAAGCGAGTAACAACATGATTGTTGTGTATTTGTATCGTTAGGAAAGCACATACGCATCTGTTCTGGTAAAAAATCAGCGAATATTATCCCACTGTTTGTACGTTAGGCGCATGTGCCCCCATTGAGTTTGAAATATATCATTGTTCATCCTATAGAACAAGATGTAATATGCGTGTTAAGAAAAAGGTTACTGTGTATATCGCTGTTTGGTTTACCGTGTAGGACCTGCTATTCAGATATATTTGCTGCAGGTAGCAACATTAATCGGCAACCTTATATATTACTAACATCTTATACTTTATCAGCACTTGAATGTTTTTATTACGATTTAAAGACAAATACATCTGATACTGGGGTCATTTATCTTGTATCTCTTATCGTTTTGTTGTTGTGTTTCAGTTTGAAAAACTGAAAAGAGTGAATATGGAACAACAATGTTATTAATGCGATAAAACTGCAAGAACACTCTTGCTGAATGAAAAATTCGATAAATGTATATGGACTGATTTCAACAAACATTGGTTTTGTTCCAAATGAGAGGCTGTCCTTCGGCCAATACCTAACAGTAAACATGATAGACTGTACATGAGAAATATAAGGAAATTAGGATATTATAAATCCAATATTACTGATTTCATATCATCACCGGAACAGAAAGGAAATGTCCGCGATATCGATGAGTTCGAGTTCACTGGACAAAGCCTGCACGACAACAGCAATCTGCAAAGTCTTCGAAGTCCAGTCCCGAAAAGAATAAAATGTTGACTCCACGCACGGGAGAAATCGCAACATATGAGCGCAGTGGTCTAGTGGTAGAGCGTGGTAGAGCGTTGGACTCATGATCGAAAAGTCGTGGGTTCGATCCTCGTCAGTACCATATGTGTTGTGTCCCCGAGCAAGACACTTTATCTGCATTTGCTTAGAATTCTACCCAGGAAGACATCGAGAGTGATTAAAATAAGTTCATAGCGCTTTCGTTACAATCCATGTAAAATGAATATCTTTAAACTAACTAACTTTTGAACTACAACCCTGACGCAATAACAGACAGGAAAATATTGGTATTTTGGATTTGTATTGGTACAAGTATTTTAGTTGATCTTAAAATATTGTATTGTGTACTCAACTAAATACACATTGATAAACTTACAACATGTTTTTGCATTAAAAGTAAAATTAGTCGAAACAGTTTTATAAAAGCTTTTTTCATAAGAACATAAAATAATGAGCTCTCTGAAGCAGTTAGTATCGATCATCTGCGACGTTTGCTTTTTTTCAAGACAAACGTCCAGAAGCTTTCTTCTAAAAATAAAATGAAGCTGCTTCCAGTTTACCGAAATACTGGTATCGTTTCTGATTGACTCCCAGAGACACGCGTGCTATCCAAGATGGGGAGAACGACAGAAAGACAATGCACTAGCATAAACTAATACATTAACAAAGAAGAAAACTTCATCGTTCCATTGATAACTAAATCTGGAAGGCCAAACATACATTTTTTCTGCACAAAGGGTTTACACGTTTGTATTTAAAAGTCAAGGGTCGAAGATGATCAGGACCAACGAAGCAGTATAATAATTTCAGAATCATGTGTACGGTATATTCTATTAATTTATATCCTTTTGTCTGCATGGCGCTTTTTGTCCGCACAAAATCTGAAAAAGTGACTATTCTATTAATTTATATCCTTTTGTCCGCGCGGCGCTTTCTGTCCACATAATTTCAGAAAAAGTAACGCGTTTTGTCCGTGAGACGCTTGTAACACTTGACAATTTTTTTGTCAAAACTTGACCTGTCAAAGTCCATAATACATATTTCGAGCCTATTGTATTTGGAGGTGGAGAAATTGTGTATAGATAACTGTTACAAATAACTACACATTCCGTACACATGAATAAAAACTTCCGACGTTTTAGTTTAAATTGTATTATTTATTTTAATTTGAATAGTTGATGTCGGTCACTAGAAACATAACTTATTTAGAGCAAAGTAATCTCAGCCCCATTTTTACGTGACAATGCATGTAAATATGGTAATTTTGCAAAGGATATGTTTAACTTTGTAAATTTTGGCATAATATTATTTTATAATATTTTTCAAATAAATATATTCATTTTCGATTTAAAATTACATGTTATTAACAGTTATAGTTTTCAAGGAAAACATGCAGAATTCATCAAATTCAATTACGGGTACATTCCTTACACGCATAGCAATGCTGCTTTTATATCTGCCAAACTCGCAATATGCCTCAGTTTTGTGTTCGTTCAGTTTTGTGTTCGTTGACATGTTCATTTCTAGATTTTTTTACGGGAAAATTAACGCATTATTTATAAAATATTATGACTCTTTTGTTTCTGATGTGTTTTAATTTACTGATTCAATATAATATCAATATTTCTCTGTGATTTTAGCTCTACTGGCAATAGGCCAGCAGACCTTATTGGATGCCGAGTTGTCCGTCGTCTGTTGTTAACATTTGTCTCGTTAAGACTTCGTTTTTCATTTAATCTTTATCAAACTTTATCAGAGTGTTAATATCAATGCAAGCTCGAACAAGTTCGAAAACCAGTATGATCAAACCAATAAAAACAAGGGTATGGCCCTTGAATAAGTTAAACAATTTATAGTTTACCTTGTTTAAATATTAGGGCTTTAATTGTTCATCTGGTTTTTACCAAACTTAAAATGATTGTTACTGTTTTAAGAGAGGCATATAGTAGTCACACCGTCCGTCCGTATGTCAGTCCGTACGTCCGCACAATCGTGTCCTGTGAATAACTCTGACATAACGTGACAAAATCCAGGTCCGTGGTTCTAAGATCAAGCCCACACTTAAAAGTAAAAGGGCAAAACCACATAGGACCAATTGCCACTTACAGTAACTTTTTTTCCCCATATTACAACAGTTGCCAAGAAAACAAACTCCATAATATACTTCTTCCGAAGGACTATCAGACTCTGGACCAAAACATGCGTACATCAGTGATAGAATATGCCTCGATTGTTTGGAATCCCTTCCCCTCCAAGACATCAACGTGCTGAACCAGAGATCGGTGAAGAAAATATGCACTATGTGGTGGACCCATTTACAGTCCACCACTAAGCTGTCCTCATTAATTGTACGATTACCGAACACGTTTTGGACTCTATGATGACCTCTACCTAACGCCCAAATGGACGGTAACGTTTGATGTTTATCTGTAATCTTGTCTTGATGTGCCTTTTTGGTTTGTTCTCTTGTTGCTCTGGCTTCTGCCAAGTTACTGAATACCTTCTTTGTGGTTTTCTATGCTATCGTTTTTTTTTTGTTTTTTTATATACACCCGAGCATCTTTGTGTTTTACTTATTTTGCCTATTAATGCTGCCTTGTTGGTTAGATAATAGTTTATGGCGGGAATTTCGTTATTTACACTGTCCAGTTTTATTGGGATGACAGTAGGGTAAGTGTGAGGTTTGATGCATCCTAGAACCTGGTTTAAACCCCCAGCGGCCTTTTTTGCCACTGACCGTTCGAAGGCGGTAGCTCTATTGTCAACTGTTTGTGATGTCTTATTTGGCCTTTTATTCATCTTTAATTGTGTTCCTTGTTTCTCTGTGTGTTTGTGGTTGACTGTCGTCGTTGAATGCTGCTTTTCCTGTTTGATTTTTATACAGACCGAATTGCGTTCAAATACCCCAAAAATGCATTCCGTTTGCATTCCGTTTGCATTTTCATTTTAAAAATGCAAATGATTTGCGTTATGCATTCAGCATTTATAAACGAAACTACGCCTTCATTTAAATGCACGGAACGAACGCAACATAATGTGTCTGTTTAAATGCACAAACGGAGAAAATGCCTTAGCGTTCGTTCGTTCAGCGTTTATCAATCGCAACATCTCTCAAGATTACATTACGCATGATATCTAGACATGCGATTTTTTATCACGAGTAGGCGACTTATGTTTATATGATCAAGAATGGTTCTTTCTGTTGACATTACTTGGTGGTGCACATGATGATCGATCTGTTTTCTTCCGGGTTTATGTTATTTTCATCAACAAAGTAACATATATAACAACATATAACGATGTATCGAACATTATTTTGTTTTATATTGAACAAATTTAAAGTAGTGTGCTACACAAGAAATAACATATTTCTCATTTTGAATCAGTAAATAATAAAGTAGATGTGTAATCGTGCTTCAACGGTTCAAAACACCATTTATACAGTGTAATTCTTTATTATAAAATGCTGAAAACCGCACTTCGTTTAAATCGAGATGTTTATCAACTCAAAAGGATAATACTAGAAGTTATTCGAAATAGGGAAATGCATTTGAGTTCGTTTCGTTCATTTCGTTCGTTTTCAACATTTAGCGTTTTAAAAAATGCTTTCATAGTTCATTTTTTAAAACAATAAACGCTCAAAACGAACGCAACGAACGAACGTAAATGCATTTTTAAAATATTGATCGTACAACGTTCATTCTGCGTTCGATCTGAGTTCATTCTGCGTTCCGTTCGTTCAGCGTTCGTTCTGTGTTATTCATTTATTTGGGGTACTTGAACGCAACTGGGTCATTATCTATATTTTCTTTAAATCGAGCGATTTTGTTCAATATTCGATTTAATATGATTATTAGATTTATTAACAATTGATAAATGACTCTTTTCACTTCGAAAGTATGCGGAATGATAAATAATAGTTATTAAAATGATAGCGACTGTCAAACCTAGAACGAAAATCTAAGATGGCAGAGCCCGTCGTGAAATCTGTATACCTAAATGCATTTGTCTACGATATGGAGAATTGACTGTTTGCCACCAGTGTCAATAACTCATAATAGTAGTTGATATGGGTTTTATATTATTTTGTAACAGTAACACACACACACACAGCCATTATGCCCACAATGGATGATGAACAGTAACACACACACACACACCCATTATGCCCACAATGAATGATGGAATGAACACTTGTTGTACATGCTTCTTATGATGTTTTGATGGGTGGGGTTATTGGAAATCTTTTAAAAATTGCCTTTCAAGGCATTTCAGATCAAATGCATTGAAGATTTGTCTTCGCAGTTTGTATTCTGTTTTGCCTTTTATTTCTATTTCTACGTAAAGGTTTCATGACATACTTTAATATGTATATTGTGATAATTTATTTTCTTTAATCAGTTATATGAACTAAATAATGGATCAAATAAATAAATAAATTAATTAGGAGAGTGATGAACTTTTAGCTACCCTCAATACAACAACAAAAAACGACTAGATAAACATGAAGTGTAAATAGTTCACTCAATACCATGCAGAGTTATTGTCCTTGATCTTACTAAATAATGTCTGTGGAGTGGGGCTATTTATCACCTTCAATGCTTGCTTGCATTTTATTATACATTCCACATATGATAATAATGTCTTAATAAAACTGATGGCAGGCTTCCTCACGTAAATGGCATACATGTGTTTCAATAAAAAGGCAACAAAACAAATACAAAGCATTCTGCTACTTTAACGCCCCTTCAACATGACAACGCATCCAGACCTTATATCCTATTCGACAAACCTACGACGCTCAGTACTTTCCGTATTATTATCTAAGCGAAACATCAGAATATCCTCCAATATTATAAAGAAACAACTTATTTCGTTATACAAATGTATTTTTTTGGACAAATTTAATGTTTGGCATGTTTTTCAAAGTTTATGGTAAAGGTAGTAGCCCTGATGACGTAGCTTTTAGCTATCAGGTTATACAAAGATTACGAATATTAATGTACTCAACTCGACTACACGCTCTAGAAAAAATAAGTAGAGACAACATAGACTTCAGCAGAAATAGTTCGGGAAATATCCTCTTCTAAACATGTTAAATGAAAATAATCAACAATATCAACATGATCAAAGTTAAAATCATCTCTCTTGTCAAATATTTAAAAAAAACAATTCTATTTTTAAAGTTGTATACTATGTCATCTCCACTTATTTTAAATGTATTGTCCTGTTTATTGATTGTTTAATTTGCTCATTTGATTTTGTTTGTGGTACAGTGCGTGTGTTATAGTGAGTTTGGGGGGTCTTAAAGTAAGATATTATATTGCACCCATGCCTGATCATAACATGTACATGAAAAACTAGGTGACCAACGTTCATTCACGGCCTCTGTCATTTGTCTCAGAAGTAGCTTAATTACGTTGTTTGTGTAGAGGCCTGGGTTTGACCATTTCCTCTGAAAGTTTATGACTGATGCGCATGAAAGTTAATTAACCCAATTAAGTATATAGTTAGTAACAGTATGACAATAACCTTTAGTTAAGTAGAGGTCTGTCTGTTGAAATAATGGAATGACTGGTGCAACCTTTGGGAGAATTGTATAAATACCCTATATCAGCATTTTGGAAAATAAGTTAAATATTTTGTTTACTCCAAAAAGAGGAGATTTGTACGATCGACCCCAAATTTTGCGTCCTAGAACCAGTTTCAGAGGTTAGAGTTCATGGTCGAGGGTACACGTGACAGTTCAAAGGTGGGACTTGGTCACGCTATATAATATACGAGATTGCCTTCATTCGGGAGATTCTTATAAACTGGTCAGAGATACTTACAGATTGATAGATATTAATTCAGATTCATTTTGACGGCTAAGCTCGCACTTTTGAAAGTTAGAACTGCTTACGAATTGTAACTTGTGCATTTAATCAAAGTTGAATATTTACTCTGGTTTTTTAACTGTGTATAGTTTTATTGTGAAATATAATTAGATAGTAGTTTAATAAAATACATATTAAAAACTATTCTTGAGTTTGATATTTTCACGTCGCTATATTACATTAAAACTTCTGGTGCCTAGCAACCTAGGATCCGACCCAGGCAAGTCGCGGGAACAACGAAGTACTGACGAAACACAACGCAAACGGACAAAACGGTGAGTGATATTTTTACGTATTCTCTGTACGACCACAAAATTATAAGATAAGGATCTCATTTTAGACCTAACTTCAAAATTCGTTCTATATAATATTGGCTAACATTATCATTATATCTTTTTGAAAAAACAACGAAAATAAATACATACAAATAACAATGGCTGAAGCAGATGTAAGGCAAGTTTTTAACCATATGGCAAATCAGATAACTACCTTGAATGAAAATATGGAAGCACAAAATACGAACACGAGAGATATTTTAAGGGCCCAGACGAATGCTCTTGACACACAAGGCGTTCATTATAGTATTAAAACATTCGATGGTTCAGTGCCAGGCGAATATAAGGAATGGTTAAAAAATATAGATAAGTACAGTTTCCTACACAGATCAAGTGATATGCAAAAACAGCTATTGGCCTATAAAACTAGTAAAGGCCCTGTTGGTGATTTTATCAAACGATTTTTAGACAGGCAAACCGGGACATATGATGAGTTGAAAACTGAAATGTCCACACGCTTCTCAGACGTGACAGATACGTCACACGCCTTTCCCTGTTAAGTAAGGTCAAACAAAATGCTCACGAGAGCGTACAGCTGTATTCTGAGAGACTGTTAGGCTTGTCTGAAGAAGCCTACAGTAATGACGAAGGCCCAGGTCACGAGATAGTACAAACACAGCTAGTGGAATTTTTTACTGATGGTTTGGCCGACGACTCTATTAAAATAAGTGTTATGAGAGATAGACCTAGACGTTTTGAGCATGCCGTAAGAGTAGCAATTGAAGAACAAAACTTGAGAAGAAGATTCGCACTAAGAACCTCTAATACACCAAAATTTATGCATAGACCCGACCGGCGAGACGGTCACGAACCCATGCAAGTTGACCATTTTAGACCACGCCGCGCATGTTTCAAGTGTGGCTCAAAGAACCATATCTCGAAATTTTGCAATGCTCCCGATCAAAATCAAGGCGATAACCGAAAAAACTGGAAACCTAGGCAGGGAAACTAATACGCTCGAGCCATAATGGTAGGTTACATGACTTGAGTGAAAAGAAAAACATACCTACATTTAGTATTTCGACAGCTGGTAGTTCAAATTCATGCATTATAAAAATAGAAAAAGCTAAATTTAGAGCTCTCATTGACACAGGCGCTAATTGCTCGCTATTAAGTGAAAAAATGTATCAATCATTAAAACATAAACCCCGTTTAGAAAATAAGGAAGCAAATTTACAGGGTGTAGATGGTAGTTTTTTAAATGTGTTATGCCAAGTAAGTTTAAAATTTGACATGAAATCTGAAAAATATGAACATCCGTTCTATGTAGTGTCGAACATGAATAGGAATATAATTTTAGGACATGATTTTCTGCTAGATTTCGGTGTACGGTTATATTATGATCTAGGTTGTATGCGTATTGGTAAAACAATGGTACCTTTTGTACCAGATATTCATGTAGCGTCGTTAGTTAGATTACACAAAAAGATAGTATTAAAACCATATTCGATGGTTCTGTGTAAAGGTAGAGTTAAAAATGCAGTAAAAGAAGTATTTAAAGTCGGAACAATGTTGGTTGCGGACAGAGAAACAGGTTATATGGCAGAGAGACCTGACCTACAGATAATCGAATCAGTTATAGAAGTAAAAAGTAGTAACAAAATACCTATTTTAATTGTAAATCACAGCGGGCGTAGTTACAACCTAAAACGTGGTAGCGTAGTAGCGCAGGTAGAACACATTAATCAGATAGGTACAATAAACTCCCACAGGGGACAACAAGTAGACGGTCAGTACAAAAATAGTAAAAGTAGATCCGATAGACCAAGTAGTTACGAAGAGGTAGTTAGTCAAATAAACGTTCCCACCGAATACAAACAAACAATAGGTGATCGGATTTATAGGAATTTAGATGCAGTAGCGTTCTCAGAATTAGATTTAGAAGAAACAGATATTCTGCAAATGCGGATTGAGACGGGGGATAGCCCTCCGGTTAAGCTGAGACCATATAGGACCCCATTGAATGATATACCCATAGCTGAGGCAGCAGTAGACCAGTTGTTAAAAGCAGGAATAATCAGTAGATCTAGAAGTCCTTATTCTTCCCCTACTATCCTAGTACCCAAGGCAGATAATACTAAGAGGTTGGTAGTAGATTTTAGACTCTTGAATAAGGTTACGAAAACATATGCGTCCCCAATGCCATTGATCGATTCCGTACTGGAACGATTGGGTGGAAGTCAAGTGTTTAGCTCGCTTGATCTCTTTGCGGGTTTTTTCTGCATAAATATTCATCCCGACGACCGAGAAAAAACAGCTTTTAGTAGTAGTAGAGGACTGATGGAATATAATCGCATGTGTTTTGGCCTCAAGAACAGTCCTATTTATTTTACCGAAATGATGACTATAGCACTACAGGGTTTCGAACATTTCGCACTGCCATATGTAGATGATGTTATAGTATTCTCAAAATCGGTAGAAGAACACTTAGTTCACTTACAGCTAGTCCTTGGTAGAATGAGGAAACATAAATTAAAATGAAGTTAAGTAAGTGTCAATTCATGAAACCAGAAACAAAACACTTGGGGTTCATTATAAGTAAAGAGGGCGTCAAGCCTGAAAGCAAGAAAGTAGAGGCAATAAGGGGGCTGGCCCCGCCAATAAATGTTAAAGGTGTAAGAGGGTTTTGCGCCATGATAGGGTATTATAGAAGATTTATCCCTAACTTCAGTGAGATAGAAGGTCCTCTATTCAAACTCACAAAGAAAAATGCACGGTTTAAGTGGGACGACCCTTGTCAGAAAGCTTTTGAATTTTTAAAGGAAAGCCTGACCGTAGTACCATTACTAGCTTACCCAAATATGGAAAAAGAGTTTATCCTGTATACGGATGCATCCGATAAATGTATCGGCTCCGTGCTGTGTCAAGAAGACACTGATGAGGAAGGTAGCCCAATAGAGAAACCACTATATTTCCTTTCCCACAAGTTAACGGACACGCAGACGCGTTGGCCAACTATAGAAAAAGAGTTTTATAGCATAGTTTACAGTTTACAAAAGTTCCAACATTATCTGATCGGGTCCCATGTAAAAATATTTACGGATCATAAACCACTTAAATGTCTGTTGAATAAACATCCCTTTAGTAATAGAAAAATGGCCATGTGGTCACTTACAATACAGGCCTTTGACTGCGATATAAATTACATTCCGGGTCGAAATAATTATATTTCCGACCTTTTGAGCCGCGTCCCAGACGGGAGCACTTGCGATAATAACTCTAATGATCCAGAAGTAGAAATTACGGTTACAGACAGGGCATATAAGGTCAACATTGTTGACACTTCACCTATCGACCCTACAAATTATAAGGTCAACATTGTTGACACTTCACATATAGACCCTACAAATTACTTACATGCAACCAAGCCAATTATAGATGACCTCGGCAGGCCAACCTTATTAGATCTAGACATGAAAATAGAGCAGTCACGAGACCCAGCCTTAAGTATCATTCTAACACAGTTAAACGAAGGTAAAGCTAATAAAACAACTGAGAGGAATTTCATTATTATGGATGGTGTTCTTTACTATGTCAGCGACGTAGATAACGACCCTGTAATTCGGCTTTATGTCCCAGAGCACTTGACCAAAGAGTTATTACAAAGCTATCACTGTCTTGCCCACTCAGGTGTAGATCGCACGTTCCATACTTTAAAGGAAAAGTACTATGTGCCTAATATGTACAAATTAGTTTACGAGTTAGTCAACAGGTGTGTTGAATGTCAACAACGAAATATGGTGGCTATTAAACCACCTATGGGGGAAACTGAAATAAGCCCGTATCCAGTCAGTAAAATAGCAGGAGACATCATGGGACCACTACCAATAAAAAACACTGTCAGGTAACAGATATATATACACTGTAATAGATAGCTATAGTGGGTGGTTAGAGTGCTTTCCATTACCTTCGAAAACCAGTTCCAATATACTACACATACTATTGGATGACATATTTCCAAGACATTCTCTTCCGATATGCTATATGTCCGATAACGGGGGCGAGAATGTAGCAAGGGAGGTTGTAGATACTTTGACTAAAATGAATGTTAAGTGTATTACGACATCGTTCTATTCACCCCATGCAAATGGTCAAGTAGAGGTCTCACACAAAGCTATAGTTAATTTACTTGCAAAGAAAGTCAAAAATGAACCAAACGCTTGGGATATATTTCTAAATCAGACCCTAGCGGGGTTAAGAATGACTGTAAATGAGTCAACTCAGAGAACACCCTTCAACCTCCTGTATGGTAGGGATGCAACGTTACCACTTGACGTTATTTTGAAACCCCGTAGGAAGTACGTAGGCGAAGACGCCCACGAGATATGCCTGCAGCAGCAACATATTGCATTTACTAGAGTTTTCAATAGAATGAAACGTGTAAAGCGAAAAAGAAAGTTACGGGCAGATAAGTCTAGTAAAGATGTCGAGTTTAAGGTAGGGGACGCGGTGTATTTAAAGAACCACGTTAGGACTAGTAAATTAGACTCACGGTGGGTCCCTTTCTATAGAATTATCGAGAAAAAATCCCCACTGACATATGTCATAAAATGCCAATTGGATAATAAAACTCGTAAATCTCATACGAGACATTTGCGTTTAGCAAATTTGGAGGAGTGGGAGATACCTCAGAATGAAAGGGGGCGACCAATAAGGAAGGCGGTACTTGCCGCACCCCCAGAGAGTAGTGACAGTGAGTTAAGTAGCAGTAGTTCAGATAGTGCACAGGTGGATAGTGCACCGGTGGAGAGGCTAGCACACCGGTACTGTAAAGAAAGGGACGATTCGGATGAGGAAGATTCGATCCCATTGTTTGAGTTAGCCCGTAGGTTACGAGAAAGAAACAATAGGCTAAGGGGCGAGAAGCAGCCCAGGAGAAGTAGTAGTAGCAGAAGTAGCAGCAGTAGTAGTAAATATAGTGATAATGAGAGTGACAGGGTAGATAGTAGGTATTGTAGTCAGCGCAAAGATAATAATAGTCGTAATGGTAGGGTAGATAGTAGTAGTAGTAGTAGTAGTAGTAGTGGTAGTAGTAGCAGCAGTATGGACGTCGGCGATGATGAGAGATTGATGCGGCCTGAGGGTATATCCCCTCTAAGGCGACAATGTAGTTCTGAAGGTTTGTGCCAGAACGAGGAGGATATGGAAGTTAGCGTAGCGGGGCTCTAGGAGGATAGGGTCACCGAGATAGATTAGCTTAGTGTAGGACCGTCAAGGTACGGTCCACCGAGAAATACCTGTCTAGGTATTTATATCGTGTGTTTGCGATATTGACCTTGACTTAATAGTCATCGTATGGCGTTTAGGTCCTCATTCCAATACACTGGCGACTGAGAAGTCGGGATATACGATATCGTATTGTACTGTGTTTAACGGTATTGCCTGTTCGGTAAGGCACTCGACAGAGTCATAGGCGATAGGTTAGGTTTTAGTGGAGAACTAGTGGAAGAGTACCTTAAGTTAGGTTAGGTGCTGTGTTTTACGGGAAGGTAAAACTAATTGAGCTATCGGGGTAGAAGCTATGCTACGTACTGTGTTTAACAGTATTGTTTTGCTAAGTGGTCGAGTTGGGTGGTCGAACACTCGAGTCGACCTATAAACACTCGAAATGAGCTATAGGTGACAGGCTAATTAATTTGAGAACTAGCGGAGACGAACCTTAAGATAGCTTAGGGACGGTGTTTTACGGCAAGGTAAAACTAAGGGAGGAATCGAGATATACATCATGTATTGTATCGTGATTATCGGTACCGTCTGTATTAATTAGGCGCTCGATTGAGTTATAGGGAGATACTAAGTAACTAGTGGAGTAATGTATATTATGATTATAGTAGATAGTAAAATAGGTTATGATTATGGTAGATAGTAAATTAGGTGACACGGGGATAATATTAGGGGCAGTACAGGTTACGCGATGAAAAAGGGATAATTATTGATGTCAAAATCAATTGAAGTAGGGCCTTTCGCATACCTTATTCTAAACCAATATATATCCATGGTGTCTATATCTAACCAATCATATTTTTCCTGTGTATTTCACAGATAGTTTAAAAATGGCCGCTCCAAACAACCCAGCCCAGGGAGAAGAAATGGGACCGACATTTTCTATAAATTTACGAGAGTTAGCCGAAGAGAGGGACATTCCCCTAGAAATATACAAAAATGAATATAGGTCGAAATACCTATCTAGGTTAGCCGCACATGATGGGTTAGAAGCCCTAGCAGTATTGACTTTTTACGAGATAGATTTCCCTTATTTAAGGGGTAAACTTAGCAAAATGACGATGATACTACTCTTTTTGGGCCAACGTTTCTCGTATGACCGATTGTATAGAACAATGGGCGGACTGAGTATGTACGCTCTTGTGCAACTCATGTTTTTCTATCAAAGTAATTACTTTTTAGAAATGCTTATACTTTTTGCGTACGACACCAACATGCTTACCAGACTACTGGTAGAGATAGGTAGGATTTCAGGGTTGCACGGTTGTGAAGGACTGCAAGTCGTTCACACGGTGATAAAACACTATGACACTGAATTGACCGACGACGGACTAATTGAATTGGTCGAAAACTGTGAACAAAAATGTTCAACAGCAGACGGTCAACTGACTGAAAGGACAGGTGACCTTTTAAGTAAGACATTGACCTTAATGGAAGCTAGACATAGGTATTTAAAATCACTGACGTGTGTGGTATGTAAACAGAAAATAAACAAGTGTTCTCCACAGTATAGACTACCATGCACACCCTGACTGTACACCACGTGGTGCTGATGTATGCCCATTGTGCAAAACGTATTTTTATAGTAACGGCACACCAAACCGAGAATACGAAACTTTGCACGAATTCTTTCACCGAATGAGACTTACAGAATGCAACCAAATCAAAATTGAAGACTTTGACACAAGATTTAGGGACTTGACGACTTAGACTTTTCTTTTTGCTTATTTCAGGGACCATGACATTTTTACTGACGTTTATCCTAGTTTGGGGAGTAACCATTGACTGTATGGTAGTAGAAAATGTTTTCTTTAACAAAGTGACTGAATTCAGTATGAGTAATGCTCGCTGGATCTTATCATTTGTTATCTCGATGGAACCCTACGACGATTTTTTAGACAAATTATCAGACGACATAACAAAGGCTGCTGCTCTCGCTGACACGATTATGTCAGTGTACGGCTCCCAAGATTCCTTAGATGATACTAAGGGTGTAAATTTTATGGTGTATGGTAACATGTCCACCAACATCAGCGAAGCCCATAAAGGCTTATATGTTGAATTTCACCAGTATAATAGAGTATTTCAAGGCCTTAGACACGAATTAAATGCAACCCAAGACTTACATGACGGACTAGTGGCCACATTTGCTGAATATAAGAGGTTAAGACATTCAGCTCAGACAAAAAGACCGAAACGAGCGTTATTTGGTTTCTTAGCCCCACTTTTTACGGAAGGAATAGGACTATTATCACAGGCTGATCTAGATAGTGTAAGACGTAATATAAAAAAGTAAGCAAGCAACCAGAAAGTATTAGAGCATTTACTTTCAGATAGTGTGTCAGTAATGAACACAACATCATTTGCGGTATCAGAAAACAGGCAAAAGATTAATGAGGTATTGGAAACTCTGCGGACGTTAAGTGCAGAATTTGTAAATACTAGAAGTTACCTTAACAGACATATAGGAAACATTGATAAGTTTCTATATTTGTTCACGAAAATGAGTCTAATCGTAGATGAAATCAAGGCAGTAACTCAAAGTTGCATGTATTATTACCTTCAATTAGAGATCAAATTGAATATACTCGCAATAGGTCGTCTAAGTGCGAATATCATTCCAGCAAGTCAACTTCAAGAGGCTCTCTTAGGGATAAGTGCTCAACTCCCTGCAACTCTCTCATTGCCCATTGACCCATACGAAAACTTGTTTGATTACTACAAACACTTGAAATGCTTATTTAGACGGCGAACAGATAATTGTAGTCACCGAAATTATGTTGGTAGAACATACACGACTGTTCGAGTTATATTACGCAAACAGTTTGTTCTTCCCTTACAGTGATGTAAAAACCACTGACTCGAAAGGTATTGTAACATACTATAAGCTAGAAAGTGATTTTCTAGCTATCAATCAGGAAAGAACGCTTTACTTCTTTCTATCAGAAACAGAGGCAGGTTACTGTAAAGATCCATTGATAAGGTCATGTAGTTTAAAAAGAGGCATCCAAAATACATACCAATCAACCTCTTGTCTAGTAAATCTATTTATTAAAAATACAGAGCGGTCGTCTAAATACTGCGAACTGTATGCATCATCAATGGATTTGCCCAAAGCTATATATGTCGCTAAAACGACATACTTTTTAATGACCAACGAAGAACTGATATTCATATAAACTGTAAAAATAAACCACCAACAACCTTAAAAATTAATCCACCATATGGTTACTTTAATGTAGATCCGGCATGTACCGCCACGTCTGAACGTTTGACACTTGTAGGCGCGTACAAAAACCAATCAAATTATACTGTCACTCCAACACTGGTTTTCTTAAAGGAGCTAGATTTCACGGCTATAAACATTAAACTTAACGTTATGGTAAATTCGTCGGAAAAGGCGATTATAGTACCTAAGAGTTTAAGTGCTCTTGGCGAATTCCCAATATCAGAACTTAAAAGTAAATTAGGGGATATTCAAGAGATTGAAGATATGCCAAATGATGAGAAATACTCAAATTGGGATTATGTAAAACTTGTTTTGGCAATAGTGGGTTTTCTAATATTTTTAATTATTATTAAATACTTAGCCAAACATTATAAAAAATGGTTACTCTCTAAAATTAGAAAATGGTCGTATAGGGGGCGTATGCATGTCATTCCACTGCAGAGTCCAGACCCATGTGAAGGAGACGTACATTGCGATATTCCAGAGATGCCTGGCGAAGCGGCGTCATTATCCGAGTCTCAGAGTCGAGCGGACAAACACCTGACTCTGTCAAATTGGAAAAGGGACAAGCCAATGGTTTTGAGACCGCTGTATCGTGGATTTGACGTACAGCAGGGGACTACCGACAACTAAGGTTCTCCTCGAACAAAACAGAGTGGCTCAGAAGCAGTATGTAAATATATGTTCAAGTGTGTTTAATTATATAACCAAGTCCTCTCATTTCTCTCAAAGGTTTGATTGGTGAAGAGATAACGCGTAAACTTAAGATGCTGAAAAGACCTTGGGTGGCGCTCAACGTGACTTAAGGCAGAAGAAAGTTAAGCTAAGAACACACTCGAGACATTTTGTAACCTTGTAAATAGACAATGTATTCAGAGTAATGAACTTGTAGTTTAATTTTATGGAGAAAGGGAAATAACCAGTGCAGACAGCAGACACAATCATACACACCAAGGGTGTGCGTAATGGAATTAAAGGCAGTAAGGAGACAACTTCAAGTAATCAAAATTGGATATTACTTGACGAGGCGTATGTGTACCAAATATATACTGGTACACTGGCGAACCAACGTGATGTCATACCAACATGATGTCATACCAACGAGATGTCATACCAACATGATGTCACACCAATTAGATGTCATACCTACATGATGTCATACCAACATGATGTCATACCAACCAGATGTCAGATGTCATACCAACGGGATATCATTAACTAAAACAGTGATGAACTATACATAACAATTAACACTGAACAACTGTGGACTACAACATTAATTATTGCAATCAGTATAGACTCTAAACATATGAACAATTTGGACTAACTGACATTGTGTAAACTTATGTATGTGATAACATGTTTTGATTTGATTATTCTCTGATCTATATACCTTGATGTGTTGGCCTTGTAAGAAATTATAGTGTATAATTCCTATGTGTGTATGTATGGCATGTGTTATAGTGAGCTTGGGGGGTCTTAAAGTAAGATATTATATTGCACCCATGCCTGATCATAACATGTACATGAAAAACTAGGTGACCAACATTCATTCACGGCCTCTGTCATTTGTCTCAGAAGTAGCTTAATTACGTTGTTTGTGTAGAGGCCTGGGTTTGACCATTTCCTCTGAAAGTTCATGACTGATGCGCATGAAAGTTAATTAACCCAATTAAGTATATAGTTAGTAACAGTATGACAATAACCTTTAGTTAAGTAGAGGTCTGTCTGTTGAAATAATGGAATGACTGGTGCAACCTTTGGGAGAATTGTATAAATACCCTATATCAGCATTTTGGAAAATAAGTTAAATATTTTGTTTACTCCAAAAAGAGGAGATTTGTACGATCGACCCCAAATTTTGCGTCCTAGAACCAGTTTCAGAGGTTAGAGTTCATGGTCGAGGGTACACGTGACAGTTCAAAGGTGGGACTTGGTCACGCTATATAATATACGAGATTGCCTTCATTCGGGAGATTCTTATAAACTGGTCAGAGATACTTACAGATTGATAGATATTAATTCAGATTCATTTTGACGGCTAAGCTCGCACTTTTGAAAGTTAGAACTGCTTACGAATTGTAACTTGTGCATTTAATCAAAGTTGAATATTTACTCTGGTTTTTTAACTGTGTATAGTTTTATTGTGAAATATAAGTAGATAGTAGTTTAATAAAATACATATTAAAGACTATTCTTGAGTTTGATATTTTCACGTCGCTATATTACATGCGGACCTACGTTGCCATTGCGTTTGGGTGCTCTGGTTTCTATAGGATGATTAGTCTCATATTTGGCGTGTTTATCTTATTACAGAATTGAAGTCGCCGATACATATCTCCGCATCACTAAATGCCAACAGCAATGTCAGATATTATGATAAACAATTCGTGTTAGAACAAATAATTGATCCGGTAATGTCAATACCACTGTCCCCTTTTCAGGGACGCCGTCAAATAACAACGTACACACAGATACACGAAGCCAGACTACCGCCGTTTACCAGGTAACATATCATATTTCCTAATTATACAATTATGTTTTTAGTAAAGCTTCTGCAAACACATTTTTCTAAACTTTCTTTTTAAATAATATCTTGCATGCTTTTTTAAAATAAATATTCAATATCTTATTTGAGTTATTTCTTCGCCGTGCATCATGACACTGATTTGAGTATGAACCTGAAACATGTACACTTCAGAATGCCAAATAGTAAATTAAAGTGGTAAAATTGAATTTTACAAATGACCGAAATCTATCGGACAAACAGCAACAGCACGCTTAGCCATACCTTTCTTCGCGTGTTGGACGTAACTCGAATGTATAGTCTCGGGAAACACACTTGACTGCTATTATTAGACTTCGCAGAAATAAACGGCTCCTGATGCAATGATTATGTAAATATACTGTTAAATACGATACTGTATACGTCGCATTGCGTACACACCAATAATTAACTACTAGCAATTAACTTTGCAGCATTGATCTATTTCTCTAAAATAATAACTATTTTACCCGAAATATTTGCTTAATGCGTTATCACTCAAACTGTTGGATTGTACGATACTATACACTTTTGTCAAATACGATAATATACACTTATCGTTGGATGTACAGCCACAGTTACTGGTGTGTCCATGTATTTAGTTTTAACAGATATACTTTTTCAACATCTGCAATAACTTTTACACACCATAACTCCATTACACATACTATTAAGGTGTATTGTACCACAATATCCTTAATACACACTATGCACCGTGTAATACCTGAGGATAAACACAGCATATGTTAGTTATTGTGGTACAAATACAATACAGCATGAGTCTTGCACGTGTACGGACGATAATGCACTCGCTAACGCTCGTGCATTATCTACCCGTACACGTGCAATAGTTTTCTTTTGTTCTTTATTATGATATATTTTTCATAAACCTGAAGGTCTGAGCCTAAACCGTGCTATAAATGCCGGTATATTTCAGCTCTGGTACAAAACATTTGTAGCATATTTGTCTCGTATGCGATTTATACTGCACTCTCGGGCCTGCGGCCCTCGAGAAGCAGTATTAATCGCATATACTCGAAAAATCATGGTATAAATATAACAAAAAACTAGTATTTTCATAACATATTTTATTTCTTTAATTTTCTGTTTCTTCAAGATACCTTAAGTTTTAAAATGTCAGTGTATTTTTACATAATATTGTTTCCAAGGTATCTCCTTTTCAGTTATTTTTGACAGGGCACTTAGATTGTGTTTTTCAATGCTCCAGTTAATTTATCCAAGACAATATATGCAAGAACATGTTTTACATTAAGCCATGGGAAAGCTTATAATAGCAGGATTTTATAACGGATATTTCAACAATAAAACATGTTTAAAAACATTTTTTACTGAAAAAAATGCAATAACCTGTTTAAAACTACCTATTAAATGTTTCAATTTTACAATATGCAAACCTTTTAAGCCGAAATTAAGTTTTATTACATACCCAAGCCAACCCTGTTTTTGCTTCTTTGTGAAAGGGTTCTTCCATACGTGGTCCGAGTATTAACTTTCATACCCCATCCGACCCCTTTTCTATGTAATTTTAAACAGGTTATCGCATTTTTCATTGACAAACATGTTTTAAACGTGTTATATTGGCAAAATATCAGTTATAAAATCGTGCTAATAGAAGCTTTCCCATGGCTTAATGGGGAGAAAATAAACCCAAATTTCAATGTATCGTTTATGGACTTTCATAAAGAGACTGCGCTTGATACTGCAACATGGATGGTAAAACTATTGTATCAGACAAAAAACCAAACACAGGACCTATTTAATAAATGCCGGTATCCGTTCTATAAATTAATACTAAGGACATGTTGTGGTCTCCAAATTCGTGGATATCTTCAAAATACATACCATTGCCGGTTTCAGCTTCAGAGGCATCGTTGGTTGAAGTACTTTGTGAAGCATTAAGTAAGACAGTTAACCAAACATCCGTCAAGTTACAGCGTGACGAAGCCTTCATACAAGCCTACCGGACAAAAGTGGTTGATATTGAACGATTGCGACGGTTTGTGTAGGCAGATTGTCAACTGTTTGGTTACGACGATCGTCCCGAAAAACTCTTTGATAGGAGTCTTCCGTATGTTACAGAGAATGAGCATTTGTATATGGCCTGGATATAACTAGTGCGTAAAGCCTGGGTAGTTTAACGCTTACATATTCATATTATACTTAATCGTCGTGCATATTATTAAAATAATCTGCCTAAAACTGATTGAGAAGTATTACACGCAATATTTCCCTATACAATATATTAATATAAAAGCAAAGGGCCTTAACTCATATAAAAATGATGAAATAAAAAATGTGTTGTTTCTTCGCTGACATCTTCAGATCATATGTAATCAACATGCACAAGCTTAAAACAATCCACCTTAACATGAAGAGTTAAAAACACAAGATGTTGGTCTACAGACGCCATATATTAAAAAATCAAAGGGCCATAACTAATTTAAAAAATAGCGGATCAAAAATATTTTTCTTTGCTAACATCTTCACATCATACCTAATCTGTACGCATTATATTAAAACAATCCACATTCAAATGAATGATGAGATAAACACACACGATTTGGTCTACAGACGGACTGCCGGACTGGCGGACAAGCTCAAACCAGTATGTCACTTTCAACTTCGGTGTGGGGTGGGGGTATAATTTGTAGTAGCTAATATGCACTTGTAAAAGAACGATTGGTTTGAACACATGTTATTTCCAAAAGATATACATATATATTGCTACACTTTTTGAAATCACAATTTGTATATAAAGCTTAATTAATAATAAAGATAAGTGTTGGAATGTATAGGGTAATTATTATTGTTTGGGGTCATTATTATTGTTATGGGTACTTATTATGTTACAACTGGTCCATTATTTGCTATCATATCATCATACCTAGTATATAAGTATGATCAGAACAATTGCTTTTATTGTTCATTCCAGCAGCATGTTCTACAGTCAAATCATATCAGGAAGATCTAAAAATCGATCAGAAAAAGTAACATTTAAGTCAACCACAAACACACACAGCAAACAAAGAACAACTATATATAAAGATGAATAAAAGGCAAGATAAGACACCACAAACACACATGGTTTGATATTAGGGATACCGCCTTGGAACAGACAGTGGCAAAAAAGGCCGCTGGGGTTTTAAACCAGGTTTTAGAGTGTACAAAATCTCACACTTATCCTACTGTCATCCCAATAAAACGGGACAGTGTAAATAAAGAAATCCCCGCCATAAACTATACTCTAATCAACAAGGAAACTCTAATAGGCAATATAAGTAAAACGCAAAGATGCTCGTGTATATATACGCAGTCTAGGGAGTAGTGTAATTGATTACGTTTAAGCAAATGAATCTATGTTTGGAATGTTTGACACATTTAAAATGAATGACCCAAATATCATATCTGATCACTGTGTTATTGAATTTACCATTATCTCAATTAATGATGCACCAAACAAAAATGAGCCTGTTCAAAACAGTACCGAAAAAGTTGAATTTACTTACAAATGGGTGAATGATAATTGCGCTGAATATAATAACATGATCAATGAAGATGGTATTAAAGAAAAAATAAATAATTTAATAAATGAATTTAATGCACTTAATAGCAGCAAATGTATAGACGAAATTATTAATTATTTTCTTGGCATAATGAACGATGTTTGCTCTCCGCTATTTAACACACTAACAGGTTTCAAAGCAAAACATTTGACAGTACCGAAAATAAAAAGCAGTGGTTTGACGATGCATGTAAGATTACAAGGGATAGTTTCTTCCGTCATTTAAATTTATATCGTGAAAACAAATCGGAAGTAAACAGAATAAATATGTGCAGATCACGGTCTCAATACAAACACACTATACGGAAAAAACGCTTTGAATGTAGACAAAAGAATACGGTTAAACTGCTCGAGGCAAGGGTTTCAAACGCACGTGATTATTGGAAGTTATTAAAAAGATCGACAACGTGTTCTACTGCAAATAACATATCTGCCAATCTGTTTTCTATATACTTTAAAGCCATTAATAACCCGGATAGTCAATTTTATCAAGTGGACGAAGATATAAGATATTTCAGTGAGAGATACCTTAACGGCGAACTTCAAGTAATGTTCGAAGAACTCGACGTAACAATAACGGAACAAGAGCTAATTAAATGCATAAAACAGCTTCGAAACAATTCCATTAGCGAGCCAGACTTATTACTTAATGAATTTTATAAACATGGATCAGAAACTCTTTTACCTTACTTGCATAAAATATTCAACACATGTTTATCTCGAGGCTATTTTCAGATCCATGGAGTGAGGGCTATATTGTTCCAATATTCAAAAGAGGCGATTCAAGGGACCCAAGCAATTATAGGGGTATAACACTCCTCACTACTATGGAAAAGCTTTTTTCTAGGTTACTTAACAACAGATTAATTCAATGGGTAGAGAAGTATCATGTCTATATTGAGGCACAGGCAGGCTTCCGAAGGGGAATGAGCACCGTAGATAATGTCTTTATATTGCATGGCCTCATAACATATACAAGAAATCAAGGGGGCACCCTCTATTGTGCATTTGTTGATTTCACAAAGGCTTTTGATTTCGTTGTCCGGGATATTTTATGGTACAAACTAATTAAATTTGGGATAAGGGGTAAATTTCTGGATGTAATACAATCTATGTACAGTAGTGTTAAGTCAAGGGTTAAGCGTATGAATACACTCAGCGACGATTTTTCATGTTTGATTGGCGTGAGACAAGGCAAATGCTTGTCGCCATTTTTGTTTAGTATGTACCTCAATGATTTACAGGAACAATTTACATTAAATGGGGTCGAGGGCGTAAAGATCTATGTTTGTTATTATATGCAGATGATATAATTCTATTTGCAAAATCGGAAAATGATTTACAAAAAGCATTAAACGTATTAGCTGTATATTGTGAGAGATGGAAATTGATTGTTAATTATAAAAAACCTAAAGTAATGGTGTTTAAAAAAGTTGGAAGATTACGAAATGATTTAAAATTTTATTATAAGGAAAACGAGCTAGAAATGTTAGTAATTTCAAGTACTTGGGTATTGTCTTTACGTCTGGTGGGTCATTCAATGAAACTGATAAAATGTTATCTGGTCAGTCATTAAAGGCAATATTTAAACTTAACAAACATCTTAATAACTTTACTAACCTTTCACCAAAACACAGGCTTGATGTATTTGACAAGCTTGTTACACCCATATTAAATTATTCTTCCGAAATGTGGGGTTTCCATCAAGGCCAACAAGTAGAAAGGACACATTTGAGTTTTTGCAAACGACTATTAGGGGTAAAAGTGTCTACACAGATGAACTTTGTATACGGAGAAACGGGGAGATTGGATTATAAAACTAGGAGATTATACTTAATTATAAAATACTGGCTAACAATATGTACATCTGATGAAACTAAATATATAACAAGAGCTGTCGGAGAACAGCGCAGCTCGACTATTCGATTTTTCAGAGAATAATAAATTTATAGCTAGTATATACCATCAGAAAACAAGGCTACAACAATGTGGGTTGGGGTTGGGAGCACAACATAACTATGTGTAAGAATTGACCAAAACTACACAGAAATATGTAAAAAAATAAATATAAATAAAACATTCGAGTTTTGAGTGGGGTGCGGATGGGGGTGGGAGAGAGGCGGGGGTGGATGGTGGGGAGGGGGAGTGGGGGTGGTGAGGGCAACATTTAACGTGTAAGAAACTGTGTAAGAATTCACCAAAAGAACACAAAAATATGTAAAAAAAAAACAAAAAACCGTTCTGAGTGGGGATGGGGTATAGAGGTAAAACAAAATAAAAAATAGATTGTGGGTGGTGTGGGTGGAGGGGGGTAAGATAGCTATGTGTAAGAATTGACAAAAACAACACAGAAATATGTAAAAAAAAACGAGTTTAGAGTGTGTGTGTGTGTGTGGAGGGGGGTAGTTTGTGGTGGGGGGGGGGGGGGGTGGTGAGGGGGTGGATGGGGCAACATATATGTGTAAGAAGCTATGTGTAAGAAATTACCAAAACAACACAGATATATGTAAAAAAAACAATAAACATTAAATAAAAATAGTTGTTTCCAGCGTGGGGGTGGGTGGGGTAGAGGTTGGGGATGGGGGCAACACATGTATGTGTAAGAATTGACCAAAACAACACAGAAATATGTAAAAGAACAAAAAGAACAAAAAAAGAGTTTCGAGTGTGTGGGGGGAGGCGGGCGGGCGGGGAGAGAAGCAGGGGGTGGGTGTTAGGGAGCAACATATGTGTAAGAATTGTGTATATACCCGTTGACGGGCATTTGTTGATTTAGATATAGTTTATATTACTACCACATCATCCCTTATTTGTAAATGTTTTATCTTTATATATGTACATTCATTTTTAATTACTACTTCATTTCTTCATCTTTCATCAGTTGTTGCGCAAAATATTACGTATTTATGTGTCGACGTGCCGTAAAACACCATTCATTCATTCATTAACCTATACTAGCTTTACATCACTGTTTGTAATCACGTCGAAGAAAGACTACTATGCTTTAATATTTGCATCGCTGTTTTATGTTACGCATGTCAAACACAGACGTGTGTAGCATTGCCACTGCATCGATGAGTTCTACTTGCAGGGGAGGGGGGGGGGGGGGGGGGGGGGGGGGGGGGGGGGGGGGGGGGGGGGGGGGGGGGGGGGGGGGGGGGTGGAGGAGGAGCAACATACACTTCTCAAAACTGCTAACTACACCGCTCACGTTTTGGGTTATATATATCGATGGGTTGAATGTTTTTCAATAAAATAAAAAGGAAATACCAATTCAATCATTTTTACATCATTTCATTTTATTTTTTTTCATGGGCAATGCTAGAACTAAACCACAATAAGCAATTACAAACGACACCATGTAAACACTAAAGTCACACTTTTATGAACAAGAAATGAAAAGTGTGACTTTAGTGTTTACATGGGTCGTTTGTAACAAAGAAATATCTAAAAAAAAAAAAAAAAAAAAAAAAAATCAGTTTCGAGTTTGGGGTGGTGGAGTGGGGGTGAAGGGGGAGGGAGGGGGGCAACATATTTTTAGATTTGACAAAAGCAACACAGAAATATGTAAAAAAAAAAAATAGATTTTCAATTGTGGGTGGGGGCGGGGGGAGCGGCGGTGAGAGGCGGGAGTGGGTTGGGGGAGGGGAAGGGGCAACATATATGTGTAAGAATTGACTAAAACAACAAAGAAATATGTAAAAAAAAAAATAGACTTTCAAGTGGGGGTGGGGGTGGTGGTATGGGGGGTTGGGGAGCGGGGGGTGAGAGGCGGGAGTGGGTTTTGTGGGTAAGGGAGGGGGGGCAGCATATATGACTAAAAAAAGATAAAAGTGAAGTTTCAAGTGTCGGGGGTGTGAGGCGGGATGTGGGGGGGTGGGGGGCAGGTAGGGGGGCAACATATATGTGTAAGACAAAAGCAACACAGAAATATGTAAGAAAAGAAAATAGTTTCAAGTAGGGGTGGGGTGGTAGGCAGCGTGGGTGAGAGGCGGGAATGGGTGGGAGGGGGGGCAACATATATGTGTAAGAATTGACTAAAACAACACAGAGAAATGTAAAAAAAAGTGTGGAGGGGAGTAGGGGTGGGGGTGGGGGGAGGAGGGAGCCCATGCCCCAATATGGGTGAAGTAATAAGATGCATAATACTATAACAAATCCCAAACCAAAATTATAGATATATACATGCTTACATGCAAACCTAGATCTGCCTTTATTGCACATTTTATGAGCCATCACAATGTGGGTTCCATGGGAGCCCAGAACTTGCAGAAGACAAAATTACTTAATCAAACCCTTTACAACATACTATAAGGAAACCAATTCCAAAATTTAGTTCAGCTAGGACAAGAAATGTAAGAGATATAGACCTGTAAACACAGCTTACACGCAAAATTTGATGCGAAACAGACGTATTTTAAGGGCTATCAGAATTTGGGTTTCATGGGAGCCCAGGGGTTACAGGAACCAAAACTACTTAATCAGCCCTTACGATAATGCTATAAGGAATCTAATGGCCAAATTTGGTTGTGCTAGGGTAAAAATTGTAAGAGATAAAGACTTGTAAACACAGCTTACACGCAAAATTTGATGTGAAATGGGACACATATTTGGGTTCTATGGGAGCCCATGGGTTACAGGAACCAAAATTGCTTATGCAGCCCTTAAAATAATGCTATAAGGAAGCCCATGAACAAATTTGGTTGTGCTAGGATAAGAAATATAAGATAAATAGACTTGTAAACACAGCTTACACGCAAACCTTGATGTGGGACGCCGACGCCGACACCAACGCCGACGCCGACGCCGGGGTGATTACATAAGCTCTCTTATTCTTCGAATAGTCGAGCTAAAAAGGGTATATGATATGCTTAAAGAAGATTGTGAAAGGCAAATAAATAAAATCAATTGGGTATCACAGGTCAAAATATTACTATCAACATCGGGTTTCCATGATGTATGGCTTGCATAAGGGGCAGGTAATGTAACAACATTTCTAAATGCATTTAAGCAAAAACTTAAAGATAATTTTATTCAAAATTGGAACACAGAATTAAACAATTCATCTAGAGCTTTATGTTATAGATATATAGCTACTTTCGATTTTAATCAATATCTTGATGTTTTAATTATCAATCAATTCTATTTCGAATGGCCCTTACAAGACTAAGACTCTCCTCAAATAGGCTAGAAGTTGAGACAGGGCGATGAAAAAACCGGAAAAGATCCCATACGACTATAAAAGGGGTGTAAACAATGTAATTTGTTAGAAGACCAATATCACTTTGTAATACAATGGATAAAGAAAGATGTATATAAAACAATAATTTTGGAAAAATCCTAGTTTCATTAAATTTAAACAATTAATGAAGCATGAAAATAAAAATTAAACGCAAAATTTAGGAATATACGTATATAAGGCTTTTGAACTAAGGAAACGATTGAACAATATTCAATCCGTTAATTAATTAGTAAGACTACCGAAAACACTACCCTTGTAACCAATGCAATGCAAAAGCAGCTAATAATGTAATTATTGTTTGACGCCTACATTACGTCAATGTTTTATCTCTGGAACTCGGCAGCACCAATTCGTATACTCCAGTTAATTCTACCGAGGATGATGTTGTTTCCGCACATATCACTCGGTGCACTACTTTCAAGGCTGGTGTATACGATAAGCAAAATAAACTGCCTACTATGTACTGGATTCCTAAATTACATAAAAATCCATATAAGGCTCGCTTTATTTCGAATTCAAGTGCCTGCACCACAACAAACATCTACAAACTTTTAACTTCTTGTCTTACTGCCGTTAAAGATCACGTTAAACTATATTGTGATAAAACTTATGAAAACTCTGGGATTAATTTATTTTGGTCTATAAAAAATTCAGGAGACGTTCTTGATAAAATTTCAAGAAAGGTCAAGTTTCATCAATAAGCACTTATGACTTCTCTACACTATATACAACCTTACCACTTCACCTTATTAAAGACAAGCTAATTTCTCTTATTCAAAAAACATTCGCTAGAGAAAATACTACATTTTTGGCATGTAATAATATAAAAGCGTTTTTTACTAACGGCAGTTTAGACAATTATACTATGTGGACTTGCTATGAAGTTTGTGAAGCACTCATCTTCCTATTAGATAATATTTTCGTCAGGTATGGAACCACCGTTTATAGACAAATTGTTGGTAACCCTATGGGTACGAACTGGGCACCACTTGTCGCAGATTTATTCTTATTTTGCTATGAAAGGGATTTCATGATGAGTCTTTCACCAGATACCCAGGCAGATGTTATTGAAGCCTTTAATGACACCTCTCGGTATCTGGATGACATATTGAACATTGACAACCCTTTTTTCCAACTATGGTTAATTATATTTATCCTAAAGGACTTCAGCTTAACAAAGCTAATGTATCTGATAATAACGCTTCCTTTCTTGATTTAGATCTCTCGATTGAAAATGGTAAAATAATTAGCAAAAACTATGTCAAGAGAGATGATTTTAATTTTGACATTGTTAATTATCCCCACATGGATGGGGATGTTCCCCGAGCAACTTCTTATGGGGTGTATGTGTCTCAACTTATTCGTTTTCCTAGAGCTTGTACTCGAGTTGAGGACTTTAATATTCGTAATATTTGTATAACTAAAAAGTTACTAAATCAGGGTTACCGTTACCATAAACTTCGTAAAACCTTTGCAAAATTTTATTATCGTAACACTGATCTTCTTTCCAATATAAACGTAATTTAAGGACTCTTCTGCGACAAGGACTATCACAACCTGACTTCTATGGTGATGTGATTTATAAACTTCTTAAGATTCTAGGTCATGATCACTTTCATAATATCTTTGTTAAACTTGTTAAAAAGTTTATCAAAAGAGGTTATGACACTATCATTTTGCAACTTACTGCATGCTTGGTGGTGGACCCTTTTACAGTTCGCCACTATGCTTTTCTCTTTAATTGTACGATGACCGGACAGGCTGTGGACCCTATGATGACGCCTACCTAAAGCCCATTGGGACGGTGGCGTTTGATGTTTGTCCATGATCTTTCTTGTCGTGCCCTTAATGGTTATTCCCTTACTGTTCTGGCTTCTGCAAAGTCATTGAGTACCTTCATTGTGGCTTTCTAGGCGATCTTTCCTGTCGTGCCCTTAATGGTGTATTCTCTTACTGCTCTGGCTTCTGCCAAGTCATTGAGTACCTTCATTGTGGCTTTCTAGGCTATTGTTTTTTTTGTATTATATTTACACGAGCATATTTGTGTTTTACTTATATTGCCTATTGATGCTGCCTTGTTGGTTAGAGATTAGATCATGGCGGGGATTTCTTAATTTACACTGTCCTGTTTTAATGGGATGACAGTAGGGTAAGTGTGAGGTTTGGTGCACCCTAGAACCGGTTTAAACCCCCAGTGTCCTATTTTGCCACTGACCGTTCCAAGGCGGTAGCCCTTTTGTCAACCATTTTGTGTTTGTGATGTCGTTTGCATTTATTATTGCTTTTGCTTTCTTGTTTGTCTGTTTGCGTGTTTGTTTCTGTGTTTTGTGGTTGACTGTCCTCCTTGAATGCTACTTTCCCTGTCCGATCTTTTTATATTTCTTTGTATTACAGTATACAGTGGCAAACCAAAGATCTCTCCCAAGAAAGTTCAAGAATTCTCAAGTCATATGCATGCATACTATTTATCATAAATAGTTCTTGCTTAAACAAGGATAAAGATATCGGACAGGGAAAGCAGCATTCAAGGACGACAGTCAACCGTAAAACACAAAAACAAACACGCAAACAGACAAACGAAAAGGCAATAGTAATAAAAAATGCAAACGACATCACAAACACAAAAGGGTTGACAATAGGGCTTCCGCCTTGGAACGGTCAGTGGCAAAGTAGGCCACTGGGGGTTTAAACCGGTTCTAGGGTGCACCAAACCTCACACTTACCCTACTGTCATCCCATTAAAACAGGACAGTGTAAATAAAGAAATCCCCGCCATGATCTAATCTCTAACCAACAAGGCAGCATCAATAGGCAATATAAGTAAAACACAAATATGCTCGTGTAAATATAATACAAAAAAAACAATAGCCTAGAAATCCACAATGAAGGTACTCAATGACTTGGCAGAAGCCAGAGCAGTAAGAGAATACACCATTAAGGGCACGACAGGAAAGATCATGGACAAACTTCAAACGCCACCGTCCCAATGGGCTTTAGGTAGGCATCATCATAGGGTCCACAGCCTGTCCGGTCATCGTACAATTAAAGAGGAAAGCATAGTGGCGAACTGTAAAAGGGTCCACCACCAAGCATGCAGTACGTTGCAAAATGATAGGGTCATAACCTCTTTTGATAAACTTTTTAACAAGTTTAACAAAGATAGTATGAAAGTGATCATGACCAAGAATCTTACGAAGTTTATAAATCACATCACCATAGAAGTCAGGTTGTGATAGTCCTTGTCGCAGAAGAGTTAAGTCAGAATACGCACATATGTGAACTTAAACAATTATTGTTTAAAATTAGCTTACGTCCTATTGAAAACTTTCTTTGAATTATTGTTAATTTGTAAAACAAGTTCATTACGGTTTCGTTAGCTATATACATGTACTGTGACATATATGTCTGCAAAAACTACTAACACATGTACTGCTGCCATCTAACCATATTGAAATCAATAATTGTATTATTTGTAAACTTGTTCATGGGCCATATTTGGCTTACAATAAAATATATTCTATTCTATATAATTGTATATTTATATTACAAACCACAATAGCCTCGAAAGTCACAAAGAAGGTACTTACTGACTTGGCAGAAGCCAGAGCAACAATAAAATAAACTATTGAGAGCACGACAAGATAAGACTGCAGACAAACATCCAAAGTCACCGTCCTTTTCGGCTTTAGGTAGACGTCATCATAGGGTCCACACCTGTCCGATCATAGCGCAATTAAAGAGGAAAGGTCAAGTCAGTTCCCAAAAACTAAGGCATTGGTTATACAGCCCAACAACTTGGTATTTGGTTGTGTTAATTGTTCAACAGTTGGGATGTGTGCTATTCAACGCTTTGACTAAGTTTAGACGGTTGGCTCTGCTACTTATTAAATAACATATATACATGTCCACCAGGTTTTTATGATTTTTGGTTAGCACTAAGTATAGCTGTGGAAAACAATGAGTTACTACATGTAGTTAAATGTCTGTTATTAAACACACTATTTCAGTACTATGAGTATCTATGCATGGAGTTTCAAAGATAGATAGTTAATGCTAGTTTGTTAGTTTTAATAGTTTTGTAAGTCTTGTTAGTTATTATTAGTTTGTTAGGTTTAATAGTTTTGATACATATTGTTAGCTTTTTTAGTTATTAGTTTCTTAGTTTTCGATAGACTGGTTTGTTATGAATTTCTGAATTAGATTGTAGTTTTTACCTTTTGTTATTACCATTCAATGGTTTCGTAATTTGACAGAATACTAATACTAGTGAGTTGATTGTATTAGGAGTTCATTCATCGCGAAGCCTCATTGTTCAAACATAATTAGTTCTGAAGAATCGTCCCACGTCCTTCAATGCATAGCTGTTATAAATGCTATTTGGGACTTTTGTAGAACCATCCATTCATGTTCAATACTTTTATTTGGTGATGATAAAACCGTCTCTTTTGTATCAAATTAATGTCGTTGAAACTAATTGTTGTTATTACCCACATGGTCATCCTTAAGGCCGTTGAAACGTGCAGGACACAACGGTTGACCTACATGTTGCAGCTTTGGTCTTCTTTATATCAAATTAATACAGTTCAAGTTGACAGGTTTGTTGAAACTAACTATAGTTGTTGCCCACTTGGTCCACCTTAAGGCCGTTGAAGAGTGCAGGTTGAGAACTGTTGGTTGCGTGCAAAGGTTGCAACTGATGATGATACAACTGTCTTCATTGCATCAAATAAATGTCGTTGGAGCATGAACGTTGGTTGAGACTTGCTGTTTCTCACATGATGCCTGTTATTACCGTTGAAGCATGCATGTTGAGGGGTCAAGCGTTGATGTTAAGAGGTCAATAGTTAAATGTTGAGGTTTAAAACTTACAAATTATTACCGTTGAAGCATGCATGTTGAAGGGTAAATCGTTAATTTTAGGCGCAACGGTTGACTCTCTCGTTGATATGGGGTGTGTCTATAGACATTGTTATTGGTTGAGCTTCTAGAGAAGGATATATAAGGGACTTCTAATACACCCGCACTATATAGCCTAGTTTAAAATATCTCGTTATAATGAACGATATATCACTGTAATTTCTGCAACGTTAGGAGAATAAGCATTGCGCATTACGCATTGTAACGTATGCAACGTTAGGAGATTTCTTAAATATAGCAGAAAGAAACCTAGTTTTGTTCTTGAGGTTTGGCTTCATCTTAATATTTTGCAATCATTTACAATTTTGGGACTTATTAATATATAGTATAATCACAAAATATTGAATGTGTGGAATAGATATGTGGTTTTAATAAGCTGAAATAAAACAATTAGTATAGGACATTTGCTTTGTGTTTGTTTATTTTGCCGGTCATAATTATGATGTATACTGCTTTGTGCTACCCTACGAGTAACACTGGTTGCAATGATAGATTGCAATTAGAACGCCCCTAATTGTATAACAATATGTGACCTGCATAAAGTAGTCAATCAGGCTTGAATTGGATGCAAACTGCTAATATGCTAGGGTGTCTCTTCTAAGCGCCTCCGGAAAAACGGATTGATGTACGAACATTATAATACCTGAAATGGAGCATTTTTTGTATGGTGAAACATGCAATACTGTAATAAATACGATGATCTATTGTTTCCATGTAGAGCTGAGCGCTTTAATATTTCGACGCCATTGACATTAATGAGCTTGAAAATAATCCAGGTTGTTATAGTTAGATAATTGGTATGGCTTAGCCTCAGAGAATCAAGGCAAATCCTAATGCGATTAACACTATTGATATACAGTCCAGCTATATACTAGGTCAATAAGACTCATACCCATGGAGAGAGTGAGCAATAAGAAACAGTCACAGTCCCATTCTTATCAAATACAGATTCCTTTGGTTCTTTCTGTTGTTCACCCCTACTCGTGTCCATTACGTGGTCTCGCTTTAACTCCATTAAGCGATGGGAAAGCTTATATTAGCAGAATTTCATAATGGATGTTTAGGCAATAAAACATGTTTAAAAACATTTTTTACTGAAAAACTGCGATTATTTCTTACCTATAATGACCTATTAAATGTTTTAATTTTACAATATGCAAACTTTTTAAGACGAGATTAAGGTTTTATTTGATACACCGGCCAACCCCATTTTCGCTTCTAGGAGAGGTATGAAAGTTAATAATCGAACCACGTAATGCATTATATAAAGGACCTATTTCGCAACACTAAATGATCATTGAAATAGCATGGAAAGCTTGTTTATTTACTGCTTACTTGTTACATGACCGGTCGTGTGATTTTATTGTTGTCACAGAAGCTTTTCCGTCGTTGCATGTACATAGTAAACGTGATAAGAGACTGATTAATTCGGAAATAATTGACAACTAAAGCCATGCACTTTTAAGTAATGTGTGAAATAGTTCAATAATTTATTTTCGCAATTAAACAATGGGTTTTGCTGTTCAAGTTTGCAAATAATAAGGTACGTCTCGCTTTGATATGGGTCTGTCTGAAATACTTACTTTTTTTATAGCTGACGTCGGCATGTTTATTATTAAAAACCAAATACTGTACCATGTGTTTCAGTAAAACAACTAACACTCACAATAAGCGTGTTTCTTTTCTAACCTACACGTGCACAATAGTGTGACTGCTTATTTGCCAAAGTGTCGTAAAGTTAGACATAGTCATATATTCGTGGCAGTATACTAAGTATATCCGGTGAGTGGCGTGACCTCAAATCTCTTTTTTAATACATACAAAATGATGGTTTTAAAGAACGCAGCCAACAAAGAACACGTGATCAAAACAAACAACAAGTGCAGGAATACATTTAAAAGTCGGATGCATGTCACATGTGTTGTATGTTTCCTATTAATTGTTGATTTGTTTACATTTTGACTTTATTTTGATTGTAATATGTATTTATACTCTACTATACTTGGACGAAATGAAGATTTACTACTACCATCAATTTTCTAGAAACAGTTTTCCTTACCGATTTTGACTGTTATGTAACGACAATGTTTTTAAAAATAACTAACAATTACAATAAACCCACATATAACCAAAATCAATATAATATCAAGTTAAAATTAATAAATGGAACATTACGCGGAGAGCTGCAAGCAGACATAACTCGTTTTGATGATACTATAATTGTGTTGCACTGTATAGTAGGTTGATAACTTGTCATCTTTGATATATACTGACGGTCAAGGAAAACGCGCCTTTAACTCCACATGCTTACTGATAGGCAGCGGCCTTTTACGCCGCTGACCATTTCAAGGCGGTAGCCCTATTGTCAAACCTTTATATTTGTGTGACTTCATTCCTTATTAACATTGCCATTCATGTTTACTTTTAGCTTGTTTTGGGGTTTACTGTGTTCTGTGAAAGCTGCATTTCCTGTTCGACTTTTTACTTATTTTTATGACAAGCAGTTAACGCAGTTATCTCGGACTAAATCCCAATTAGTTTTACTGGTTTTTTATTATTGTTTGATTATACAATGACTGTTTTTGAGAAAAACGATATCTTTGTGCAATGCAACTGAAGAAATCCGAAAATGCACGTGCATTTCATGACACCAATGTGGAATGCACAAAATCAAGATATGCACGCAAAACATGTCAAATGTGTACTCGTTATATGTATAATATCATATTTTGTCCAAAATTACTCAAATTCTAACTTTTAAAAGGATTTGTTTTGTGGTGAGTTTTCATTGACCGTGAGTATATTTTATAAGAAAAGTAGATATAAAAGTCGAACAAGAAATATGCTTTCAGAGAATACAGTCAACCAAAAACATATATTCAAAACAAATACAAATTACAAGGAAAAATACAAACATAAAATGGTTAACACTAGTGGTAACACCTTGGAGCGTTCAGTGACAGAAAGGGGGAAGTACTCTTAGGATATTTTGTCTGCTTTTTATACGCAGGCTTCATAACCGCTGCTCCAACTAAATTCCATTATGTTTATTTCGCTCTTCGGGGCATTTCATTTTATTAGATACTGGGACCATACGCCGTACGACATGGGGAAGACGTATACTCCATTTCCACCGCCCTATGCATGCCATCTTCGGGATGGTTAACATTTTGTGCTGTTGATTTTATGAATATTGAGTTCTGCTCAACCCGGGGCTAGAGGGCGTGAGCGGTAGCTAGCATATTTCACTACCGCTCATGAACAGTCTCAATCAAACCGAGACTGCAATATTTCGTATGTGTCATGCTCGGCCGTTTCCAAAGGTCCTTTATCATACTCTCTTTTGTATATTAACGTCTTGACAGGAAAAACAATAAACTGGAAACCTGTGTCGGTAATTCATTTTTAATTACAGTATTTTCCATCATCCGCATTTAGTTCGCCGATATAATGATGAAGTTTCCCTCTGTTTATTAATTCAGTGTTTCTCTCCCATTCTGGTTATCTTCGAAAGAAGATGCGTCTGCATCAGCCTATCAGAAATGTTACCAGAATCTCGGTGAAATGGCTGCCGCGTAAACAATATTTTAGACGAACAGTTCTAGACAAGCGTCACAGATGAGCTAGACTATCGTTCGGGAGGGCGGTCGGTCTGTTCAGAATCTTGGCCGCGCTATTTCTCCATAACCGCTTGATGAAAGTTCACAAATTTGATAAGAAGCATCAGTATGAAGTGGAGATTTTCAAAACTTGGTAAACGTTACACGTTCCGGTTCAATGATTTTTGAGGCAAATATGGCCCTTTGATTATATTCACACACGAATATGGAAGCTATTTCTCCATAATTCCATGATGGACTTTCACGAAACTATAAAAGCATCAGACAGCAAGAAGTGAAGATGTGCATAGCATCGTCTAGTTCCAGTTCAATTATTTTTGACACAAATATTTCTGCATAACCCCTTGCTGGATTTTCAAGAAAATATGAGAAGCATAATTATGAAGTGGAGATGTTCATACATGTAACATCATTTTGTTACGGTTGAATGATTTTGACTAGATATGGTCCTTTGAATATTTTCGCACAAAAATCTTGTCCGCACTATTTCTCCATGACCCCATGGATGCGAGAAGTGTCAGTATGAAGTGGCGATACGCATAACATTCGTCTCGCTCCGGCTCGATGATTTGTGGCAAAGTTATGTCCCTTTGAATATTTTCACACACATCAGACGCTTTTTCTCCATAACCCCTTTATGGATTTTCACAAAAGTTTTGAAAAGCATAAGTATGAATTGGAGATGCGCTATCCTCCGTTCCGGTTTGATCATTTCTGACCGAGGTATGGCCTTATAAATATGTTCAAGCAAAACTCTTGCATGCGATATTTCTCTATAATCACCTGATGAGGTTTCAACAAACTGTGTGAGCAGCCTCTGCATCAAATGGAGATACTGTATCATAGTTTGGTTGTGGTCCAGTGGTTTATAGCTCTACAGATCAAAGATCAGCAGAGCTTATGCCGTGGAGCGTCCATCTGTCTGTCCGTCCGTAAACTTTTTTTATAGCGACTACTCCTCTGAAACTACTTAATGGATTTTCATGAAACTTTACAGAAATGTTGCCAATGATGTCTAGTTGATCCTAGAAAAACATTCATGTTGATGTTAAATCAAAGATGGCCGCCAAAGCTAAAAATATATTTTTAAAAATCAAGATTGTAGCGACTACTTCTTGAATACTATAAGTGATATTTATATGGAACTTTTTCTAAAATAATCAGCATGACATGATGTTGGTCCTTGTCAAAAAACATTGTGATATGACGTTAAACATGGCTGCCAGAATCCATCTTTGTTTACATAAAGTTGTATAGGCACACGTAAGTGAGTACTAAATATCCCCATTAAACTGTTTCAAATTCGCCAAGCAATACTACTTTATGGATGATATGGAACAGTTAAAGGGAGGTAATTTGATGAGTGTTGATAATCAAAATCTGCCATCTACACAATCTGTTTTGGTAAGGAGCATATAGAGAATATAGTCTCGGACAAATTTCGGTATTTTCGTAGATTTAATTTGTTTTTGTGGCCAAAATGCATGTTTTAAGAAAAAGGGGGCTCACTGTGTACTGAACCTTTCAAAATTATCTTTGTTTGGGCTATTGTTGGCGGTCTATTTAGTTATTCTTAAAACATCATTATTTTTCCCTGTTTCCCTGTTTTGCTGACTAGACAATATCATCAACATCAGCGGACGTTTCTTTTTTTGTTCAATATATATGAAAATCAAAAAGCTGGTTGACTATTGTATTAGAAGAACTAAATTTACTAAAGATTTAAACAAAGCTAGCAGCATATATGACAATCATCACCAATGTTGACTTGGAAAAGTCTTCCAACAAGAAAAATGGTTGTAATATAATATTATAGCTTTTAACGCATAGGATACATAGGAATCCGGGAAGTATGCAAATGAACAAGAAATGTAACCCGTAAATGTCATGTGCCGCGAGATGGTTTATTATATTACATGTATTGTTGAAATGCTAAGGGTAACAGTTTTGACCTTTGAGGTACATACTTGATTCTTGCACGTGACATAAATTCTCATTGTGAATATCATTTGTGTTCAAGAAATTCTCTTTTGTCACCTTCAAGTGTGAACTTGGCCTTTAAGGTATGGAGCTGATTTTTAGGCGCAACACTCCTTTTCATTGTGATTAACATTTATGTGAGTTTCCTGAAATCCCTTTCCGGACTTTCGAAGTAATAGCTAAGACATCAATATTTAGGACGAATGAATAAGGAAGGGTACACGAAGTATAAACCGAAGCATTTAAATCTAACAATGAGTACAAGAATAACACTTGCCATCTGCATAAGACAGACTATTAAAGTCAAAGTGTGATGTATTTAACATTAACCTATTCACAACTATGTTTAAAACACAAGTGTGCACTCCTCACACGGAACCAACGGCTTTCTGAAGGCATATGTGTACTGTTTCTTGTGCTTTAAATCAGAAATAGTTTTCCTACTTTAGATGTTCTAAATAAGAACCATCCAGACAAAATTGAAATTTTCACATTAATTCTTATATTAAACGACATTTTTTGGCGTGTTTTGGGGTTTACTGTGTTGTGAAAGCTGCTTTTCCTGTTCGACATTTATATTTATTTTTATGGTTTCATGATGCTGTTACTTGACGGTTGTTTGTTTAAATGGCTTATTTAGTGCTTCAACAAATGCTTCTAGGTTTTACGCACTATTTATAAACCGGCCATATACAAATGCTCATTCTCTGTAACATACGGCAGACTCCTGTCGAAGAGTTTTGCAGGACGATCATCATAACCAAACAGTTGGCAATCTTTCAACACATATCGTCGCAGTCGTTCCATATCATCCAAAGATATTGTCCGGTATGCTTGTATTAAGGCTTCTTCGCGCTGTAACTTGACGTCTGTTTGGTTAACTGGCTTATTTAGTGCTTCGCGAAATACTTCAACTAGCGATGCCTGTGATACAATTTCCGCCTCTGAAGCTGAAACTGGCAATGCTATGTTTTTCGAAAGATATCCACGAATTTGAAGACCACACCATGTCCTTAGTATTAAATTATAGAACGGATACCGGTATTTATTAAATAGGTCCTGCGTATTCCTTTTTGTCTGATACAATTTGTTTACCATCCATGTTGCAGTATCAAGCGCAGTTTCTTTATCAAAGTCCATAAACGATACGCCTACGTTTGGGTTTATTTTCTTAAGTCTTTCAAGTATATAGACTGCATCTTGCTTGAATGTTTCTAATTTTCCGACAATATGAAATGGTGTTTTACATGGATCACATTTGAGGTGCATTGGAGTGAAATGACCATTGATTGACTTACCATTTTCATAAAGATTTAGAATGTTTTTAACAAATTCTGCGAAAGTAACGTCATGGCCAAAGATGATACTTTCCTCATTTGCTTCGCGTCTTATATTTTGGACAATATGTCTTCCATTGGTATTCCAAATTTTGCTATTTGCGTTATATATTTTGTTTTCATAGCCGGAATATAGTCTTGCATACGGGTCGCGAACAAACAGAAACGAAAATGCATTATCAAGAAACTGATTCAGTTCAGTTGCAGACATTTCGTTTCTAATGTTGGTGAATCTTGTAACTGGTAATTGAAATCTGTTTATTTCAAAAGGGGACGAGTAATTCTTAGTGGTGCCTAAGATTCCGAATATTCTAACCCAAAATGTTGAGCCAACCTTTGGAATAGGGCAACATATAAGAGAATTGCGGGTATCTACCAAACTACCTACAGAAGTTTTGTTCGGGTAGAGTTTTGATGGCACTGGAGTGTTATAGGAAAGGCACGATTTTTCGAGGTCCTTGCGTCTGTTGTTGTATAATTCGTCCAAAGTTAAACCAAGATTTGTAGTTTTATTGTCCCCGTTATTCTGAAACAGCAAAATTAATAGTGTCATTAAAACAATCATACAACCTAAAGCATGTTATTGCATATAGAGTCCTTGATAAATTAAACTAAGTGCCCTGTCAAGAAAAACTTAAAATGGGACCCCTTTAAAGCAACACACATAAACAAGAGAGAAAGGTACCAGAATCGGTTTTATGAAGGCTTTTCATGAAAGGAAATATAAGGTAAAACACTTCTAACGCCAACTAGCACTGACTAGAGCGGAAATTTATTTTAAAGCCATGCACATTGTACATCACGATCCCAACTGACACGATCCCAATAACAGTACCGATGTCCTGGCAAACTTTACATCCGCCACACAGGTTAATTTCTCGACCATCTATAAAAATACAGCTAAGGGCCATCTTTGTTTGCATAGAGTTATATAGATATGTAGGAAACAATTGTGGTGATAACTCCTCTAGTGACAACTACTTAATGGATTTTCATATAACTTAACAGGAATGTTACTCTTGATGTCTGGGTTCTAAATAAAAATCAGGTTGTCCAGAAATTCAAGATGGCCGCCACAGCTAAAATAGTTGCTAAAAATACAAGTTTGTGGCGACTACTTTATGTAAGTGGTATTGGAACCTTTACTAAAATGACTGGCATGACATGTAGTTGGTCCTAAACAAAATTCATTTTATTTGATATCAAATATGGCCGCCAGCGGTCATCTTTGTTTATGTAGAGGTATTTTGAAAGAAACAATTAACTTGTGCCAACTACTCATTTGGAACTACTTAAATGATTTTTATGAAACTTTACTGGAATCTTGCTCTTGGTGTCTGGTAAGTAATAAGGAAAAATTAGGTCGGTCGGAAATTCAAGATGGCCGCCATAGCTATAAATATATTTTAAAAATACAACGTATATACATCATATAGGTGACCCTTTTGAAATAAACTATGGCAACATTTAAGAAGGTTCTAGTGAAGAAAGTTATAGGGAAGAAAGTTCTAGAGCGTACCCGTAAGTTGTTTTTTCTTGATACCTGACAATGAACATAATATTATACATATAATTTCTACAATCACCAAACAGTGATATTTTATGCCTTATTTTTTGTTCAATTTAGCTTAAATTTGACTTAACTTCTCTGACTGTTATATCGCATCAAAATGAACCACTATATGTCAAATATGAACGCAGTTTTGACGGAAATAATAATTTATTGTTAGATAAATGCTTTTATGTTACCTACAATACTAATCATTTTGACATTTTTAATGAGGAATTATACAGATCTGTTAATGTGCAGCGAAGATGGTACATGTATAGTATTATATATAGCAGACTGTTTGCGGCCATTTGTTTGGGGATTTCTGTAAAAACCATCCTTGAAAGTAGCTTGTTCTTGTAAAATCTCATTGAAGCATCTTGAAGTAACCATCTTTAATTTGTTACTATTATTTTCCTTTTCTTAAAGGGACTCTGTCCGTAATCAGTAAAGACATAGTAAGCATAAGCAAATAACTATCGGATATTGATTCACTGAAATGTATAGATGGAAATATAAGCATTGACAAATAAGTATGTAGCAATAAATTCGTTAATTTGAACAAAACATATTTTAATTAGTTTTGTCGGGACCTCTTTATTTACATTTCTGTTGCGCAATATTACCATTTCTGTTGATTACATGATACAGTAACGTTTTAATTACAGCATGTCTCCAAAAACACGTCCGGTTAGCTCTATAGGGACAGCGGCCGTCATAATTTTATTGTGGGCTCCGTTTCAATTCACCGAAGTTGTACATATCTTTATTATGCTACTTAATTCCGTCAACACAGTTTGTTACATTTTGTAAATGTTTGACAGAGTAATTATTTCGTGTTTTATAAGCTAACATTTACGGCTAACCCAAATTCGTCTACCAAAAGGAATATTTGATTAATGTCTTTCTAGCCGGTGGTAGCAGCATGCTTACCTGAATTTACAGGTCAAAGCCTCCTAAAATATGCGACGGCGTTGCATCACTGTATAAACCAGATGGATAATTTATACCAGCATAGTATAGATCTTAAATGGTATTGAATGGAACAAAACCTAATGAATGAATTGAAAGAAAACGTAATCAAACTAATTAAAAACATATACTATCTATGGTCAACAAGTGATTTTTAATACAGAAAAGCCCTTAAGAACCAACAACACTGAAACTTCATTCTACATAATGACTTCAGCACAACCCATAACAAGACATAACATTGTTTGGAGATACTTATTGGAAGATACATTACCATGAATCTCAAAACGCATATTTTCTGAATGTGAAAACAATGATTTAAAATACATATATAATTTTTTATATAGAGTTTTTTTTTATACTAACAAGTTATCTTTTATACTTTATAGGTATATGCTAAAATTCAGTTTTATGTTGATTTAAAATATAAAGATATAACTATTAGTTACTTAATTATGTCTTGTTTCGTTGTAAACAGTACTTCTTGGGTTTATCAAAATTGCACACGAGCGCATGGTCAATAATGACCACTTAATGTGATAATTGCCTATTAATCTGCAAAACAAGCATGCTTCCCTGTCACTTTAATTTGGGGGTTTAGGACTGTTTTTCATCTTTTACGACTGGTTAACGTACTGGTACCTAAAATACAAGTAACTATACTACGCCTTGCACAACAAGTTAGAGAATCCCCATTTTGTGAAAAGTGAAGTCGGCATCGACATCAAAGAGATTTCCGCACGCCATTCTGACCTTGATCCGCAGTTCGCCTCATGAGACGCTGCTGTCGATCAATTTTGACACTGCTGAGAAAATGCGTCTAACTAACTACACGTGGTTTATTAATACGTGTACATTTGACTCGACTTATTGTTTGTGTACATCATAACCCCGCCAAGGCATGAACGAGCGACTCTGAGGGATGATTCTCAGGGATGATTTTCAAAAGTTAATTATTCTTCTTAAAGCTACAGACGCCCTATATCAATCGATTTCTTCTTTGTAGGCGTGTCTTTATTTGTAACTTCATGTTCACAAGCTCATGTCGAAATCGGGTATTTAAGCGAGCAAATATAGCGAAGGAAATCATTTACTGTATAAACATCGACCAGTGCACATCGTACCTATACACAGGTAACAGTAATTTTTACAAAAAAAAAAGTTAGCTTCTTTCGGGGCTCGAACACACGACCTTCTGATTTCAAGTCCTCTGCTCTATCCACTGAACTACGACGCTACTTGAGAAATTAGTATACTAACTACGATATATTATGAGGCAAAATAACTTAACATATTTGAACGCAACTAATGATGGATCAATAAATATGCAGTCCATATTGTCGCACGTGTAAATTAACATTGCCTGGTGTAATACTGTATCTTATCAATATGAAACTAATACTTCGCCTCAAATCAACCATATCTCGACTTATTATTTAGCGCTTTATGAGTTTGTGTGCGCGCTCTTGTTATTACGTAATGCCAATTTAGTGTTAAAAATGCTACAAAATACCAATAAATAGCAGTGGTCTAGAGGTTCAGCGTACATCTTTCAAATCTTACAAGTGCAAGGCTGTGGTTCAAATCCCGTTCCGGGCAACTATTTTTTTATCACATATATTCTGGAGCCGTATATTTATCGATGTTACCTGTACGGAGGCTAAATAAAAATGTGAAATTTTACGTATCGATTTCTCCTTATATACCGACTTTTGGGGTGTTCGTCGATTTGAAACTACTTCACACGTGACTCATTCATATTCATGAGTTATTACCAGTTAAAATAGGGACTGTACAGCTTTAAGAACGAAGATCTACATTTGGCATTGCACTACGTGACCCCGTAGACGTTAGCTCCAATTATAAGAAACGAAGTCTTCCAAAATCATGCCAAACGACAATTGGAACACCTCGCCGATATACTATCTCCGAAGCTTGCCGGAAATCGGCGAGTAGTTACGTTTTGGTGGAAATTGACCTTTGACCTGAATAAGACAGATTCCATTTCTGTAATGTGGAGCTTAAATCAGAATAATTTCCGATAACTATTGTAATACAATGCACTGCGTTGGTGTCTTTGTTTAATACGACGTACACTGGCATATTGGGTTCCGTTACTTGAATTTTTTTTGACATTGCTAAAACTTTACAAGCAGTTTTCATAATCACAGATATATTTGTTCCACCTATATTATGGGTCAACTCATTATGAAAGTAGGTCTTGCGTATTGATATATTTTACTTATGTTAATAGGCTCTGATATATTACTATGTACCAAAGTGTAGTTCTCACTTATATACAATGTCAGGGAAATAGTTAGACATTTTGTGTTAAGTTAATATGCCATTACCATATTAATAAGCAGAAATAACATATTGTTAGTAAACATTTCGGCAAAGATGTTTTACCTGCTGCTTTGAAGCTCGAGTGTTTCCGGATTTCCCGGAAAGTCGCGAACGATTGCATAGATAATTGAGCACTAAATTCAAAATCTAATAATGCATACAATGTTACTTTGTGCATGGATCAGTATTTAATTGTGTATTGAAGATGCACTGATAATTATTTAAATTGATACTTTGATATTGCAATTTTTATGTCATGACATGTGTCTGGAAATTCGATCACGTGACAAGTCCATCATTCTGCTCCCCATATGTGCAGAAATATGCACATGCAGCTATTATACGATGCTAAACATCCAACAAAACACGCCTCCTAGTCTTCAATTATTGGCTTTATAAAACTTAAAATTTAAAGGAAAAAGCTCCAGATAGAAGCTTTTTGGAAAGCTAAAACTTGTAAAACACATGACCGAAAGTGGTGGAAATCTATTAAATGGTACATTTCCATTAAATGGTACATTTCCACATGGTACCTTAAATAATGTTGCAAAAACTCTTGGTATACACCAAACCATAGTAAAACTATTTGGTACCGGTTGTGTATGACCGGTACAGTGAAGCCAGTAAACTTGATGCGGAACATTCGCAATTCATAAATTATATTACAGACTAACAACCGTCAATATCCTTGGGAGAACTTCAACAGAAATTGGAAGAATTTATGGAATTCAATATCTATCAAGGAACGCCTCTCCAATTCTAGGTATTCATATTTCACCTTAATGTCGATTTTCCCCGCTACAACAATTCTTTCAAAAACTTCAAAAAGCCATGTTTCATTTCTCAAAACGTGACATGAAATGAAGCTATATAAATCTAAAACAATTACACGGTGCCGAGCAGAGACATTGAGGGCCGAACAAATGTTTGCCACGCATTTTGACAGGCCAATCTGATGACGTTCAATTGTCATTGTCAAACAGTTACACGCTGGCACATCTCGGGTCAATCGGAACTGACCAAGCAGGCTCTCAAAAACGCCAATTTTGATGTAAAATCAGAGCCTTGATCTTTGATACGGTTTAAGTTTTAATCATGTCCAGGTAAACGATTGCCGTTTCAACGGGGCGAGAAAGGTCAAGACAGTACAGCGTAGACGGACTTTTGATTCGCGGCAAAGAGGAGTTTCAATAACTTGTTGTACAAGGCGTAGGTTATCGTTTTTCTCGTCGCTTGTATTAAGTTCCGTAACATTCAAAATACAAGCAAGATTTTACGCAAGCGAAAAATAGCTGCCGAGGGAAAATAGCATATATCTGGGTAGGAAATGGACACACACGTTTAACATAGTTATAGATCAAGTCACGGGTGTTAAAACAAGAAGAAATATTGTCAGGAAGACATAAACACGCCAAGACCGTATTCTCTTACCAGACACATTCTTCCCAAATTTTACAATCAGTTCTTCCTGCCAAACATTTTGAATCAAGGTGGGCGACCTCGCTTCTCTCTGTTCAAATACCTTGACATGCCTTACATATTGATTATAATTCGCCCTTGTAGCACGACGTGCTAGAACTACACATCAGCACAGAAATACAATTGCTCACACGTAAGGGATATGTGTGCATTACAATACATATAAACTGTTCACTGCTACCATGTATAATTATAACATTGCTTTATCAAATAAAAAAAAAAGCAAACGAACTGTTCATTTGCTACCTGACCATTCGCAATAATGAAATCATACTAATGATAAAAAAATTAAAAAAAAGGAAAGTAAATCAGCAGGCTTGAACTCTGACTTCCCCGGCACTGACACGCCGCCTCATCCAACTGCACTACAGAGGCTAATGAACGTTTTGTTGCTAAAACACATGTAATAATTATCACATGCTTTACTTCAGTCAAATGATTGATTTACGAAAACGTCATTTCAGCAAGTAAAACGGTAACCTTTGAACATTGCAAATTATGTGTTTAAACCATTCAAGTTTTGTAGACGAGTTCACGGGGAATTGAAGTTGTAATGCATGCTTATAGTCCACTACATGATTCACAAACTGTTAACCATAGACAAATACAAAACTCGTTTTGAACTATTCTAATAAGTATTAATGATGATTGAACCAATGCAAGTTATGTGGAAAAACTAACGGGACGTGACGGGTTATTAAAAAATCAAGATTGCCATGTGTCCCTTTAAAAAACACGTGTTGTGATAAAACTTACGAGAAAACAATTGTTGTAGAGCTGTAAAACGGAATTCTTCAAACGAACAAATGGCAAATAATATTGACATCAAAAGGACGACGGAACAAAAATCGACCAATTTGTTTAATTGTGCTTTGTTTGAAATGATTTATAAAGTATTGAACGGATGAATTCACTTGAAGAATAACATAGGTGGTGTAATTTTGTTTAAAATGCTTTATTGTTCGTCATTACATTATAGTTTGGAAAATTGTGTCCATTTATTTTGACTTTGTAAATAATACCCGAAAACACAACGTGTTTTAATTATTACACCTCAGGCCTCATTTTATCTACATATACATGTTTCATACTTAAACAATCATTTAAGTGGGGGTATACACCAGCCCACACTCCTGCATCCACTCGTCAAACAAACTTATTAGTAAATATTATAGGGAAAAACAGTGGTAAAATATTCCAAACACAGTTAACTCCTTTATTCAGAGGAGGTCACTCCCATCGTCGTTTCAACACAGTTTCCTCCCATCTCCGTCTAGTACCCTGGCCACCTGTATTCGCGTTTTCTTGGAGAGGTTACCAGACAAACGAGGTTAACGTGACGTCGTAATGTTCTTTTGCAGTGACGTCATAATACTTACGCGTCATTAGCATGATTTGGTAAACACATGCCAGAGGCAAAGTGCTATTCAAAATCTAAGACAGGGTACGTAATATATTTTTCTCGGTAATCTTACTATAGTTTTAGTACATAATAAATATTACGATTTAATGAAAATGCTGCTCTCTTTGGCGATACAATATATCTACATGTAAATTTATTATGTTAAATAAACTTTGACTTTGTTTAAGAACATTGGTTTGACAGCTGTCCAAAGTGATAAGCAGTTAAGAAAATGATAGACTCTAAATGTGTCGTTGCTGCATTGTGTGTGGTTGTTTAAGACTTAACTCTGCTATAGAGCTCAGCATTAATAACCTGCAACGGATGGTTTGACAATGAACTTCTTTTAAAAAATGGTATAGGATTAGGAACAATGCTCCAGCCCCTCTCCGCACCCCGAATAATTAGACAGGGTGCGCCAAAGACAAATTTTAAGAAAACAAAATGGTAAGAGCTCACAAAATGTACGTTTTACCCTACAGTATATATCATATTTTTTGTGTGATTTTGGTCGGGTTGAACATGCTGAGAACGATTGACGTCATACAGCGCTATCTATATGACGTAAACAATGACTTAAGTAGTCACGTGACTACTAATATCGTAGGCATTGAGAATAAGAACGTGAGTGGTAAGGAATTTTATTATCCTGACAATAAAAACATACATTAATTAATCGTATAACTATCTTCTTAATTAATAACTACTTATCGATTATAAAAAAGCGGCGCAACTTATACAATTTGAAGCATTCTGGATGAAACGGATGCTATGTCCATAACCCCTGATGCACACTACAGAGACGATGAAGCCAACCCTGGCTGCATATCTCTAGTTGCATTGGAAACAAGAGCACTGCCGGGGTGTCCCGTATAGTTTAAACACTTTTCAAATGGAAATAATTAAAACAAATGAACTAGAGAGTTACGGACCTTTATCAAATGTATTCATGTATCATGTTGAAGATGTTTACAAAGTTTCATTGTTGTAGACCTTAACTACCTTAATCATTTGTCAGGTAAAAGTTAACGGAATAACGGACGGACAACGCCATGTCCTTACGGGTGTATAAAAGGCGAGTTTGCTATCAAAAGCCCTAACCGGACATAACGAAATATTCTCAAACCTACCAGTCCGCATATTGGCATGAGCCAGAACCTCCCTGTGAACGTAAATGTTTACCAAATTTGACTTGAAGTTAAAAGTATGTTCATGTCCATGTGGTAAATCGCGTGGTCCAGTGGTAGAGCGCCGAACTCCTGATCGAGAGGTCGTGGGTTCGATCCTCCGTCACGGCCACGTTATTTATCCTTGAGCAAGATAATTAATCCACATTGCTTAGTACTGGTTCTACCCAGGAAGCCATCGAGAGTGATTAATCTAAGTTGCAAGAACTTGTTTCGCAATCGATGTAAAATAAATATGTTTAGAAATTTAGAAATCGCACATACAATGTGCGGTCCTTTGTTCAATGTCATTCACTTTTCAAGCCAAGTCCATTAATTTTAAACCGCTTGATGTAATGAGATACAACTTAAATGCGCATGTGTTATTTTAACACTAAAATAATGGTTAGTTGTTTAAGGTCACAGGTCAACGTGATGCAATTGAATACGCTTTGTAACTATTTCAGATACTGAGATGAAACAGTATGTATTTAAACGTTGTGTATCATGTAATAATAGGGTGTGCACAAAACAAATGTTGGGTATTAATATTAAAGTCAATTTCGTACATATTTGATGTCTGATCCATAACTTGTTTTATTTTTTATTTAGCTATAAATCAATACCTTATTCATATTATATATATAGTTCATGTTCTTATTTTATTTAGCTGTATAATTATCAGGAATATATTAATTTCGTATAATATACATATATGTATAAAATGTTTAAACCGTCTATGTATAGGATTCGTGTAACTACCGTTCGCACTGCTTGTGCACTATATTTTGTAAACATTTACATTTCTTGCAAGTCTTTACCTACATTTCTGAGGGGCTGAACACTTTTTTTTACTGGAAATATTCCTCACTAACCGGATGTTTTGGAATTCTTTTTACTTTGTCTTCTTCGAATATTTAAGTACTGATTAAACAGCTCTTAAAGAGCGTGCGTAAGTGAATCGGACAACGTGCAATAATGACGTAAAATAGCAAGTGACGCATAACAGTTATGTCAACATCATGTTATATATTTGCTTGCTTTATTTTGATGATAATCTTTGCATTAAAACTTCCAATTGTAACTATTGTATTCAATATATCGGTCGCTTGGCCCTTTTCAACGAAAAAATGAATACACGAAACAATTAAATTACGTCCATTTTGCTTATAACTGGAGGACGTGACGTGACTGTCCGACGTTACGTCGTTTCCCGCAATGATGGCATTGACCAAAGAAGTCTGGCGGCGGAAAATTGTCCGCTTCCGTGAATATTGTTCGACTAAATTCAGAAACTTAACTAGATATGTTAGAACTTAATGATATTTGGTAAATCCAAGAACAAGCTAAAATGCGGAAAATGAAACGTGAGGGTAACTGATTTTACCTGTAGATGTTTAAATTATTACATACTCAGAACAGAAAAGATATGTTATGGTCATATACGAATTTGCAGTCATTTATGAAAGAGAACAAATCGAAGTTTGGATATCGTGTTGATGGCTCCAGGACTAGGATAGACAGGAATGTGTGTGATGCATTGGCTATCGGGAGAACAAACAGGGCAGTTACTACAACAATGTCTCAATGCCCATTTAATTTTATTCAAAAGTTCAAGAAGGAAATAATTTCTGACGTATCCCGGAAAGGATCCTTCCGCACAGTAACACATATAAGTTGCAGTGACAGACATTTGGTATATAGCCTCATGCTTGCACGATCTGACGAAACAATATCAAGGAGAAACAGAAAAAAACAAAAAACATAAGCATGCACCTCCGGGATTATAAGTTAGACTCGTACTGTATCTATTACATACATCATGAGTATCCTTGGGAGATATGGAAATCTCACCCGAGGGTCAGAATTGTAACAAGGGACAAGGCTGTGCCGAGCCCTGTTTGCAGTTCTGACCCCGAGGGTGAGATTTTCCTATCTCGCATGGATAGACTCATTATGGGTTATCTTTTCCCATTATGCCCTTAGTGCAAGAATAAAAGAAGTAACTTCAACAACTGTATTTGATTAACGCTAGAATAAGGCGACGTCAACGTGACGTCATGACGTCTCATGTAAGATATAGAGGATATTAAACGAGTTCCCATTTCATATAAGATTTATGAAACGAGTTATGAATTATTTTTATTTTAACGAGCCTTTTGGCGAGTTAAAATTAAATATAATTCATAACGAGTTTCATAAATCAAATATAGAGTGGGAACGAGTTTAAGATCCTTTTTATCATATAACACAGCAATCAAATAAGTAAAAAAATAATTCAGATGGACATAAAACCGCCACGACGTCAGACACACGTTAGCGCCAAAACGTCATAAAATCAGGCAGAACATTATGTGACGTCGCAACGTCACGTCACTCATAACGTTGAGTAATCAAAGAATTCGTTTCTTATCTCTTTACAAAAGGCGTTTTACGACGACTTTAACAAAATTGCACACTGATTTGTATAACTTCCATTAGTTAGTATAAGCTGTGGTAAATACTAAGTTTGTGACCTAGATCTAGATGACCTTATAATAAATAAAATAGTTTCAGTCAATAAAACCTGCGTAGTGTTACAGATTCAACTCAACCAATCAAAATCGTTCCAGGTTGTATTACACGTGTGTCATACAACATAATATTACATGGGTGTTCGACACTGCTAACAAGGGACGTTATGTGATAAAGAGTTATCTCACATGATGCACATGACTAGAAATGGGAGAAATATATATTGAAAGGAGGATCCCTTGGATGCAACAAACACAAGCAAGAGAGAATGGTTGCACACTCGGTTTTATAGAGTCTGTTTATTAGAGGAAATATAAGTTGCAACACCTCTCGCGCCCACTATCATCGGCTTAAGCGGTATTCTACTTTAAAACCACACTGTTTTGGATTGAGGATCCCAAAGGATCAGTCAATAGGATTACAGGCAAAAAGACTGATACATTTTAAAGATCACAATGAAAACTATTTGTGTGTAACAATATTGCAATGAGCATTTGACGAAGGTCGGATGTACATTTGTGTATAGACAATTAATAGATGATCTTTCGATCAAAGAACTTGGTACTAAAGTACCTTTTGGGTGTAATATAAGGCAGTATTGATACAATAGCGTGTTTTTGAACTTTTGTAAATTGTGGCGAGTTGCAGAAACGACGTAAGGTCGTTTTGACGTCATTGCGGGAAACGATATTACGTTGCCACTGACCGTTCTAAGGCGGTAGCCCAATTGTCAACCCTTTTGTGTTTGTGATGTGGTTTACTTTTATTATTTATTTTGCCTTCTTGTTTGTCTGTTTCCATGTTTGTTTCTGTGTTTTGTGGTTGACTGTCCTCCTTGAATGTTACTTTCCCTGTCCGATCTTTTTATATTTCTTGAAAAGGAAGCGCCAGGACACTGAGTCATAACTTTCGTCTCTTATAAGCAAAATGGACGTAACTGTTTAGTGTATTTTTATTCTTGAAAAATGCCAAGGGGTCGCAATATTGAAATAGTTACAGATTCAAAATATCCTCTTTGGCACATCCGAATTCTATAGTTTCCGTCCTGTTTAATATAATGTAATACGAGTCCGGTAAATGTTCATTGATTATAAATGTGAGTAGGATCAGTCCATGTTTTGTTGTATCGTGTGCATGTTTACGCCAATGGGGTCGGGTAATACGATTGTGTAGTCGGGTGATACGATTGGATATGAATGAACCTTAACTTCTCTATTTGAAATACGAATTCCCGCAAATTTAGGAAACTCTCTCACTACGCCATCTCAAACAGTCACTATTTATAGATGTTGTGATATCTGTACATGAACGTATTGTATCGAAATATATACTTTTGTTTGGGGCGCTTGTTTCAGCCAAAGCTTTTTCTGCAATAACTTGAGCAATTTAAGCAATACGTACATCAGTTATAAATCATTATAACTGGCATTTTTAGTGGTAAATAAAACTACTTTACTTTAGAAAATCGGTTGAGAAATAAATATTTTACAGCCAAAATGATTTTTGTGTACATTCCTTGCTGGTGGGACAGCAGAAAATTAAGAAATTTCAAATAACTGAAGTTATCCTTGATATTTTGCTATAAAACTTCCAGGGTGTCTAAATTTACTAATATCCAACAATTTAAAACCATTTTTAGACACAAAATTTAAAACAAAATATTTTTTTCAAATTTTTCATTCAGCATAATTTTGCATTGAAAATGACCCATTTTAAAAAGTAAGGTATTTTTATTTACCACTAAAAATGTCTGTTTCACTGATATACAACTTATATAGGTACGAGATGTATTTTGTCTGAAAAGTCCTAAAAACTTTGTCTGAAACAAGCGCCCCAAACAATAAGTAAAGAAAAGAAATGGACCAGAGTGGATTATTGATGTTAACTTTGGAATATGCGTCGTTATAATTCACAGGAAATATGCATTTGTATTATAAAATGTGTTTGAATTAAGGGATATAGGCATTTTAAAAGTCGTATTCCGGTTTACAAATTTAAGTATAACTTCTAGTCAATTTCTGTTTTACCAAGCATATAGATCTTCAAAGTTCTCAATTGTATATCCCTCATATTTCGGTTGTTAATCATGTTAATGTTTTAAACACGACCCCGTTGAGAAAGTTGCAATACTGCTTCCCGTTTTAAAGGATGTATTGAAGAAAATAATCTCTGTATTTCATGTTTACAAATGACTGCAAATGAGATGAGACTGATCTTAAATTCTCAAGAAAATCGAATATCATTCAAGAGATATCGGTCAATTTGTAAATTTACTATTTGGTATTCTTATGTCACAATACCAACACATGTTTTTAGATTCATACTAAAGCAATTTTATAATGCACGGCGAAAATAAATACTGATAAAAATGATCCTTTGCAAGCTACACACACAACCAAGAAAATAAAGTAGCCGGCTCTGTTTTAATGAGACTGTTCATGAGAGGTAATGTAAGAAGCAACATCTTTCAAGCCCCCTAGCGCCGGATTAAGCGGTATTCTACTTCAAAGCCTCCTGTATTAAGCGTGTTGATCCCAAAGGACCAGTAAAAACAACACTACTGATTCGTAGCACGTGGAGACTTTTGACAGCCGCCACACTGCACTAAACGAACGCTAGTGTGAATGTTAATAAATACTGATAAGGGTTATCTTAAGCAAGTAAAAACTTGCATAAATAAGGTAATAAACATTTATTTCAGAAAAAAATGTATGGTGCACCTTACAAATAAATTTTGCAATGTATTTGTTTGTAGAAGTTTTAATTAAAAACATACTTTATATATTATTCGGCAATATCATAAAAAAGCATTTAAATATTTACCAAACATTAAGCTTACATAGAGAGCTGTCGACAATACCGTTAACATGATATATTACCTGGTAAATGGCGGTTTTGGAAGTCTGGCTTAGTGCGTCTGTGGTTATGTGGTTATTTGACGGCGTCCCAGAAAAAGGCAGTCGTGGTGATGACATTATCGGATCAATTATCTGTTCTATCACGACACGTTTGTCATTAGATCTGACATGGCTGTTTGCATTTAGTGATTCTGAAATATGCAGTTCTGTAATAAGATAAACATGCCATATATGAGAACAGAAACCAGAGCATATAAACGCAATGGCACAGTAGGTCCATACTGAACCACTCATTAAATCAAATGAGCAAACTAAACAGTCAATAAACAGGACAATACACAACATAAATAATGGATAAGACACATAATAGAAACTATTGAAATAGAGAAATAATTAGCAAAATATATGACAAGCGAGATGATTGTAATTTTGATATTGTCGATTATCAACACTTAGCTGGGGATATTCCCTGAGCCTATTCCTTTTCTTAGAGCTTGTAAGTTGATGACCTTTGTATTCGTGATCTTTGTATAACTAAATAGCTACTTTTTCAGGGCTACTACCGTTACCATAATCTTCCCGAAGAACGTTTTCAAAATGTTATTTTCTCAACGCTTTTAACCCTGAACTACCTGTAAAGTATAAAGTAATCACAACCTGACTTCTATGGCGAATTGATACAAACACTTGGTAAGATCCTAAGTCGAAATCACTTGCAAATCACTGTTGTTTAAACTTGTTAAACAGTTTATATTAAAAAGAGATTCTGATTCTATCATTTTGCAAAGCAATGCATGCATGTTAAATGATTGACCCATTTACAGTTCTCAACTATGCTTTCCTCTTTGATTGTGCGATATTCTATCATTTTGCAAAGCAATGCATGCTTAGTGATTGACCCATTTACAGTTCTCGACTATGCTTTCCTCTTTGATTGTGCGATGATCGTATATATTGTTGTCAGATTGTTGACCCTAAGTAAAAGGTAGCGTGTGATGTTTGTCTTCAATATTGTCTTGTCGCACCCTTAATTATTTTGTTTCCCTGACTTCTTCCAAGTCATTGACCTCTTCCTTATGTTTAACTTTGTGGCTTTCTAGACGCTTTTGATTTTATATTCATATATACATCATAAGCGTTGTGTCAAATGTCTTGCTGGTTGATGCACCCTAGAACCTTGCTTAAACTCCCAGCGGCCTTTTTTTGCCACTGAACGTTCCAAGGCGGTAGCCCTATGGAAAACCCTTTTTGTGTTTGTGATATCATATGCTTTTATTATATATTTTTATTGCCATTCCTGTTTTTCTTTTTGCATGTTTTTGGGTTTACTGTGTTTTGTGAAAGCTGTATTTCCTGTTCGACTTGTATACTTATTTGTTTTATTAACCTTCTAATTGTTTGTTTTAATGTGTGTTTTTGGTTGACTGTGTTTTGTGAAAGCTACAATTCCTGTTCTACCTTTATACATACTTTAACTACTATGAGTGTTTCAATACGTCACTTTCATAACCTCTGGTTATATTCATAACCTCTGCTACCAAATAAGTTACATACAGCATAATACACAACATATTGCGTTTTGTATTATACTGTCAAAGGTGAATTTCTCTTCCAAACATTTTCCAAACATTTTGAACGTAAACGATTCTGTTTGCTTCGTTTAGTATGCACCCCGAAGGGAAATCATATAGGGAGAGCATATAATTGCCATTTGTTCGTCCGTCTGTCCGTCCGGATATCTTGTCCGGTCCATAACTCAAATATTACGTACGGGACTGCAATGATCTTCAATGATTTAACTTATAGTTATTGCCCTTTGTAATTTATACTTTCAATTCTTGTCCGGAGCATAATAAAAATCCACTAATGGGACTGCAATGGAACGTCACACAATACTAGAGGGCAATAAGGGAAAGTGCAGAGCGCATAGAAACATACACTACATGTAATAAGGGATTTAATCAAAACATGAAATTTGCTTAAATGTCATTAAATTCCATCTGTGGGATGTAATTGGAATTTAATTATGCTTAAAGGTAGAATAAAAACTTGCAACTTGTATTTAGAATTTAAGTGCATTTAATCGCAATTAAAAGTAACGATACATCATGATGCACATTTAATTACAGCTTAAATATAGCGGTGGTATTTCATACTGAATTTTGCATTTAAATGTAACGATAAACCATATATAAAGCATAACTCCTAAGATATCGAACTTAAAATTTAATGAAATTTCTACTTGAATGATTCAAATTAAATGTAATGACACATCATCTTGAACATATAATGAATACTTAAATGGAGTGATATTCCATATTGAATTTAAATCACGGGTACTAAATATTGACTCTAGCACATTTTGGAGGTATATGAAAACGAGAGTCAATGACACTTCCGAGGTAGAGTCAAAGATGAAAATAACAAAATAAAGGTGAGTTCAGCTCGTTGTTTTTCATAATATCATTAATCCAACGATTTATTTCAAAAATCGGGGAATGCTATTCTAATTGTATGTGTTCAAAGTATGTCTAAGTTGCAAAAATATTACAAATTATTGTTCAATTTCACGCCTAGGTCTTTTATAAGATTGGAAGGTGTGTGTGTTTTCTTCGACAGATCGTACTTTTTCAGTGCATATTCTTATTTATTCATGGAAGTCTTGTGTTTTAATAGTGGAGATGAAAAGGCCATAATGTAATTAGTAAACAGTAATGACATTTTAAATCAGAAACCAGAGTATAATGGATTTATCGTAAATTTTCGGCAAGAGGTAGAGTCAATGAGCCGGAGGTAGGGTCGATGACACAGAGATAGCGTCGATGCTTATGATGTACGGTGATATAATGTGTTGGCATAGTTGGTATTTTGTAGTAAATTAACTATTAAATCAACCTGCAATCGATACTATGCGATAGTTATACAGTTATATTTACATATTTGGATACACTATTAGTTCATTTTGGAGACATAATCGGAAAACGTTAAAAATGTGGGCAGTTTTAGAACAGCCTACACCAGTTGCGAACATATTTTTTAGTAATAAGTAATAAAAAGTACTTGTATTAATTAATTCCTTTTAACTCAAATCTCGGATATTACAATATCATTCTTTAAAAAGTGTGCTTTGGCACTGTGCATTAAAATAAAAGTATACGAACACCTTAAGAATTTGAAAACATAACACTATCTCATAATGTCATTTATTTCATTTGTTATAATTTCAGATGGGAAAAGTCAGAGGAAAAACTAAACACGTACTTGTTTTGACATTCAAAAAGAATTACCATAAAAGTAAGAAATTAAAAATAACGTTAAAAAGTGATTCAACATGTTTGAAATCATTTTGTGTTACTCGTTAGAATGTTAAAATCGTAGGTTATTCGCTTTATAAATGGGCATATGAAGCCCCTTATAACAGTAACTGCATAATAACCAAATGCATTAGAAGGCATTAGAAGCGCTCTTTAAAATGATACAAATATTTAAACAATTGAACATTTTAAACAAAATTAACTGAGGGCTTGGTCTTATAATTACTTGATATTGTGTACTGCATGTAAAAAACTGCCGTTGAGCAGTTTACCGCACGTAGGATATAGTTTACATGATACCGGCTTTAAATAGAGACCGCATTAAAAATGTACTTTGTATTCACTATATCTAATTCTTATACATATACATAATAAAGGCATAAAAAACACTGATTCATACCATGTTCAAAAGTGGTGTAGGATATGTGATGCTAAAACTGCCCACATTTTTAACGTTTTCCGAGTATGTCTCCAACATGAATTAATAGTGTATCCGACTATGTAAATTTAACTATAACTATCGCATAGTATCGATTGCAGATTGATTTAATAGTTAATTTACTACAAAAAAACAACTATGCCAACACATTATATCACCGTACATCATAAGCATCGACGCTATCTCTGTGTCATCGACCCTACCTCCGGCTCATTGACTCTACCTCTTGCCGAAAATTACGATAAATTCATTAAACTATGGTTTCTGATTTAAAATATCATTACTGTTTAATAATTACATTATGGCCTTTTCATCTTCACTATTAAAACACCAGACTTTCATGAATAAATAAGAATATGCACCGAAAAAGTATGATCTGTCGAAGAAAACACACACACCTTCCAATCTTATAAAAGACCTAGCGGTGAAATTAAACAGTAATTTGTAATATTTTTGCAACTTAGACATACTTTGAACACATACAATTGGAATAGCATTCCCCGATTTTTGAAATAAATCGTTTGATTAATGATATTATGAAAAACAACGAGCTGAACTCACCTTTATTTTGTTATTTGCATCTTTGTCTCTACCTCGGAAGTGTCATTGACTCTCGTTTTCATATACCTCTAAAATGTGCTAGAGTCAATGTTTAGTACCCGTGTAAATGCAGCAATACATCATTGTGCACATTTAACGTATGTTTAAATGTGGTATTTTATATTAAATTTTATGGCATTTAATTGCAATTATCTGTTGTTGTTTTTTGTTAAATCGAGACTTATTACAGAGAAATAAAATGGAACGAGTATCACGAGATATTCAATAACATGTAATTATGGAAGCTTTAATGTACCCCTCAGATGATGTGTTGTTTATGACCATAAATAGAACGACATGTCACGATATATAATCCTATGTTGACCTATGTTGACATAATATATGTTGATATACTACAATATTTCGAACCAGGACGACTTAATAAAAAGCGGCATAAGTTAAATATATTGTTTGCACAACATCCACACAGCGACTTGATGACATAAATATGGAAACGTTTAAGGGTCACCAGTTGTTGTGTTAATTACCTCCTTATAGACTTCGAAATTGGCGGGATGTTGTATTGTTTCACGTCTTCTCGGCCACATTTTCTCGACTTACTGCGTGTTTATTGAAGCATTTCGACTTAAAAGAATGCGACTTAGGGGCATTTAATTTTATTAGATACTGGGACCATACGCCGTACGACATGGGGAAGAAAGATACTCCATGTCCACCGCCATATGCATGCTATCTTCGGGATGGTTAACATTTTGTACTATTGATTTTATTAATATTGAGTTCTGCTCAACCCGGAGCTAGAGAGCGTGAGCGGTAGCTAGCATATTTCACTATCGCTCATGATCAGTCTCAATCAAACCGAGACTGCAATATTTCGTATTTGTCGTTTTCGGCCGTTTCCAAAGGTCCATTATCATACTCTTTTTTTTTTTAGTACGATTTACCTTAACATGTCAGAAAGACTGAAGTCGACATGTTCGTCATTTAAATATGTTTAGTTGCTGTATATCGTCTTGACTAGTTATCATTGAGTTGTCGTCCAAAATTTAACGGCTTATTCTCTTGTTTCAGGTAACGTTTTCAAGTTCATCTTAACTTCTTGAGTTGAACAAATCGTCATGATCAATTGTTTTGCGAAAATGTCATCTGACGAAATAAAGTACATATTTGTTAGGATATGCCACATTATAACATAGTTAAATCGGAGCGTTGTACGAGTACATGTATTTGCAGAACAGCTTAAATATGGCAAGCAGCGTTCCTTTGATTTTGCAAGTAAGTCATATATTTTTATTTTAAAAATAAGTTGAATTGATTTTTGTTTAACCGTTCATCAACACAGTATAGGTTATTTAGAGCCTTCCCAGAGAGAATGGAATGATACATATGAATATGGCAACCTGACCTACTATTATTATCGAAAAGATTCCTATGGGTCTTTTGCTACGAGGATAGACCGATACACGGGACCGTCCAAAATCCGACGGACAAGACTAAGGAAAAGTGTTTTTGCCCAGGAACACATCCACGAGACTCAGTGGCAACGGCCAGGCTTGTACCCGCGGCCTCCGGTTACAAGTTCAACGCGCTCACTAGGCCACACCAGCCCCTTAAAAATATATGACACTAACTATAATACTACTAAATATTATAACATAATATTATATAACATAGGATATGACAGATTATATGCGGTTAATTTTTAATCTACTTTTGAAATTACCATTTCCGACAAATAGTCTGATAGTCTGACATGTTGAAAATAATATTAATTTATTAGCTCTACTGACCGAAGGCCAGCAGAGCTTATGGGATGGGGAGTTGTCCGTCGTCCGTTAACTTTTGCCTCGTTAACACGATTGACCTTCATTTTCCATCAGATCTTTTTCAAACTTTACCAGATTGTTGATATCAATGAAAGTTCGGACGAACTCGAAAACCATTCTCGATTTAGTAAAGCGTGCTATATTTTCTGTATTTTGCATCGTTAAGATGATAGGGCCTTCATTTTTCATCCTATATTTACCAAACTTTACCAGATTGTTACTATCGATGAAATCTTGGATAAGTTTGAAAACAAACCAATTCGGGTTAGTAATACTGGAATTATAGCCCTTGATTTATTTCAAAGATGCTGTATTTTGCCCTATGAAGACGACGGGACCTTCATTTAGCCGGATTTCAGCAAAACTTGGCAGGGATGATGAGAACCAGAACTAGTTGCGCATATCATCGCCGTGTTCTAGTTGAATGAATTTTGGCAGAGTTAAAGCCCTTTAAAGGTTTTAATACACTAACTTTGTACAAATTATTTCTCTTGAACCTTTGGCCAGATTTCAGCGAAACATGGCATGGATGATCAGTACCAAGGCTTGTTGTGCATATCATCGCCATGTGCCGGTTGAATGATTGACGGAGTTATGGCCCTTTATCTTAAGCCCTTTATCTTTTGCCATTAGAGCGTCCACAGGCCCTCTTGGGCCTCTTGTAATATATTTATATTATATTATATTATATTATATTATATTATATTATATTATATTATGTTATATTATATTATATTATATTGTATAATATAATAGTATAATATATTATATTATATTATATTATATTAAGTATTCGTGCGTATGTTGTTGTTGCTGTTGTTATACTTTGTTTATTTCAGCTATTAGTCATCATACTATGTGCAGCAGAGAATCAGGGAATTCCATATCCCGGGGACAACGCACCAGTTGATGACTTGGTTCAGTATTATTTCAGCAGCTTGTATACGTCCAACGAAATTTGCGGTTTCCTGTTGTTCGTTCATGGAATATTCATGAGTGTTTTAACTTTAAAGAAAATTAAGCAGAGGATGAATCTAAGAAAGAAAAACTGTGAAAGTCCACTTGAGAGAATCGTCTCCAAAATAGTTGTAGTGCATCAAAATGAATTTCAAAACTTGGGCTATAAATCTTTATGGCTATTATTAAATGTCACACATGGATTGCGTGTTAATCAAGAAACAGTTAGGTTATCTTTTAGCCATCGACCCGGAAGGAGTATCTCTGAGAAGACAAAGTCATTTGACACGGAAAGTGTATTACAATAAAGGTCCTAACTACCTCATACATACTGATGAATACGATAAGTTAAAACCATTCGGTATAGCTATTCATACTGCCATCGATGGTTATTCGAGGAAAATTCTGTGGTTGAAAGCAGGTCCTTCAAATGACAATTCAAGATTCATAGCTCGATTTTTTTTAGACGTTATCAAGAGATTAGGGAGGGTACCGAGAATAGTACGATCGGATGGGGGTTCTGAAAAAGTTGTTGTAAAAGATCTTCAGATGTCCCTCAGGATGTATCACACAGAAAATATGTCTGGTCGAACAAGTTTTCTTACTGGAAAATCTACTGGAAATCAAAGAATTGAGAGACTATGGGGCAGTCTTAAAATACATTTTACCCAATACTGGAGAAATTATTTGAGCGATATGAGAAACAGCGGTGTCTTTATTGATACAGACCCACTTCACATCGATTGCGTTCGTTTTTGTTTTCTTCCAATTATTCAGAATTAGTTAGACATATTTGTTGAAAATTGGAATGAGCATAGAATCAGATCACAGCGAAATGAGGTATTAGTGCCGTCTGGTATTCCTGAAGTCATGTACTATCAACCGGAAGCGTTTGGAGCATATGATTACTCGTTTCCACTACCGTGTGATTTACAAACCATTGGAGAACTAGCCAATGAGTATACAGACGAGTTCCCTTTTAGAGGATGTTCTACTGAATTTCAGCAAATTATGGAATAGGTAACAGGAAATGATCTTTTCTGTGCGGTAGTTGGCGTAGTGACGTGATTCAATTAGAATGTTCGTAACTTGAATATTTATAGAAATGATAATTGATTCTTGAATACATGTGACATTCACCCCTTCCAGTTTAGGATACCACAGACCGCTTGTCTAGTTTCCTATGTATAATATGTCAATACATCTTTGAATATGCACGGATTTAACTCTTATACTTTCTAAATATTTTACAAAATCATTGTCCTAAAAGGAAAGGCAATAGATTGACAGCGTAAATGTACGTCATTAAAATATCCGTTTTAAATGACATTGATTTATTGTTAACAAATGTACCAGATATTTATCTCATTAGTTTTAATAAAAGTATCATAAACTGAGTATAGTATAATATCGAGGGCATAGAGCAAAAAGGGGTTATGTGCATAATTTAGACTTTTGAGAAAATGGACATTTAATGTTTGAATTCCAATGAAAATTCGACAATTCATTGTATGTTTATTATTTATTCAGGGCATCTTTGTACACTAACATTCCATGTTTACAGAGAATATTTTGAAAGTTCAGCACGTCTTTTATGCCCAAATAAGGATAAATGTAGATAACTCCTTGTGGGTCTGGCGATTTTTGACTAACACTTGCAATTAAAAAGGGGCTATCTGCCATATATACCTCTGTTGCATTAAACAACTATACACATTCTTTGAGTGTAAAGTTCTTGCTTGTCATCACTTCTGTTATAAAACTGACTGAATTCACCGTAATTATCCAGTTTTTGTTAAATGCATGTTTTTACTACACAATATTGTTGCCTCATACTTTCTACATTAATTCTCATCACTGTCTACGTCCTCTGCTTTCACATCTGGCTCTGGTAATTTGTCCTGTACCTTTGATGATGTTGGTAGCTGTTCATATAAGTAATGAAAACAGTCTGACATTGCTTTTGACCTACATAGTGAGGACAAGTCCTGTATTTTTCGGGACAGAAATGGTTAACTTTTCAGCATATAGTTATGTCATCGATGTTGATGCACACTGTCATCCTATTCGTGTAGTCTTCTTCAGTTTATTTCTTTTCATGAAAGCTTTACTGTCAAAACCATAGTTAAAGAATATGCTTTCTGGCTGTGAACGTTTTATTTCAATCCATTGAAATCCAGCCAGTTTATTTTTTCGCCCGTAACTGTGCTTTTCATGTTGGTAGTTATTGACTTTTTGTAGGATTTTAAGTCACATATGTCATGATACTTGATAGGTATAACATTGCCGCATGCATAGAATCGCACGCCATCTCGGAGTGACCCCGCTCAGAGAATTTATGCCAGATAGTTTCAATATTCTCATTTTTGTGTACTGCATACAGTAATCCAACCGTAACAAATTTGTTTCGGTTTTGTCCACCATATGAAAAACAACCTCTTTTGTCGTATTTGACAATGAACTGATAAAGTTATCAGTTCCTATTTCACAAGAACTTCTGCTACCATTTGTTTCATCCCATAAAAAGCATGTTCCCTTTTTATCTCCAAGGGAGTATATTGAAAGGTTGTGTGATGACAAGCAGCACTTATAGTACACATTTCCAATTTTAGTGTGTGGTGTTGGAATGATTCTAAATCAAATGTTGCTGCAAAATAGGATGGGTCATTTATAGCCTTTTCTTTGTCAGTTTTCTTTGCTTTTCTGAAAGTCACTTTTAAAGTTTGATGTAGTTCATACTGTACATCAAGGTCACTATCTGTTACTCCATGTGCTTGATTTCCTTTGTAAACCGCCCAAAGAGTACATTGGTCCTTTTTGTGTTTATGAAATGGTAGATTGTACTCGCTTACAAACACATTTCTATAAACATTAAAATTACAAGGCACACTTTCTCTGCTTCTGCAATTGCTTTGATATAGCTCACACATTTTCCTAATGGACACATTTGGATCGATGTACTTTCTCTTCGTATCTTTTCCAGTGTAGTGCGATGATACAGTTGCAAAATATTCGATATGATCTCGAATTTCTTTCAATTTATCATCTGGTGTTTTGTTTTTAGATGACAGTTTTCCTTTTCTATCATGTCTAACGAAACATCCGTGAACTTTATTTGTCATTGCATACACAACTACTTTTTTGTCTATGTTCAGTGTTCCCAAGATAAACTTCTTACAGACTCTCACATTTTGTGCCTTTTGCAACAACTCTAAAGTTAACAATTCCAACGCTAAAGGTAACAACCTCCGTTTAAGGTAACAATCACCTTTCGCTAAAAGTAACAACGCTAACGCTAAAGGTAACAACTTTTCATGTTAACGCTAAAAAAACAAACTGTCTACGCTATAGGTAACAACGTTTTTCAATATCTACAGTTTCAATGAAAATTTAGTTAACATGTTCTTGTTAGTAACTGAAGCACTGATTCGATTCCAACCGATGCGACCCGTATCGGCGTTGTTAGAGGGTGTGCTGGTCTCCTACTCGGACACGTGGATTTCTGCAGGTTCGAATCCCATTGGAAGCCCGACTTGTCAAGTGAAAAATGTCGATTCTTGTGGATGGCGGGAGATATAGAGTGTATACGCTGCTTAGCTTGTTTAACGATGTAAATAAAACACGTATATGTAGTTTGTGACTGTTTAACTGTGATTTGGTTTCGTTTGGTGGTAAGATACACATTTAGTTCGAATTTAACAAAACGTCGGGTTTATTGATAATGTACCCAACTGCTTGGAAACGCATATTTTCTTTTGCTATAATGAGTACAGGGGAACACTTTATGTATGCCAAACGAAACTCGGCATGCATTTTTAAACAAACACTGTCGATGTTTTAAAGAACATACGAATGGCATTGATAATAAAACTGCAGTTTACTTCCACTTTGATATTTAGTCCGCAAGTGTTAATTTTGAAACTGCCTTTAAATACATAAATAAAAGTGTGTGTGTGTGGTGGGGTGGAGGGGGTGGATGTGGGGGTGGGGTGGAGGGGGGAATTGTGGCGGGTAAATAAATAAATTTAGGTTTGTTTTTCGTTATTATACCATATATTTTAATTCAATAATTATGCATTGTTCTCAACCATTAGGAATAGTCAAACAATTTAGTTTGAACTCTGTGAGAAAAGCACGTTTGGGATATATAACCTGATCGGGTTTATTTTACAATCATCAAACATCACGTTCATCGATTTCTATATGTAGGATATATTATATCTCCGTATTGGATTTCAAAAAAGGTATCTGATAGGTCACGTACGATGTCTTTCAATGAAGTAGGAAACATAAAAAGAGTTTATTCCACCGTATGATAAAATAAGCAAAGTGAAACGAAGCTCTGTCACATGTATTCTACATTATTTGAACGGCCACTCATTTCTTTTACGTGCAATACCTAGAACTGTATTAATCCATGCTCAAGGATTGAACTTACGCCCAACAAAGTTAAACCTTGCATTGATTGAATTGCCCCTAATTTCTTCGAGAGACAAAATGGCGTAATATATGCATTGGTCCAATATACATGCAACGGAGTCGATGAGCCCATTCTCCTTAGGAAATAGGACAGGATATAGCTTGATTTAAATCGCGACCCGCGCTTCATTTAACGATTGAATATGTCATTTATTAGTTTACGGTATCTAGTTCATCAATTAACCATAAGTACAGACTTACACGTCTGAAATTCTTGCAACCCCGTAGCAGCGGGGATGGCTTTGGCTCATATGCTTGAGGTCGTGGGCTGGCTCGATCTCCGACCGGGTCTCACCAAATACTTAACTAGTAGCTCCATTGCTTGACGCTGATGCTATACGGGTTATGCTCTGACTGGTCGGTCCGATGTCAGTTTAATGTGTGACTGGATGAGTCATGGCATGTGTCTACGGCGCGATCCATTTCCATACATATGTACTATTTATATACACTGCATGTACTTAGCGTAGGTCCATTTTACTAATACACATGTTTTTCAGTATACATTCTTACATATTGAAAATAATATTCTGATTAACATATTATTGATGTTTTATCATTTAACATCAGTATATGTAACATCTCCTTGTGATATAATCACAATAAATTATAAATAAATCTCTCGGCTGTTCATTTGACGAACTAACATCATTAAATCTCATATCTCAGAGCATAACTTAATCAGAAGTATTTATCATGCAAATACTTGTATAATATTATGCACATATATGCATAATTAAGCACACGGCTGTTCATTTGACGAACTAACATCAATACATTGACCATCCCAGAAGCAGATCGACTCACTCAGTAATTCTGGTCGGTAACAGCTGGTTCATAACATGAGGACCTGTGTCTTGCCACAGTCTGTTGGGTCTGGCATATTTAGCATGTATTCTCCAAATCAGTAACTGATATGCACATTTGATACATGAACTAATCTGTTTCGGGAAGAGTGCGTGGGGGTAACTAACTTCCTTGGTTTTAAATTGCTGTTTTAAAGTACTCTCAACGTATTCAGAGACATACATTTATCAGACAGATAATTCTTAAGCTTCACCAGCACTGTTCATCATTACATTTGATGCCATTTACTTGCCAATTTCAAAGGAAGCGCAACGTGTCGCATTCTGTGAGTGTGTAAACCATCGGCAAGATCCGCTCACATTAACGTTTATCAACACTATCATGTATATGGATTAATATGGTTAAATCTAAATGCTTTACCAGTCTCGAAGAATAGATTTTCCACACACAAACAAACTCTGTACAATTTTAATAATTGCCATTCCGTCGAAAATGATGCGTTCCACTTCATTGATACTCCTTAACGACGATACTGGTGGATTTTTTTCCCTCATGTTTTCCATGATATCGGCCTTTTTGTTTTCAACCATTTCCCCAGTATCACACAACACTAACTCAATGGTACAGGTGCATTCTCAAAAGTCATAAATGAGATATAGGGTCCTATAGAAACCACAGCGTCCGAGCGCAATGGCATCGTAGGTCCACACTGTACTGCAAACAAGGACTTGAAAATACAATGAAAGAGACAAAAAACAACAGAAAGGGTGGCGAAGACAGGGTCACCGACTTGGAACGGTCAGTAGACTCTTTCCAGAGGCATATTTTTAATTAGTGTATGGTTATTAGCCCTAAATACATCTCTTCCTCATTACTTAGGATATCTTTTGATTTGCATTTCACAGAATCTTATTATGTGTTATTGTCTTTTTTCAGTGAGACATCAACCATCTCTTAGTGAACTCCTCCTGTACTTCGTGTACTATTAAACTTTCAGTAAAATATATTTAAGTTGACCTAGGACATTCATTGTCCTTTTGTTCTTTTGAGTGTAGTGTACACTGTACTGTATTCATTAGGAGGGGTGATTATAATTGAGTACATACTACTTTTTCTGTGTCAGGTAAGCAGTCAGATGCAATATTGGACTAAAATTCTGCCCAGAGCAGAAGGAGCTCTGCTCTGTCATCACAAAACATGTCACATCTACCAATGTTATACATTAATTTCTTTAATCGCAAACATCTTAGAAACATGCTGTTACGTTTCTTTTTTTAATGGAATTGTTCAAACAGCAACTTTATTCTAATGTCTACAGTCTATATTTGAATGTTACCTCTTCATAAACTTTACCGGTGCTCTGGTAAAATACTCCTAGGTAAAATAGTCCTATGAGGAGAAATACTTTAGAGTAGTTTTTTATGACTACTTCTTAATTATTTAGAATACAATGTAGTTAAAATAAACAACTTTATAAGATTACATAAAACTAAACGTTTACTAAAATATCACATTGCAGTAGCAAGATATATTATAAAAGCAAACATTTTGTTCAATTTTATCGTCGCTTTTTATTTAATAAGTTAATTAAAGCTTTTAAAGACAGAGAAAAAATTGATTTAAAAACAAAAACAATTGTATAATACACTTTGAATATTACAGGGCTGTAACACGGTTTTTTAAAATAATTTGCAGTATTGACCTCGATTTTGGCCTCTTTTGTGAAAATAAGGACAATTATTTTTCTGTAAAAGGTTAAAATAAGTATTAAATTGCTAAAACTATTTAAGAACATACTCACAAGTATTAACCTATGGTATTTTGTCTTCCTATAAGCTCTATACCAATCTTTACAAAAATGGCGACCATCTTGATGCCTTATAGGTTTACATGGTTCGCCCTCATTTCTGCCAAGTTATGCTGATTGTTGATCAACTTCAGACCAAGACGAACATTTTGATATCTAATATGTTTTGTTCTATTTTTATTACCACCGTCCCCTTCAAATAATCATCGATTTTGGCCATTGTCACCCTACTATTCAGGCAACTGGTACTTTTTTTAGTTCTACACTTTATTTTGTTAGAAATACATTTATGTTAAAAGTTATTATATGATCCAGATATATCCAATTTGTTTATCCCGTTAAGTAGCATCGAGCACATACATGGTGGCCTATATAACTTTGAGCATTAAAAGTAGATATAAAAATCAAACAGGAAAAGTAGCATTCTAGAACGACATTCAACCGCAAACACACACACAGAAACAAAGAACAACTTTAAAGATGAATAAAAGACAAAATAAGCCATCACCAACACAAAAGCTTTGACAATAGGGATACCTCCTTGGAACGGTCAGTGGTCAAAAAGGGGCCGCTGGGGGGTTAAACCAGGCTCTAAGGTGCACCAAACCTCAATCTTACCCTAGTGTCATCCCAATAAACGGATAATGTAAATAAACATATCCCCGACAGGTATATTCTCTAACAAACACGGCAGCATTGACAGGCAACATAAGTAAAACACATACATGATCATGTATTATATAATATAAAAAAGCTTAGAAAGACACAAAGTAAGTACTCAATGACTTGTCAGAAGCCGGAGCAACAAGAGAATAAATCGTTAAGAGTAAGACAAGATAAAATTAAAGACAAACATCAAACGCGACCGTCTTATAAGGTTTCAGATAGACGTCATCGCATGGTCCACAATATGTCCGGTCATCGCACAATCAAAGAGGAAAGCATAATGGCGACCTGTAAATGGGTCCACCACTAAACATTCAGTGCGTTGCAAAATGATAGGGTCATAAACTATTTTGATAAACGTTTTAACACGTTTAATAAAGACTGTATAAAAGTGATTATGACCAATGACCTTATAGTTTGTATATCACATCACTATAGAAGTCAGGTTGTGATAGCCCTTGCCGCAGAATAGTTCTTAAATTACTTTTATATTTTAAAAGTAGATTTGAATTACGATAATAAAATTTTGCAAAGGTTTTTCAAAGTTTATCGTAACGGTAGCCCTGCTTGAGTAGTTTTTTAGAAATACACAGATTACGAATATTAAAGTCCTCAACTCGACTACAAGCTCTAGAAAAGCGAATAAGTTGAGAAACATAGATCACATAAGAAGTAGCCCGAAGAACATCCCCATCTAAGTGAGGATAATTAACAATATCAAACCCTGACCTATTTTTAAAATATAATGATATTTTAAGAACCCTTTTGCAACAATGACTCTCATAAACTGACTTCTTTGGTGACGTGATGCGTCGGAAGTATCGGATGAAAGACAACATGAAATCTCTTTCATAGCAATACAATAACAAATCTGCGACAAGAGGTGCACGGTTCGATCACATGGGCATACCAACAATTTGTCTATAAACGGTTGTTCCATACCTGACGAAAATATTATCTAATAGGAAATGAGTGCTTCACAAACATAGTGTAATTTCTAAAAGAAATCTTAATGTTAAGTCTGTAAAAACTGATTATGTTGTTTTGGCCGTCGCAAACTGGTGTTCTGGTCATTTTACTGTACCAGCCAAACTGCTCTATAAAATGACAGCTGTTTTTAGTTGGCGTTATTTGAGCCGGAATTGGATCTTCTTGAGTATGCTGTAATTAGCCTGAATTTTAATTACATATTTTTCAAAAATGTGTGCTTTTAAAATGCCAAAACCTGCCTTATAATTGTGCACTATTCTGTCCGAAGCATAACTGGGAAACATTTGCCAAGTACACTTTTATTAAGATAACTTTATATGGCTAGTATCAAAAGTAACCAAATTCTTTACTAAAATGCCGTTAGTAAAAAACGCTTTAATATTGTTACAGGCTAAACATGTAGTTTTGTTCTCTAGCGAAAGGTTTTTGAATAAGAGCAATACGCTTGTCTTTGATAAAGTGATGCGGTAAGATTGTTTATAGTGTAGCGAAGTCATAGTACTTATATATACTACTAAACCTTTATAATTGGTCACCCAGGTTTTTTGAAAATAACAGAATACTAAACACTGGAAATCGCCGAACACACATACCAATATTTTATTAAGTTAATATCAACAAGGTTTTAGTCCAGTCAAGGCAGATTAAGTTTTATAAATCGCTAGCGATATTTGTTAAACGACACCAGTTAAAATTTCAAATAAAATATGAATTATTAAAAAATAATATTATTTCGAAACGTGACCGATTATAAAAGTTGAGTAGTGTAGATGAAACTTGACGTTTACTGCAAATTTGTCAAGGACGTCTGAATTTTAGACCAAAATAAATTAATCCCAGAGTTTCCATAAGTTTTAGCATATTATTGTTTACCGTGATCTTTAACGGCAGTAAGACAAGAAGTTAAAATCTTGGAGATGTTTCTGGTGGTGCAGGCACTAGAATTCAAAATCAAACGAGCTGTATACGGATTTTTATGTAATTAGGGGAATCCAGTACATAGTTGGCAGTTTGTTTTGCTTTTTGTCTACCCCAACCTTGAAAGTAATGCACCGAGTGAATATGTGTGGCAATAACGTCATCCTCAGTAGATTTAACTGGAATATACGAATTAGTGCTACAGAGTTCCAGAGATAAAACTTTAATCCCTTCGAATATATTTATATTTATATTACATCGAAAGTCGAAAAGGAAATTTTGGCCGGATCAGTAGCTCATAATTACGCAATTGTTCCTTATGCATACATTATATTTTTGAGAGGTATTATTGTTTACGAATGGTCATTTCTGCCGCACATTACAGTGGCGTTAGAATGTTTTAGAAACTCGGGAGGAAGGTTGGGCCAAAACAAAATTTTCAATTTTTGATAAGTTTTTACCCCCCCCCCCCCCATCCCCCCATCTCCCACCCCCAAACACACACACCCCACCCTTCGTTTTGCTTGTCAAATATTTTAATGCAAACAATATCTAATTTGGTTTGTCAACTGATTAATGTTATGCTTTGCCGGCCACAAGCACTTGTGTTGGGTCAAAACATAAACTGGCACAATATGTGATGGGAAGTGGGGAAAACATACACCAGGCCCACCCTGTCAGATTATTGAGGTGTGCCTGTCGAGGAGTACATTCTTTAACATGAAAAGTTGTTACCTTTAACGTTAGGATTGTTACCTTTAGCGGACGAGGTGATTATTACCTTTAGCGGAGGTTGTTACCTTTAGCGTGCGTTGGAATTGTTACCTTTAGCGGCGGTTGTTGCCTTTAGCGGAATTGTTACCTTCAGCGTTGTTGCACATTTTCCTTTCTAGTTTCATCTGGGATTGGCAAATAGTATGAAAATGATTCTTCTTATGAATGAAACTTCTTATATGTTGTTTCACGTTTCGTGTCTGACTGAGTGACGTTTTGACAAACAAAAGTTCGCTGTTTGTCGTAAGACCCTAGCTGCCAGTAAGTTTGAAATATTTCTTTAGCACGTTCTTGAGAAACGTTGCGCGAACATTTAAAGCGACATTTGTAACAGTCTTTGTATTTTTTCTCCTTTTTTGGACAACTTTGCCTGTTTGCCCTGTATACTCATATAAGTAATCCCTGCGACATGTTAGTATGTTTCTTTTCCATTTATCAGTGTTGTTTTATTTTATATTTCGCGACAAATATTTCTTAGCAGGGCTTTGATAGTCTGCTTGTTTCCGTGTCTGATTTATAGACTATAATATCACTTTACAGATCTTATAACAATAACAGTATATGCAAGGACAACAAGGGGACATATGGCATACATCCCCATGTGGCTATAAGAAAGTGTCGATGTACCCTTGTTGCTGTCAAGTTTTGGTAGTTTTTCAGATAGCCCCATTGTGTTTTGATCATTCCTGGGGAATTATTTAATAACCTATGCTAGATATTTTTACATAACATAGAATGGCACTAGAGGAATCAAAATACCATAAAACGTTAAAATATGCCAATTTGGTATATAGGCCCTTTTTGCTCTATGCCCTCGATATGTGTGATATGTGATTAAAGGGGCAGTCTGTAATCTGGAACGCAGTTGGGTGATCGAGCCCATTCAGTTCTTTAATAAATGCACAAATACAATTAGTCGTAAATAATTTGATGATGTCCTCTTATTTTTGTTGTCCTTATCATAAATAATAATTTATCATCTGATCATTTCAGTCTATGAGAAGTTGTTTTGCGAGATCAAAATAAATTTCTTCAATCGAATTAGCTGTTGAGATGGATATTTTAATTTCATTTTAATTAATATAAATGATTCATCAACATCTAGTTATAATGTCGTCAACTTTTCAATCATTACTATTAATTAAACAGAAAATAATAGGTGGGTCATTTAAGTGGAAGTACAAATGACGTTTGAAACTAAAGCAAAAAAAAAACAGATTGCCGACCTTCCCTTTAACACTGCTTTCTTCACCAAACATATGACATTGATCGAACTAAAGCGGACATTGAATTTATGAACCATTAATATTCTTCAATCTAAAATCAATTCTGCTGTTTTAAATTGTACTTGTTATTGACAGCAAACCTATAATTTTCATAAATATTAATTAAATAGGACGGAACATCATGTCCAACTGAATATATTTACACAAGTAAAATTGACTTAGAGAACTGTGGTTCTTATTCAGTTATACTCGGCTACATAACTTGTTCCAGATTGTATACAGTCCATTAAAGTTATCGCGCTCAAATAAAAGAGAATATTCAAAAGAATAGTTTGTGTATTAAGGGCCAGATATCTATAATGCTAAACACTTTATTGTAAAATGCGCTATGATATGCAATGCATTTTTCTTATCTTTCTTAAGATATGTCATATTTATGCATGCATCATGCTTTTTTCCCACGGATGGCCTGCCACAGCTTTCAAGAATTAACATGTAATATAGATTTGTACCTAGTCTGGTACTCCAAAACCTGCAACTGCTTTTTTGGAAACGCACCATAAACGTTCCAAGTTAGGCAGAGTACGACCTATATTGTATCACGTGTTGAACTACTAGAGTAGCGGTAAACATGTATGTTCTTTAAAACAATAATTAGTAAGGATCGTTAAAGAGTTGCCTTCAAAGTTGTTTTAACATTCCTCCAAAGCCAATAGGTAATTATATTTAAAGAATATTTCAATTATATTACTGATACCGGAAATGCACATATTTCGGGAACTATATTTACAGTATATTTCAGTTATATTACTGATACCGGAAATGCACATATCCAAAATGAGGATTACTTAATTCCGATATTGGAAATTGTATATTGACACTGTCCATTTCCGATATCGGAAATTTCGGGGAATATAGGACATTATTTCTGATAAATAACAAAATGATATATATGAGTAATATATGAAAACAAGAAATGTCACTGAAAGCGACAAATGCCGCCGAAGTATGTGTCTGTATTTCCAGAAGACTCGGGTTTTGCGAGCGACACGTCATCTTCTTATGGTGAAGTTATACACCGGACACAACTAATATTACTTCATTCAGATACAGGGTCATAAAGCATCTTCTGACGTCTAAGTGTGACCTTGACCTTGAAGCCACGGACCTGTATTTTGCATGTGACACGTCGTTTTGTTGTGGTGAGCACTTGTGCTAAGTTATTTAAAAATACGTTCATGAATGTCACAGTTATTTGCCGGACACGAAATAGGTACACGAAAACACTTCTTTTTTTTTACATTTGACCTCTATGTGTGACCTTGACCTTGTAACCACGGTCCTGGATTCTGCGTGTGACACGTCGTCTTGTTGTGGTGAGCACTTGTGCTAAGTTATTTAAAAATCCGTTCATGAATGTCAGAGTTATTTACCGGACACGATGGTACGGACGAACGGACGGACAGTGCGACTACTATATGCCACCCTTCGGTGGCATAAAAAACACTAAAATTACTTTCAGGGAGTAACTAGATCATAACGCTCGACATATTTAATAGTATTGCCGAGAGCAATAGTTCACATGATCCTTCCATCACCGAGACTACACATGCGCATTATGGAAAAATACGACGACCAAAGTAAATTTTGTACATTTAATTTGTTGTACATTTAGTTTTTTACGGCGTAAATGCGTTAATAACGTCATGAATATTGTGAGACCTTATGAAAATTAAGTTGATGCCAATATTAGTTCACCATGATTTGTTTCCGATAAATTTGGAGAAAAAAATGTCATATACTCCACTCAGAATATGCTGTTTAATCAAGTTATAATGAGTGTGATTGTAAATTTTGAACGCGTTGCCATGCTAACCACCAACTTGAAATAGATGTTTTTTTTATATATTGCACAATCACAAACAAAAATGTAGCTTTAATCAAAAAATGGAAAATATACATTCACCGTTTTGTTTCTATTGGCACTTAATGGTAGTTTTTGCCTGGGTAGAATGTAAAAAATAATAAATAAAAAACCTAAATATTAAGCACAAACACGAACAAAAAACGATTATCAAGGAATTTCTGCTATCCTACTCAAGAAGTTTAATATTCTTTTAAGAGGTTTCGTATTAGCAACAGGTATGCCAAGGGCTATCATTTGACATATTTCATTTATTTTTAAATAAATGTGCATGTGAATTAATTATTTCCATCGAATATTAAACAAGAGTCCCAAGAGACAAAGGAAATGTTCATCACTTTTTGGAGAGAGAAAGGAGATAGTTTGTTGGTTTGTTCGTTCCAAGGCGGTAGCCCTATTGTCAAACCTTTTTGTGTTTGTGACGTCATATGCCTTTATAATTACTATTAACATTATTATTTGCCATTTTGCGTGTTTTGGGGTTTACTGTGTTCTGTGAAAGCTGCATTTCCTGTTATATATTTATTTGAATTGTGTTTATCTGCATTTTTCAGTACATTTTATGCTATATAATGACGGTCAATTTTGTAGTGGATGAAGACCAATCATCTATTTTCTAAATGGAGACCAATCATTTATTTTCTAAACAGAATCATTAGTCAGAACTGTTCAACAATGCTTTCCATAAAAATTAACAATTTCTAATTGAGAGGCAATGGGTTTCAGACGCAGTATCTTTATTCTATCGACCACGGCTGCGCGTTACCGCTCTTAGGATCATCGGATACACTGTCAAGTGTACTATCGCTTTTTAGGTTTTCCTTTTTCGTGAATAAATAGTAAATATACGAAACAAAAGCTTAATGTAGAATACATCATCGGACTAACTCCAACAGAAAATGTTTAAAATTTCTAAAACTGTATATAAATAGATGATCAAAAACGCAAGTCAGACAAAATCCCTTCAGTATAAACACATTAAAATGTCAATTGAAATTCGGATAAATCGTATTATCCGGATACTTTTTTCATCAGAAATTGATGTAATTCGTACTCGACACATATACATTGGGAAATTGTACACATAATGATCCTGATTTATGCCTACATTTCCGTATCGTGCCTTGACGATATTACTACATTACCTTAGGTAGAAACTATATTATTAGCAAAATAAAAGGTTTTCATGAAAAAACGCGTTTTGTTACCGTGTTTCGTACCGTGTTTCTTATGTCGCTCGTATTTAAATGTCGACGTAATATGCAGAACCATCAACATAATTAATATCATGCATGCCATTCTAGTGTGCTACAGTCGATATATTTTCTATGACGAATTATACCAGATACGGAGATAGAGGATCTGACATGAGTTGTCATTTCATACAAAATTTTATTAAACGAGTTCAGGAATTTGTTATTAAGCGAGCCTCCGGCGAGCTTAATAACAAATTCCTTTTTATCACATGGCTCAAAAACGACAAGAAAATTGCAGTTAAACCCCATTCTTCAAGTACTTTGATTCAACCATAAACCGACTAACCACTTCGTCAATTTGGTAAGTGTGGACGGGAGGAAGTAGTTCCAAATAAAAAAGACATTTAAACAGTTCAACTACGGCTTTATGTAATATACGGATTCTTATTACCATTGTCAATAGACAAATAACACAAAATAGTACAATTGTCATCATGAATATAACGATTTCATCTAAATAAACAAAGTAGCATAGGCTATAATAAGTCTCAATATGTCGTCACTACAGTATGCATAACACAGCTAGAAGGTCACAGTTTACACATTATACATGTGCCGTGTAAAGTTACCTTTTTAGGAATTAAGAATTAAGAATTTAGTGTTTGTTGCAGGAGCAATATTAATATTAAATGTGCCGCCGAATATGTTGCCAGCGAACATGTTTAAACCGACATCGTGTTTTTTGTCATTGCGAGTTGGTTATTAAACCGAACTGGATTAGCATTAGTGTTAGTATTACTATTAGTAAGGATGTTGGATATGTTTTTGTGTTGCATTTCACTCAGATGACTGTAGTTGTTTATGGACTCAATCCTCCTGTGGCCGCTGATTTGAGCGATTTGGTTCGCCGGGACGTTGTTTTCAGAAAGTTTCTGTACGAGATGCTTTCGAGCGCTGTGGTTTGTCAGCCGTTTGTCACCCGATAAGCCAGCAGATTTCACCATACGCTTCATAATGGAGGTAAATTTATTTTGTCCAATAGGTTGTCGTTTAAACCATTGATCCCCGCACCTCATTTGAGATTGCATGGTGTGTGTTGCGATGTAAAATGGATCAGAGGGTTTGCAATAATCTGACGGACACTTGCTGGCATACATTTTATACACAATTAAGGGACAGCGTTCTGGATTGTCCACATTGGCCCACATTTTCGGCTTCACAGTTCTCACATCCCGTGGATTCGCCCCCTGTCTGGTTTTAGTTTGGCGCTCCTGAAACTCTAGATATTCCAGACCCTCATCGTCCTTGCAGAGTTTCAAATCGCCCCCAACACATGTCCCTATGCTCGTCACTCCCGCTCAGGCCAAAATTAACGGTGTTGAAGTACCACAGTGTATTAATAATACTTTCAGGTGACGAACCGCCTAGCTGCTTCGTTTCCCAAAGGGTTTCAATTTCTTGTTCGGTGATGGGATCGGCCTTTTTGGCCTGGTTTCCGAGACCTTCACTTTTCAGTTCTGTTTGTTTGGCCTGCAACACTTGTTTCAGTTTAATGAATTCCTGGCCAGTTATCAGTGATACCCCAAATGAATGGTCTCTCATGTGTCGTTCAAAGCTACCCAAAAAGCCACGCAATGAAGACGGTTCATAATTGGTCCCATCCGATTTACGGACACTGACAAAGAACCTCCACAACAATTCTTCAGAGGGAATGTCCTGGATTTCACGGTTTTCCGACAGGCTGGACAGGAACAATTTCAACAATTTCAGATCGTAAAATGTTTTTGACGTGGTGCTTTTGTTTTTTGTTGCATAACAATGTTCTCTACATCGGTATCGGAACTTTTACCGAAACGTGTTGTCTGCACCCGGGTGGGCGGAGCGGGGTCAGGATCTGTATCGATGATAGCAAATCTTGTAGTGGGTAGAACTATCTGAATATTTGTACCATCAATTTGTATCGTATACATGTCTCCAGCGGTTGAACTTTTACATTTCACTATTCGTCCTTTTTGGCCACTGCCATCAATTTGTACAATCGCATTTATCGGCCAAGTGTCCGCCATGCTTATTTGTAAATACGTGGAGTGATATATAGGACGAGTGATTTGGTCGCCTTGTATTACACATGGTTAATATAAGGAAATACGTAATGGGTATGTTATACGGAATACAAGCAGTTCCATGTGATAAAACTTTATATGAATAAAACGGTTAATCCTTCTTCGGGGCTTTTTTGGTGTTCCACGACCCGTTTTTTTTTTTTTTTGCATGTGTATGTTTTACTGATACATCCCTTATGTTACATACTAATCAATATAAGTGGTATATTATTGATGTAATAGTGTTCCTAATAATACCTTTTAGGTTTTTACCTCACCCTAACTTACTATTACTGATATGTTTTGCAGATTATTGCCTAAAAGGTGCAGTTACTGTTGCGGGCCACTTTTTGCTTTCGAATTTATATCTACTGTCGTGTTTTGTTACATTCTTTTCTTTTGTTTCTTAGGGTCTTAGGGTATAACATCACCATATGATGACGGCGTGCAAGAGCAACATTATTGTTGGCTCCGAGTCCAGGGGCCTTCAGGGGGCGGGGTCAAAATGTCAAATAAACTAAATATTCAAATACACTTTCATTTTTTCATTTTTTTGCACATAACCTGGTGTATGTAATCGTCTATAAAAGATAAACAACATATCAAACGAATTTTTTATTTCGCAAACTCGAACGTCTGCCCTGGGGCCCAGGGTGGGTGGGGCGGGTGGTGTTGATTTGGGGTAATTTTTTTCGATTTGTCGTGTTTAATGTCAATAAGTGTACACTATTGATGACGACTTGACGTAATAAATTTGATTAAGTCGTCAAATTTCTTATCGACCTATTGAAATATAACTAGTCAAGACGACATACAGCAACTAAACTTATTTAAATGACGAAAATGTCGACTTCAGTCTTTCTGACATGTGAAGGTAAATCGTACTAAGTTGCATTCTTTCAAGTCGAAATGATTCAAGAAACACGCCGTAAGTCGAGAAAATGGGGTCGAGAAGACTCGAAATAATGCATCAACCCGACACTTTCGAAGTTTAAAAGAGGTAATTAACGCAACAACTGGTGACCCTTAAACGTTTCCATACATAAAATGTCGCATGACGACTTAAATTATGTTGAGATCACGTCAAGTTGACTGAAATATTGCGTCATACATTCTTATCTGGACAAGATACATATGCCGACATATTCACTTCGCTAGCAACAAAAGATGCAAGCACAGCCATAGTTGGATTCACGGCCTTTCTACAAGCATGTGAAATATTAAACAAGAGGACCAAAATGGCACTGAAAAGCTAACCTGATTATCTTCGCAAAGATGAAAACTGTTTTAAAAAAGCTTATAATTCATAACAGAATGAGATCACGCAGTCGATGGTGCAATATCACAAATTCCTGCACTCGCGTTAAGGTGTATATGGTGGGGATCTCAATGGTTTTCACGTTATGACACAGGTACTATGTCCCAAGGGTTGTGTACTATGCCCGAAGGGGTGGGGACGGACCCCGGGGCCAATGCTGGTGGGATGGTTGTATCCGTCTGCTCATGCCCAGTGAGTGTATATGTTATGCGCAAAATGAGAATATGGTCAATTCCAAAATTACTCTGCGAAAAGTAAGAATTTTTAAAACGCGCGGCATTATCGGAATTCTCAAAATGCGCGGTTCATTTCCGGAATCTTCCGTGCGCACAGTAGTAATTAGCACACAGTAGGGAAGTTTTGGTTCTAGTGGTCAATTGTAATACTGACAGACGGCAAAGGCCTTCGTTAATAATGCTGGAAGAACTTGTGGCTCAAACATTTTGCTTTATATATATATAATATAAAAGCAATAACGTAAATTGCAAGTAGACGCGTGATGCAACGTGTGTTTATCTCCTCATTGTCTGTAAAATGTATATTAATATCCACTATTTATTAAGTACCATTCAAATATTCAAATGTCATAAATAGCAATACCATAAACTGGTAATTTGTTCTCAAAAGGTATGTGTGAATGATTGTTCACCAAGCTTTAGTTATCATGTTTTTTCACGAATCCTGACTAGAGCCTCACTGATTATTCGACGCATTGCCTGAAAAAGAAGACCCATATTTTAACAGGTGTTTCTTCTTTTCTAGTGCGGATACAAATAAGGTAATGTCATTTAGAAATGGAAAATAACAACGGTATCCCGAGACCAGTTGTGAGATTAAAATCAAATGAGAACAAAGATTTATAAGTTACGAGGGTGCTTCAAAAAGTTCTGTCACTAGGCATATATCCTTTGAACTGGATATTACACTGAGAAAAAGTAGTGTATTTATAGTACTACTGGGTTCGCTCTCTTAAATTCCACAACAAAAATGAAACATTTTCGGTTATTTATACCCCTGAATTACCTCCCCCTACCACACCTTTTGGATACTGGCATCTCCGAAAATGTCCTTGTTACAAAACGTTGTAAACATTTTTTGAATAATTCTATGCTTTTAAATTTTCTTGTACGCCATTTGTTGTTATTCGCCCATAATCCATGAAAATGATTTTCGAGAATTCGGAAAGGTCTTGCTGCAAACCAGATATGAGTGAATGCATATCCCTTAATTTTAGCAGAAATAACACTTATTTTCTTCATTTTGTTTACGGAAATGTTATAATATCTTTTAAATGTCGTAATTATTCTCATAATATTAATATGTTTTCATATTTGTTTACAAATCCAAGTCCTTCAGTGTTTAAATTTCATATTCAACACATTATTGTAGAATTTTGTACAATGTTTAGTGAAAATATTGATCAACCAAAAACACTATTTCAGAAGACTGCCCTTCCATTTAATGTCCATTTATCATTAAATTAATTGTACACGTTAGCTTAAAATGTTAATTTCTAAGACAATGCCTTTTCATCTACCATGCTTAAATTCTGAATATTGTAATGCACAGATATAACTGGTAATGTATGGGAAATTCCAAAGGTCTTCGACAAGTATTTAAAGAGAAACAGGCATTTAAAAAAAAGTAACAATTAACATACCCGAAAAAACTCAGGACGAAAATGCCTCAGTATGTATAAGTGATGTGTATTAAATGTTCCATAACTTTCGTCACACAAAAGATACAGCATTCATTTTACCATCAATGGAATGGTATTGAAACTTTCCTTCATTTGGTACCAAACATCAGCACTCACAACGAGCACATAATTGTTAAAACGCGTTAGTGACAGAACTTATTGAATGACCCTCGTATGTTTTGTATATGTGTAGTCTGTATGTCTCTACTAAAAGTTGTGTGTAAAACATATGTTCTTTTAGTTGAAGGTCACACCTTTTGGAACAAGGAAACTTCAGGGAGAATTTGTCACTTTACAGTGACATTTCATGTTTAAATTTGTATATTATAAATCTTTGTGCAGCGGGGGATATGGCTGTCTTTCAGACTACACTCGTGTTTATTTGATTTTAATCATACTTGCATAGTAGGTCGATATAAATGCAAGGTTGTTTCCTATTTTAATTCAGCTATGTTGGTCAAAGGGTCTATGAATTACCTCCCCTTGAATTGGCAAAATTAGCCTGACGCTATATTCATTGCTAATGGCTCAAACTTTGACAGGTGATGACAGGTGATGTTTTTTGATACACTTTAACACCTGTGAAGATATGGTTCAGATATGATGAAGCGTTTCGGAGATTAATTTTCATTATAACCAATCATTCCTTTTGTTCCCTTCTTTATTCCTGTATATACCTTACCTTGTTTTAATCATATTACTTCCAGGTACATTAAACAATGCATTGATGTATCATTACATACAATGATGTATAATTATTAAGAAGAGCTGACACATTTTCAGTCCATCCATGTCATGCATGATTGGAAAGAAACCTTCCATTACATGGATGCACAAATCATAGTTCACCATGCTCTCAGTACCTTCGGTACTTTGATTTAGTACAGGTGGCAGATGACAGATGTTCTGAACAATAAGACAGTTTGACATTTATTATATTTGTATACCTTATCAGTATAATACTTTAATAAATATGATTAAAACATGCAAATGCAATTAGTAGTAGTAGTTGTAGCTTTAAAACCTGATACATTTATTGTGCAATTGACGTGTTTGTTATTTGACAGATGTTCAGTATTTGACTTCTTTTGTATATGCAAGTATATACGAAGGTATATGGCACCAAACCAGGGTGTCATGTTTGTATATAGAGATCATAGTGAAAAATATATATGGAATGCCTAATTTGACCTGTTATTAGAAATATTATTGTCTGTCCGCGCGTTTTGTTTTTTATTTTTAGCCGGATTGCGTAGCAAATCAAGGCTTATGGTTTGGCGATTTCCGTCTATCTTCTGTCCGTCCGTCCATATGTCCGTCTACGCATTTTGACGTTTTGGTAAACGTTTTTGGTTAAAGTTTTTGTTTTTCCTCATTTTTTCAAAAACGAATTGCCGGAAAGCTTTGAAACTTCAGTTCATTTCAGTTAAAATGGTGAATTGCACCGTGTACTGTGCTTCACTTGTTTATATTTTCTGAGCCATAATGTATCTCCTTATTACAGTAATATAAATCCGCGCTTTATTGTTTGAGGGCTTCAACTTGTTTCTCAATAAGTAAGTTCATGTTAATTATTTGCCAAACCAAACTATGACTTTTTTTTATATTTTTTATAATTTATAACAGACGGATGAAATAATTAAGCATATGTAAATAGAAATAAATAGGTTTCAAAACACTATATTCCTTTTTAAATCCAACACAAATTCGTACTTTGCGCAAAACATTCTCAAATTGCGCCGACACTTGGTGCATATTTTATATCGATTAACCCCTTGCCCAATTCCGGAATCGTCGGGCATTTTAAGAATTCTTACTTTGCGCAGAGCAGTTCCGGAATCGTCCATATTCTCACATTGCGTATAACATACATACGGTTATATGGTGGGGAGCTCAACGTTTCCAAGTTAAGACCAATTTGCTACATGTCCCTAGTGGGGACGGACCCTGGCCGATACTGGTTGGATGGATGTATCCATCTGTTTATGCTCAGTAAGTGTATAACTGTGATTTCAGAGAAGAAAGTTAACTCTTTTAAGGTGTTTTCCTATACAAGTTTGTGTAAAACACGTGACCTCTGCGGTGGTGCCAAATTTGACCCCATGGTCACGATTTGATTTTTTTTTATAGAGGATCATAAGCTTATGGTACATGCACAATATTAGACCTCTAGCTGTACCTCTCATACTACATGCAATATACGAGAGCTCTATAACTTGTGTCCTCTAAGGAGAAGATCTTTTCATTTTGTATCTATATAAATCTATGTAAAACAAGTGATCGCTGAGGCATGGTCAAATTTAAAGTCAGGGTCGCCATTTAAAACTTGGTAGAGGACTAATGGTCAATGCGTAATATTAAACCTCTAGCTCAGGTTATAATTATATGAAAGCTCTGTGCCTTGAGTTTTTACAGAAGAACATTTTTCAAGGTTTTCCCTATGTCAACAATACATATGACCAAGTATCAAAGACATAAAGTGAGACAATCACATAAAGTCAAATGAGGTTAAGTTACCTAACCAAGGTTAAGTTATCTAACCAATGTTAAGTTTGGGGAAATAATGCAAAATATGACCTTGACCTTGGTATTTTTTTGTCGTTCAGTGATGTCCACCAATGCCAACAATACATATGAACAAGTATGAAAGAAATTAAAGTTATCAGAAAAAAAAGTTAACTGAGGTTAACTTACCTAACAAAACTGATGACGCAAAACATGACCTTAACCTTGGCATTTTTTGTCGTTCAGCGATGTCCACCAATGCCAAAAACACATATGACCAAGTATCAAAGACATAAACTGATGCAATCACATAAAGTTAACTGAGGTTAAGTTACCTAACCAAGGTTAAGTTTGGGGACAATAAGCAAAATCTGACCTTGACCTTGGTAATTTGTGTCGTTCAGTTATGTCCACTAATGTCAACAATACATATGACCAAGTATCAAATAAAAAAAATGAGGCAATCACATGTATACAGTTAACTGAGGTTAAGTTACCTAATCAAGGATAAGATACCTAACCAAGTCTAAGGTTTGGGAAAATAACGCAAAATATGACCTAGACCTTGGTAATTTTGGCGTGATGATGTACCCAACAAAGCATTTGACAAAGTTTCATAAAAAATCGAGTGACTGCTATGTCTCGCTACCCACTATCGTGGGCGAGACAAAAACGGTTATGGCCATTCAATTTATTACATCTTCCGTAAAACAAAGATATATGTCGACGTGTACATGTCAACAACTACCTTTATATATGGTCATGCCGTTTTAATCTTTATCAATCAATCCTTTTGTTATTACACCTTAATTATCATGAAACAAATAATTTTGTTTTCATTATCTAAACATACAAAAGACAACAGAAGCATATAAACAGCGACCAAGTCGTTATCTTAAGATATCTTAACACTATATGTTACGTTAAAACGACATATATTATAGAATGATCACATCATCTGGGGGGTATATTTATGGAAGCTTTAATGTACCCCGCAGATGATGTGATGTTTATGACCATAAATATAACGACATGTCACGATATATAATCCTATGTTGACATACTCTATGTTGATATACTACAATATATCTAGCCATGACGACTTAATAAAAAACGACATGAATATATTGTTTGCACAACATCCACACAGCGACTTGATGACCTAAAATATCGCATGACGAATTCAATTATTTTGAGATCAGGTTAAGTTGACTAAAATATTGCATCAACCATTTTTATCCGGACAAGATATCGTACATATGCCGATATACGCACTTATGTTGCAAAAGAAGATGCAAGCACAGCCATAGTTGAATTCAAGTTACGTTCTTGATAAGGGAAATAACTATAAATAAGGACAGTTATGTTTTGTTGTGCCTTGCACTTTCTTTCATCGCCATCTATCAGTGTTCCAAGTTTCATTCAATTGCATTCAGTAGTTTTTAGTTACTGGCCTAAAGTATGGTTTATGCTATGGTGTACGGTGTCCTGTTAGGGCCAGCTGACCATCGCATCTTACCATCGAACATCGACCTAGGTCGATGGTCGATGGTAAGATGCGATGGTCGATAGTAAGATGCGATGGTGAGATGCGATGGACCATCGCATCTTACCATCGACCATCGCATCTTACCATCGATAATCGACCTAGGTCGAAGGTCGATGGTCGATGGTAAGATGCGATGGTCGATGGTAAGATGCGATGGTAAGATGCGATGCGTACTAGGTCGATGGTCGATGGTAAGAGGCGATGGTCGATTGTAAGATGGGTATGGTAAGAAGCGATGGTCGTTGGTAAGATGCGATGGTCGATGTAAGATGCGATGGTCGATGTAAGATGCGATGGTCGATGTAAGATACGATGGTAAGATGCGATGGTCGATGGTAAGATGCGATGTTAAGATGCGATGGTCGATGGTAAGATGTGATGGTCGATGGTCCATCGCATCTTACCATCGACCATCGCATCTTACCATCGCATCTTACCATAGACCATCGCATCTTACCATCGACCTAGGTCGATGGTCGATGGTAAGATGCGATGGTAAGATGGCCCTAACAGGACACCGTAATGGTCTGGGTTTTTTTGCATTTTGCATTTTGCTTCCGATATTTACCAAACTTGGCCGGCCAGTCTTAATATCCACGAAAGCTCGGACGAGTGCGAACGAAAACCATCATTATCGGCTAATGTACATCAGTAATGCAATAATTTCTCATGTTTTATTTTCTAAAAAAACTGTAGGGAAAAAAACAACAACACATATTTTACTAAAATCATTTATTTACCCCAAGTATTTAACAGTTAATTAACCATTTTTGTTTTGTTATTAAACAGTTATTTATAAAACATTATAAAAAGACAGCAATAATAAAACAGACACTTATAACCTGGGCTATTCCATTTAAACAATTTTATAAAAATCTAGGTATATAAAAATCTAGGAATGAATCCCATTTTATAGAATTTGGTTCTGGCATTTGGAGGTTTCAAACACATTGTGCATCTATGGTAGGGTGTATTTACTGCACAAAAAATGTCGAATGCAGTCAATAACTGATATGAACATAGGTCACGCAGTGAAAACATTTATCTTGTATACCGGATAAGGCTATCAACGCTTTACATGGGGGATGAAAAGTCTTTTCTTGCATACCAGACAAGGATATCCGCCATTTTACCGGGGCTAGATATTTCCATCTCACCCTAGGGTAGAGATAAAATTCACGCGCGCCAACATCCGGTATGCAGGAAAACATGCAAAACGTTAGTAGCTGGCGGCGTCGACGCACAACATGTCTCTGATATGCAAGAAAAAGAATCTATCATGGGTATTCGGTTCAGATAGGGAATTCCAACCCTCGGTATAAGTGTTTTAATCGAAACCTCGGCATTCCCTATCTTCACCGGATACCCATGAAAGATTCTTATAATCTTTATGGGTAAAGATAAAAGTCACGCACGCACCAACATCCGGTATACAGGAAAACATGCAAAACTTTTCCTGTATGGGTGTATGTTCAAATTTAAAAGTACCTTCCAGGGGTCCCATATATTTTATATGTTTAAATGGAATAGCCCTAACTAATACATGATATGTAGTTTAAATGACATTCTTAATTCAAATATGGAGCTTCTTCATTCAATTGTAGAAATACAAAAAAAAGCTTAGTTATCCAAAACAGTGAAGTGATGCAACATTTTATAGAAGAGAAAATAAATATGCATTATATTGATTTGAAATATGTCACTCATACAGGTTCCAAAGTTCGCTCATCCACAGTGACTATTAAAAACAATTACACTTGCATGCATAATATCTAAGAAATACTGTTGGTGATTTATGTATAGCGCAAATCACCATAGTGTAGGTCCATTGAAACTGCTTGAAACATACTTTGCTTTAGTAGAAAACAAAATAACAGAAGGTATGCAATACATGCAGCTGACAAAAGGGATATTTCTGCAGAGCTGTAGTTAAGCTGAGTTTAGTATTTTACTCATATTATTTTTACAAAACTCATCTTTTTAAAATCATGTGTATTGTATTTGTATGTATTGTCGTGTAGAATGGTTTATTCCATATACACATGATGAAAATTGTTCCAAGCATGTGTCTAATATTAAGGTCATACAATGTTGCTTTATTTAACTTCCAATTGATCAGAATAGTTGTTTCTTTTAAAATGTATTAATTAACATTCAGTTTGTACTATTTAAAGCAATTGTTTACTCTGAAAGAGTTTCTTGTTACATATTCATTATGAATCTGATGAGTAAATACTCATTGCAGTCTTTAAATTAGCCTAAAGAAATATCTGGAGAAGCAAATAGTCTTGTTACTAATTCCAAAAATAATAACATAAAAAAACAAGATTCTCAAATACGTGTGTAAAGTTTCAAAAACATATGTCAAATACTTTTCAAGTTATGGCCAAGGTTAAATTGCCGGTTAATGTGTGACGGACAACGATGACGGACGACGGATAAAGTGATCCCTAAGTGTCTGCTATCCTACGCAGGCGACACAAAAAATGAACATAACTAAAATTGCACAAACGACATATTGAGAGACCATGTTGAAATATTGAAATTAATCAAAACGTGCCCTAACCGAGAACATTTTCTCGCGGCAAAGGGCCATAACTCAGTGGAAAATTATCGAACCAGAACGTCATGATAGTATGCGCATGTCCACATCTCCATTTGATATTGATACTTCCTAGCAAGATTCGCTAAATTCTAACAAGGAGTTTTAGAGAAATAGCCTGGACAAGAATTTCATATTATACATATATATATATACTTAAAGTCACCAGGATACTGGGTCTCTCAATTTGAACACATTTATTGGGGCCACCCTGAAATAGTGTGTATATACGTGTTTGGTATTTGTTCATGAATTAAGTACTCCTAAAGGTACTTATGTATCCCTATATAGTCGTAACTTAACCGGTAATTCAACTGTTAACGCCTTTTATTCTCAAACCATAATACTGGGTCTGACCTAACAATTTTGCTGGGTCTTGTTAAAACATATATATATATACCGCATCACTAGTTTATTGGGTCATAACGAATTTTCAAATGTATTGGGTCCTGAACTCTGACCTGAACTCTGATTGGATAAACAGTATATATACACACTTCGCAAACTGTCAAGGGGAGATAACCCCTACTCAGGGGCCCAATAAACGTGTAAAATAAGTTATGTGCGAGAGGCCTAATTAGGTAAATGTAGCTCTGTTAAACATGCATGTATTGTTGGGTCGTTGAATTGTTGGGTCAAGACCCAATAGGCAGATTGAGGACCCAATAACCAGGTAAGGACCCAATATATCGAGTGTAAAAATCATTTTTGACCCAATAAACTGGTGTCTTTAAAACTATATATATATATATATATATATATATATATATATCAGAAATACAAAGGGCCATAACTCAGTGGAATATTATCGAACCGGAACGTCATGATATTATGCGCATGTCCAGTCGATAGTGATACTTCCTAGCAAGTTTCGCGAAATTCTAAGGAGTTATTGAGAAATAGTCCGGACAAGAATTGGGTCTACAGACAGATATTAGAACTACTAAGGGCCATAACTCAGTGGAAAATTATCGAACCGGAACGTCATCATAGTATACATATGTCCACTTGATATTGATACTTCCTAGCAAGTTTCGCGAAATTCTATGAAGGAGGTATTGAGAAATAGTCCGGACAAGAAATACGTCTTTGGACAGATGTTAGAACTACAAAGGGCCATAACTCAGTGGAAAAGTATCGAACCGGAACGTCATCATAGTATGCGCATGTCCACTTGATATTGATACTTCCTAGCAAGTTTCGCGAAATTCTAAGAAGGAGTTATTGAGAAATAGCCCGGAAAAGAATTGTGTCTACAGACGGACGAACAGACAGACAGACAAGACGGGCTGGTAAGGTCAGAGAAGGCTCGGATTAGTAAGGACATGTGAAAGACACTAACCTCATAGAGAGAAAGAAAGAGAGAGATTAAATAAATATACATACTTCTTTTCAACGCCCTTGGTGTCCATGACCGCGCGAAAGCAAATATTCGAAAGTATGGCTTCTGTGTCTTCATTGCGACTTCAATACCGACACTTACCTTGTTAATGTCGAGACATGTTGTCAAACGTATGTCGAAATAAATAAATAAAACGGTTATGGTCATTTAATTTATTACATCTTCGGTAAAACAAAGATAGATGTCGACATGTACATGTTGACAACTACCTTTGTACATTATCATGCCGTTTTATTCTATATCCACATAAATAAATATTTGTTTATTACACCTTTATAATCATTGACAAAGAAGATTGTCTTCATTATCTAAACATGCATAAGACAACATTATCATATTTACAAAGGCCAAGTCGTTATCTTAAGATGTCTTAACGCTATATATTACGTTAAAACGACATATATTATAGAATGATATAATAATGATCACATCATCTGGGGGGTACATTAAAGCTTCCATATATATTAAAGGAGCCCTTTTATACCTCGTGTTTCTTGTTTATATTTATTACTGAACACTATATAAACACACTGCAACTCATTTTTTGGTGATATATCGCTTTCCGTGCTTTTTATCGCCGGGTAAAAAATAACCTGTTGACCGATACAATAACCGTATTCGCCTCGGGTTTATTTCCGCTGATTTCCGGTGTGTGACGTCACACAAAGTACCGCGCCATATCTGACAGATTGACAACACAGACAGGTTCCCAATATTTTAATGAGATAACTTAGATCATACTTTCTTGAAGTATTAAAGGCAACTGTCACTGAAAGTATGAAATACATCGGGATGAAATCGTTTGTTGACTGCAGACTCATTTCTGAGAGAGCTTGTTGCATCACAGAAGTTCAGGGATTTGCTCTCCTATAACATGAAGCCGTGGCTTACGTTTTCTCTGACCATTGGCAAGTGCATTAAAAACATGTCCACGAACGGCAAGACGATTTTTGAAATGAACCGTCCTCCGACGTGCACACGCGTTTGACTTTTTAATGTGTGGACTTTCCGTAGAGATTCTCTGCCCTAGACATAAACTGATACACTGATTTTTATAAGTGTACAACTTACCTAAAATGATCATTTGTTATCCATTTCACACTAAAATGTTAATAAAACAAACAAAAAAACATCATGATATGAAATACATTAGTTTAAATCTATTATCTAGGTACTATGCACTGTTTGAACGGCAAAATACAGGTGTCAGTGCAGTGACGTCTTACAAGAAACGTTTACACACGGTCTGAAATTGTCCACACGTTTTTTGGTCAAACGCAAGTCACATGGTGCATATGTAAACGTCCTTTTGTAACAAACCCAGATGTCAAATAAATGAGACTAACCGATTGCATACTTTCATAGTTTGTCTTTGTTGTTTGTGTTTATTAACATATCACTTATTATGCGATTATCAACGTTTTACACCACTGAAGTGGCGGCAGGCATACACAGTGGGAATGAGACAAATGTACACATTGATCGCATAATTGTCATTCGAAGGTCTAAGGGTAAGAGTTATATAAATATCACCGTTCCATGTTCTGTCCAAGTTCTTCTCCAAAATACTCTATTTTTATCATAAGTAATAAATCGGGCTACAGGTATTGCTAATTCAAAGCACGTGTTACCTTTTTTCAGGCATTTTAATAAGATCTCACATATTTACCCCCAATATATATATTTTTTTAAATTATTTATATAAAAAAACCGGCCCAATAAAATTATGTTCCGGTTTCTGACCAACCCCGTTTTGAAGGGCTGACCTCAAACATGTTATGCCAAATCTAATTTCTATATCCTGTAATATATGATGATATCAACAAATATATGTTTGAAGTTTGTTTATCAGGTTACAAAATAATGAGTCAGGGCTTTTTTCATGATTTTGGGAACATGACCCGTACCCCTGGAATTGGGAATTTTAACGCGATTTTTCATAAAATTGGGAATTTTAGCGCGATTTTTTTATTAAAATTCGGAAAAATATAAAGTAAAGCATTCCTTTCATAATTATATCTTTAATACTGTTTTTTTGTACACCAAGATAAACAGAAGCATTTATTTAAGGCATTGGGAATATGACTGAATTTCGGCTATAAAAACAGCCAAAAAAACCTGTGAGTGAAGAAAAAGATAATTCTCTCTACTTATCTACCCTATTTGTTTGAGCAGGTAATGAGCCACATATATAATTTTCTTAGGTATTATAATATTATGTCTAATTATAAGGTTTATATTCCCACCGCCATTCATTTTTCTTATGTAGTAGCCTCGTTTTTGGTGTATATATTTATAAATGAGAGCTCTATAAAGTTATATTGGACTAATTATGCTTTGTTCCATACAGCACTGAATTCACCACCACTAATGATCAAATACACATGGTAATAAAACTGATGCCATATAAGCTGGGTAAAAGTGGCTAAGTACTGCGAAATACCATAAATGCCATAAAACCCTTACTGGCCACTCAATCTAGAATATGCAGGGTCATGAAACTAACGGACTGTGTTACAGAATGGTGATAACAGGATATGGCTAGGATCATAAAACCCTTCTTTCACTTGTTACGGAATACACAGTGTCATAAAATGACTTTGTTCTGTCTGTTTCAAACAATTTGGCCTAGAGGTTCATGTACTATAATTATAAATGTTTTTTTTTATTTATAAGACATTAATGAAATTAGCAAGCAATAATCTGATCATGTAAATCATGATCAGATCAGATAAGCATTTATTGATTTTTTTTTTAGATAGATTAATTTTAATCAGCTTGAAAAAAAAAGTGCACTCTCAGAAACTGAATATCCGAATTGTTGATTGTATCTGGACATCTGTGTGACGTCATCGCCGAAGTTGGACTTCGGGTAAACTCGTAATATTCCAGATTTTTTTCCGTTGATTTCCGTAGAAGTGTGCCGTATGATATATGGAAACGAAATAATAACTTGTTTCGGCTGTGATTTTAATCGTGAGAAATATATCAATAGTTTTTATACAAATAGATCTATCTAATAAATATAAGTTATAAGGGTATTAAAGGGCTCTTTAAAGCTTCCGTATGTAATTAATTCATACATTTGTAGTATGTTTAGTGTTTATATTGTTTTAACTTCATACAGGCGAGGCCATACGTATGGAAGCGCATAGGGACCCCACTGATATATTTTATTTCATGACATATATATTTCGTTATATCGTCAATATAAGATGCTTGCGGAATATTTTCCTCGACATTTGCTATTTTATATGGAAATAACGTCATCATTTTACATTTAAAACGCCAAAACCAGAGTCGTGATACATTGTATTATACATATTGTATAATATATTATACGTATTGTATAATAAAATAACTCGACGAAAATGTTAAATCGAGTAAAACGTAGTTGTTTCACTATATAAATATTACACTAAACTCAATAAAAAGCATATGTGAATAATGATTTTAACAGTGTATAAAAGCTATGGTATGGATACACTGTACATAGTTCTTATGGTCTGTATACAGTGTATAAGGTTCTTATGATTTGTATACAGTGCATGCGGTTCTTCTGGTCTGTACACAGTGTATAAGGTTCGTATGGTCTGTACACAGAGTTTACGATTATTATGGTCTGTGCATCATATAGTGTATAGGCCTAGTCTGTATGCAGTGTGCAAGGTTCTTTTGGTGTACAATGTATAACGTCCCCTATCGGTTTGGGTCTAAATATAAGAGTCAATTAAACAAAAACATTCTAAGTGTTAGTGTGACCTTGACCTTGAAGGTAGGCATTTTGCTTTTGTCGCGAGACATTGTCTCATGGTGGTGAACATATTTGTATATTCTTAATATCATACAATGATATATAAAGAATCTGAAACCCAAACACTAAAAAGTATAGCAATGACCTTCAGAGTGTGACCTTGACCTTGATGACAGGCACCTTGCAGATTTTCGGGACACAGCCTCATTGTGGTGAAAATATGTGTATAATATTATTGGAATCCAATGATGGACGAATAATATATAGATCGGTTGCCAATTCAAAGTATATATGTGACCTTGACCTCAAATGTATGGACCTGGCTCATAGTCGCGACAAATTGTCTCATTGTAGTGAACATTTGTGTATACTATTATTGGAATTCAATGATAAATAAAGAAGTTATAGCCCGAACACAAACTTTTAAGCAATGACCTTCAAGTACATGTGTGACCTTAACTTTGAAAGGAGGGACTTGGACCTTAGTCGTGACACCTCGTCTCATGGTAGTGAACGTTTGTGTTTAATAGTATTAGAATCCAATGACACATGAAGAAGTTATAACCAGGACACGAAAATATAAATAACCTTCAAAGTGTATTGCACCACATACACGTTGAAGGTTATTTACAATTTCGTGTCCGTGTTATAACTTCTTCATCTGGTTCCAACACATGGTGTCATGTTGGTGACCGTTTGTAAATTATACATTATGAAATCCAATGACAGATAAAGAAGTTATAGCCCGGATACGAACTGCGGACATGGACGGACAATGAGCAATCCTAAAGTCCCGTCGGGTTACAATATATTACAGTTTAATTAAAGCGCAGACGACATTTTTCAAGATCTGGTTACTGATCTACACTCCAAAATTAATAGGAGTCATTGTTTTAACATGGCTACTATACCTAAGATTGTAGGTCAAATATTTACAAGTTACAGTGGAGAAAATATTCTTAAGATTAATTCAATGTGACCTTGATGACCTACTGAACCCAAATGCAATAGGGTTCCTCCTTTCACCAAGGGCAATGTGCCTAAAATGTTTCAGGATTGTAAGTGTTATACTCCTGGAGTTATTGAACGGATTGGTGGTCAAGGCAACGTTGAATGCGGGTGTTACGTTTTTGAAGTAATGACACGAAATATGTATTTCCAAATAAGGTAATGGAAACCTTAACCTTTGAACTACTTACTGCAAAAGTAAAATGATTCCTCTTTTCACCAAGGGCAATTTCAAGAGAATGGTTTACATTTCTCAACCAATTTTTCATAATTTGAGGCAGTGATGGCTTTTTTAATACTTATTTGGATACACCAAACCCGAATTGCCGCGCTGCCAGTTTTCTGTTATGACGTCACATTCCCGCCAACGGTGAAAAAAATGAAGGTAAAATAAAACGAAATAACTAGATATATGTTTTCTTTTAAATAAAATTGACGAGAAAAAAATAAGGTGAATTGCTTTATTTTTACATATAATTTTATTTTGTCGGTATATATGAATTGCAATACGTCATACATAAAATAATATGAGATGTTATATAGCGTTATGCCGATATAGTGTTATCGTCATATCCACATATAAAAGGAAATTTTGAGGAAAATTATCCCAAAACTTTATGACGAAATATATATGTCATGAAAAAAGATATTAGGGCGGTCTCTCTATGCGCTTCCATACATAGTTTCTTATGCCCATTTCTTACGTCTCAAGATTCAAGACCTTGGAACTGAGATTATAGTAACCACTCGGGCACGGCAAAGTCTACAACTGTTACTAATATATTGTATCAAAATAACAAAAACGAGAAACACACTGCTAACACACATACTGCTAACGATAAATCTTTCTATATTGCCGATTGTCTCCCTTGTCTTATAAAAATGCGTGTCTTCATAGTGTTTTCACAACAGTTCAAATACTTGACCGCTTATCGAATTCAACTAAAATAGGTACACAAAAACGGACAAGGAAATGCACATATAGCTTTCACGAAAAACAGTATAATATATTATAAAAAGCAAGGCATGTACACAAACACAAAATCGCTTGACAATAGGTCTACCGCCTTGGAACGGTCAGTGGCAAAAACCTGATTCTTGTTTGTACATGTTATTATTTGACAGTTTTATTTTTAAATTTGATTTCAGAAGAGTGATTGTTAATGTAATGAATTACTGGATTGCATAAATAGAAATAATGTTTGTGAAAGCTACATTTCCTGCTTGACTTTTAAACTTTCTTGTGTTACATTCGACAAACGGCCAAAGTGGACGGTCGTGAAGACACTATGAAGACATTTTATATTTTTTATTTTATACTTAGCAACGAAATAGCGGACTTTAGCAATGAAATAAAAGCGGTATTTCATACGAGTTTTATTTTTATCAATGCCGAACTACTTTTTTTACAATATCAAAAACATTTTTTTTTTATTTGTTTAGAAAATCTATAAAAGTATATCATTGTATTGAAATAACTTAACTAACTACTGCAGTACACTTTGATTATAAAGCATACAAGAAAAAAGAAATTGTTGTTTTGTCGTGAATAACAGATTTTATTTAATCTCAAAGTGATCAAACTTCATCATTCGTGAAAATATAAAGTTTTCACACTTCTCGATGAAATAAAATCTGTTATTCACTCCAAAACAACAAATATCCTCTATTTATTTGAATTTATCAAACAGGGGCAATCCGCAGTATTAATGGATTTATCGAGCGTTAGCTGTGTGTGTCAAGAAACTCAAAATGTTACAGAGGCAGGACAAGACAAGGATAAAGTCAAACATTAAAACGTTACCATTCGTTTCAGGATATATGTAAACGTCAGCATAGGGTCCACAATATATCGTGTCATTGTATACTTAAAGAGAAAATACTAATAGTGACCCATACATGGGACAACCACACAACATGCAGTGCTTTTCAAAATAATAGGAGCATAACCTCTTTTTAGAAACGTCTTTAACACGTTTAATAAAGAGTGTATGAAACTGATCATGACAAGAATATTACAAAGTTGGTAATCACGTCAAAGCAATAGTTATGTTGTCATAGTCCTTGTCCCAGAAGAGTTCTTAAATTATTTTCATATTTTAAAAGGAGTTTAGCCGGGTAAGATAATCAAGGTTTGAGTTTTAGAAGTTTATGGTACCTGTAAACTTGAGGGAGTAGATTTTTAGTTGTATGAAGTTAACGAATATTAAAGTCCTCAACTCGACTACAAGCTATAAAACAAACGAATAAGTTGAGAAACATAGAACCCATACAAAGTTGTTATGAGAACATTCCCATCTAAGTGGGGATAACTTACAATATCAAAGTTGAAATCATCTTTTTTGTTATATATTGTCGTAATTATTTCTCCATTTTCAATAGAGATATGTTAATTGAAGAAAGTAATTGACATGATCAGAATTATTAGCTTTATTTCGTTGAAATGACCGTTACGTCCGAAAGCCACAACTGCCAAAGTGCTAAAATGTATAATTAAATCTGCCAAACTACCCATGTGGGGTAGTGGGGAATGCTTTATAAACAGCGCATGGTATTACGATTTTACCCATTATTTACTTTATTCAAATTAATAAACACAACTTACCGGTAAACAAGAGGTAAATAATGACACATAGACCTGCAGTTAGGACAATTCCAAATAATTTAAAATATCCCATTGTGACACTTCTTTCAGAAACCATCCGACTGTGCAGTGTGAAATTTGAGCTGCAGCTGTTCAGGCAGTGTGATTTCTGTAAATGACTACTATCTCAAAACAAGCATAATTGATATGATTTCCGTAAACAGTTTCCTCGATTGTAACGTAGATAATACGACAGATGAGGCAACACGTGTCACATACCTACTTTAGGAAAAAATCAACGCCAGTAGTGTATTTAAATATGTGTAATGCAGCTCTTAGAATATCCCTGCATATAATATATATATAAGTATCACGAAAAACAAACGAATAGATAGATGAGAAAACACGATTTTTTTATGAACGTATAAGACGTTACACAGTATATAACATGACGCGAAATATAAACTTCGTATGGTTCTTTTTTAATAACTTTGAAATTAAAATAACGCGATCATACTAGATGATGATATGATGTGCGTCTCCATGTAGCGTTGATAAATGTGGCATGATGCGCTTCTCCAGTGAGAACTGATGTTCACCAATAGCCTCATGAGAGGGTTAATGAGGTGATGGATCTCCAGTGAGGTTTGATGACGTGCCAAACACGTGTCTTGGGGATTTCCTCTACAACTTCCGGACCTATCTAGGTACGGGGACCGTCTCCACCAGCGTATACGTAATGGTTTACCCAGATGGTTTATGGTGTCCAGATGGTTCACACCCAGAAGGCTTATGGTGTCCAGATGGTTTAGGCTTTAACGATACATACTTTTAGACATCGGTTCATAAACCAAATTATCTTATGCAATCATCGTTACACATTATACAAATTATTAAACTACATGTGAACCATTATCATTTAGTGGTGTTATCAGCTGTATATGTGTATATGCTGCTAGTATAGTATAATACTAATCATACTTTCGTTACGTATGTATCTTTATACAGACAGGGATCTCCTCCCAACATTTAATAAATGCACATAACATAACACGTTATCATACGGATCCACCTAGTGATTCGGTATTCAATCTTAAGCAGCAAATCACATATTAAATCTGTAATAGTGTCCCTATCTCCAATATAGTTGTAATATGTAATATGAATACCGTAAAATCGTGCAAATGGTGAACACATTTCGAAATAACAATGGGAAACAGTATGGCATTACGCGGTCCGAGTATTTCATATTCCATCCAACCACTTCTCCAAGAAGCGAAAACGGGGTTGGTTGGGGTATGAAATAAATTTCGGCTTAAAAAATTGCATATTGTAAAATTAAAACATTTAAACAGGTTATCACATATCAGTAAAAAAAAACATTTAAACCTGTTTTATTTTCGAAATATCCGTTATAAAATCCTGCTATGATAAGCTTTCCAATCGCTTAATGGAATTAAGATGAGACCACGTAATGGCGAAAACAACTATTAGTCAGTACTACAAGTAAACTGTACAGACAAAACGCTCTACACGAAATCATTTTGTGACAAAAGGATTACAAAAGCAGTTTGAGTAAAATTTCAGTTGATATTTGTTTGAAGCTTGTCACAATTTCAACATAACCATTAAGTAGAACACGGATCACCAAAAGCGATGTTCTGAATCTAATACATATAAGGAACATTCTTGACGTCATTAATGCGCGTGTATAAGTGCAATATAATTAGCTGCTGATTGTATAACTATCAGTTAAATAAAACACTCGAAATTTCATTATCAGTATAAGTGTACTATTGTAAATTAGTACTAAAAAACGAACCCACTGGAGCAACGAAAAACAACAACATGAGTATATGTCTGTTCAGGAAAGGTGAGCGATGACGAGCATTGAATTGTTCATGCTTCACGTTTCATGTATACTGACGGTCAATGCAAACGCACCAGTAACTCCATATGTTTATGCTGTTGGATTATTCGTAAACTATTTGGAGTAAAACTGCTGAACCAATATCTTCTATTTTTTAAGTATTAAATCTTCATACCTAACTACCTAAATCATCTCACATGTTTTTAGTAGACCTTTATGACAAGCAATTACGCAGTTATTTTCCTTGACATTTTACATATTTGTACTATGGCTAATCACAATACGAAAACTGTTCCGCTAAATGTCTTGGAATAATGTTTTGTTGTTTTTATTGGCCTTCTTATTGTTTGACGTCTGACAGTATTATGCCATGAATGTTTCTTAGAAAATGATTTATTTATGCGACGTATCTGGAGAAAACCGGAAATGCACGTGCATTTTATAATACCGATGCGGTATGCACTAAATCCAGATATGCACGTAAAAAAATGTTAAATGTCGACTCGTTATAAAGATTATATCATATTTTGTCCAAAATGCATAAAAATCTATATTTTTAAAGGATTCTTTTTAGTTTCATTGACCGAGAGTATATTTTTCATATTTCGTTATACTGTATGTACTTTATAATAACTCTTCATTTCTAATTTGTTTGACTTTCATTCTGATTATGTTAAATGTAATTCCGTGCATTTATTTGAACGCCAATTCGTTTATTTTCACTGCATTTGTCCATGAACGCAACTGAATGTATTTAAAAAAGAGAAAAGGCAGTAAGACGAAAACGGAGTGCATTGTTAGGTTTATTGAACGGATTGTGGCCTGTAGTTATATATATAAACAGAAGAATCTGGTTTAAACCCCAGGCGGCCTTTTTGCGAAACCTTTTATATATGTGGTGTGGCAACCTTTATTTCGATTTTTCATTGCAATTATTGTTTGGGTTGCATGCGTGGTTTTGATTGATTGTTCTCTGAATTCTATTTTTCCTTTACGACTTGAATACAACTTGTTAATCTAAGCATAGTATTTCCATTTTCAGAGCCTCTGTTGGAATTGATGAGACTGTCAAACGGGAAACCCATAACTGTGGAGATAATTAGCATCATCGTCGTACCATATCGAGATTTAGTTATGGACTTTGCTTATGGGACTGTACCAGAGTGTGACGTTGACATACAGAGAAGAAGTTTATATATCCTTATTTGAGACAATCTGGGAAATGTGTATCGATACTTTTCAACGATGTTTTATATGTCGGATGAATAATTTAGGACGAACAATTTTGAAAACAATTACTGGACCAATATTTATAGTATAACTAATTCCAGCTGCTGTTTAGTAGCGAAAACAAAACTAACCAAATAAATAAGCACGAGCTATAACACTAGCATTTAACAAAACACTAAATGAATGAACCGAGATACTAAGTTAAACATACACCTGATAAAGTACAGTACTGCGCTTCCAAACGCCGGTAAAGTTACTTTGAAATACTTTTGGTATTCGTTTCTATTAACATAACTTCGATAATGAATATATATCAAAAACATGACGTAACAATTAATTTATATTGTTTTAAAATTGAATTATTACAAAACGTGTTAATAATGCTATTTCGGTTAAATGTTGTGTTTATTTATCTTGTTGGTATGAATGATAAATGTATTGTCACCTCGTGCTAACCAGTAATGTTATTTTTACAGCTTCTTTGGGATCAACAAGCCCAATATAGGTGGTCTTGAAGTAGAATACCGCTTAAGCCGGTGATAGTGTGCGTGAGACGTGTTGTTTCTTACATTTCCTCTCATGAAGCAACACCTCTCATAAACAGACAGAATAAAACCGAGTCCACTACTTTATTCTCTTTGTTTATTTGTTACTTCCAAAGGATCTCCCTTGTCAGTAGTTACTGATGCTGACAAGAATTCAGCATTGACCGACCGTGCTTTGATTTCATATTACCAATTTGAATCAGATACATTGTGTTATTTTATTGAAATATAAATGCTCTCAATTTTTAGCGCTCCTGGCCGAAGAGTTGACCTTATGGGATGCTGTGTAGTCCGTCGTCCGTCCGTCTGTCTGTCCGTCGTTAACGTTTGCCTTGTGAGCACTCTAGTCCTTCCATTTGTCATCCGATCTTTACCAAACTAATACAGTAGTTATATGTCCATAAGATTTCGGACGTGTTCTTGAACCAGCCAGATTCGATCGCTAACAGCTGAGTTATCTGCTCTTAAATTCTTTAAAAATGCATAATATTCGCTTTTGGGCACTATAACCCTCCATTTGTTATCTGACCTAACCAAACAAACACAGTAGTCATATATCTATACCATCTCGGGTGAGCTCTTGAACCAGCCAGATCGGACTATTTACACCGGAGTTATGGCCCTTGCTTTCTCGAAATTTGGCCTCGCTAACACAATAGGGCCATTATTTTTCACTGGATATTTTCCAAACTTTACCAGATGGTTGATGTCAATAAAAGCTCGGACGTGTACGAAAACCAGCCAGATCGGACCAGTAACACTGGAGTTATGACCCTTGATTTTCTGAAATATGCTATAAGTTGTCTCGTTAAAAAAGTAGGGCCTTTATTTTTCATCCGATCTTTACCAAGCTTTACCAGATTGTTAATATCAATGAAAGCTCAGACGAGTTCAAAACCCAGCCCGATCGGACAAGTAACATTTAGTTAAAAATACTGTATTTTTCCCCGTTAAGAAGATAGGGACTTTATTTTTCATCTGATATTTACCAAACTTTACCAGATTACAAATATTAAAGAAAGCTCAAAAAAATCAAACACTAGCCAAATTGGATCGGTAACACCGGAGTTGTGGTCCTTGATTTTGCCTCGTCTAGACGATAGTCCTTCATTGTTCATCCGATCTTTACCAAACTGTACCAGATTGTTAATATTAATGAAAGCTCGGAGGAGTTTAAAACCCAGCCAGATTGGACCATTAGCACCGGAGTTATGGCCCTTGATTTGGTTAAAATGTATGTATTTTGCTTCTTGAAGACGATAGGGCTTTCATTTTTCATCCGATCTTTACCAACCTTTACCAGATTACAAATATTAATTAAAGCTCAAATAAATCCAAACACCAGTTAAATCCGATCAGTAACACCTGATTTATGGTCCTTGATTTGGTTAACGATTCTGTATTTTGTCTCGTTAAGACGATGTGGTCTTCGTTTTTCATTCGATCTTTACCAAAATTTACCAGATTGTAATATCCATGAAAGTTCAGAGGAGTTCAAAACCGAACAAGTTCAAACAAGGAACACTGGAATTATAGCCCTTGATTTTGTTAAAAATGCTGTATTTTGCCTCTTATGAAAATAGAGCCTTTACTTTTTATCTGATCTTTATCAAACTTTACCAGATTACAAATAGTAATGAAAGCTCGAAAGAAATTTAAACTCCAGCTAAATCGGATCAGTAACAACGGAGTTAAGGCCCTTAATTTTGTAATAAATTCTGTATTCTGCCTCGCAAAGACGATAGGGCCTTCATTTTGCAACCGATCATTACCAACTTTTGTTTATATCAATGAAAGCTTGGACGAGTTCTTCGAAAACCAGCCAGATCGGATTAATTATGGAACTTCATTTGGCCAGATTTCAACGAAACTTTGCATGGATGACCAGTACCAGCCCTAGTTGTGCATATCGTCACCGTGTTTTGACTGAATGATTTTTGGCGGAGTTATGACCCGTTAAATGTTTAAGTACACAACATTGACCGGACTAGTTCTCCTGAACAGTTGGCCGGATTTCAATGAAACTTTGCAGGAATGATCAGTACCAAGTCTAGTGGTTCATATCGTCGCCGTTTTCCGTTTGATGTTTGGCAGAGTTATGGCGCTTTAAACGTTTTACGAGGATGATCAGTGTGACAGGAGTGGGGAGTTTGGGATTAGCCCCATGTCACGGGTAAATAAATCTAGTAGACATAATTCCACATTTACAGTTTAATCAGTCTAGTAATGTTCACATCACTGAAATTAACAAATAACACTCATAAGTACGAAATTACAATACATTACACATAGGAATATTATGACAAATTTACATTACACCATAATTACAATTAACATCGCAATACGCAATTTGCAATACAAATTACAATACAAATTACAATACACCCGTATCAACCATTTATTAGATTAATCATTTAGTAGATTCTAAATAACTATAATAATTGCCTAATGCATTTAACATGATTTTATATCACAGACTCATATGTCCTATTGGTAACACTTATTTCTTGTGATTTAACGGACTTAAAACAACATAATATGGAAGCAATACAACTGACAAGAATATGGTTCTAGATGTGTACGATGTTTGTCTTAGCTCCATGTTACGGTTGCACATATAGCATCTGTAGAGAACAAATATCAATAGTATAGGTGTTGCATACATAAGCTAAATTTACAGTAATCCAACAGATTACTTTACCCACATACTTTACATAGACACCTCATATAATTATGAAATATACGAAGATTTATAAAATGATCTGTTACAGCTTTACACTGATTAATAGGACGCCAATATCGTATATTACTATTTAAAGAACACATTTAAACGGACGCATCGCTGTACAGACAATTAGACGTACATCTAGCATGACATTTAAATATTACAATACTCTCTAACTCTCTCTCTCTCTTTCTCTCTCTCTCTCTCTCTCTCTCTCTCTCTATCACACGACTCTCGCAATACATATTGTGTATCACACACCAGTATTATAAAATATATCATAAACACATCTTATCTTCTGCACTGGCCTCAACAATTGTCCTCAGACTCAGTGTACTTATATATTACATTAACTTCCTCCTTAAACATAAAACAATTGAATAATAAAATAGTTTAACTTAGCCATTATCCAAAATTACAGTACGACACTAATATTTTCACTTTCTCAGTACAATCATGACAATAAGCCAAAGCCTGTAACTATAGCTATTAAATACAACTTCATACTTTCTCAAGATAATAATTTAGAAGTACGATAGTGTATTATGCATGTGCACTCTTTTCCGCATGTACACGCGTCAAATATAAAACTTCAACTGACACAAAGACATTTGAAATGTTTAGAAGGTAAGTATTATTGACCAATATAATTAGTTATATCATATTGTTCAATATGCTTGACCAATAGATATAATGGACACAAGGACAACGAATAAGTATATAGATAGATCAACTATAGTCTGTTCTATTCCAGTGGAACCACAGAATAAAATTCACTTAAAACACACAAGTACATACATATATGAATTAGCAATCTATATTAATATGCTATCACATCAGTAATATAAAATAGGTTAAACCTATAGCGCGAGCACAGTTTCTGTCTGATTCTCTGTGCTGTATGTACGTATGTAACCAGGTACTGGTATCTGAACCAAGACATCATAGTGTAGATAGATAAGTATATTAATAAAGTCCTGGTGACATATTTCCCTCATCCCCAAATATCCAAAGTGACATAGAATCGCGTGGTATGAACATCTGAGTTTATCTAGTTCAGACTGAATCGTCGCCACATGTCACAGGGCTAGAATAATGTGCAGCAGTACCGGACCGAGGCTCGAAGCCCTGGACTTTCGGACTGCCGTTCCGATACTCTACCGTTTTAGCTAATCGTCCGGAATACATGATATATATGTCAACCTGTTAAATATCTGTGAACCATGAGACGCATACTTATACAACTGTAGTCAGCTTCCGTAAGGTTCCCACAGATGCGTCATCAATGGTTTATGAAATCACAAAATTAAGCAATTGTCGGAAACGATTGATATGAGGTTTAAGCTATTTTTCGAATCACGTTTTCATTTTGTTTGTTAAATTGTACCTAAATTGATTTATAGCTGTTGTCTATCGACTTAAATCATTGTAATTATATATGTTTGAGAATAAAATTATATTGCTTAACATAAAGCGTTTAGGGTCACTTGTAATTGCTTTGATGTTGTAGATATCCTTTACCCAAACCATACATAATCAATATTGGAAAGTTATTGAGCAAATTGATGCAAATTGATGTTCGAAATCCCCAATATGATGTGTGTGTGTGTGTGTATGTGTGTGTGTGTGTGTGTGTGTGTGTGTGTACAATCAGGGTGAATGGATAGAGGTTCCTGTATTGAAAAAGAACAGCTAAAAACAAAAAAAAAAGTATTGCATTCTTTTATTACAGTTTGATATAAACAATGCCAGTTTAAGGATGAACATTTATCCTTACAGTACTTTTTAAACACACGGCAATACTGATTCTTTAAAAAAATAATGCTGGTAGGTTTTTAGACAGTATTTTAATATTTGCAAATAATACTTTAATTTTTCAACATTATGTTGGCGGAAATGAAAATGGTTGAGTACGAATGCATAAAACCTTTGACAAAAAACAGTACATTCCATTGTTTTACATATGAATAGTCTAAGTTTTATATGTTTGGATTATTTGGTTTACTTGGTTGTTTTCCCACTGTTGAATCCACCACAGCCAAATACACCGCCCCTTTTTCTCATCAATGATACATCAGAGATGCCAATTCTTTTTTAAGTAATAAACTTTAAGACGAATTACCAGCATTCTCTTGTAGATTATTAACGCCCAGGGCCCGTATTAATTAAGCAACTAGTTATTTAACACCGACACTAACTATATATAGCATCTGTTTTGAGATAAATATTTGGCTGTGGGCATTGTTAAAAATATAAAGAAGACGTCTTGAAACGAAAGAAAACATGTTTAAAAAATCGATAGTTTTTGACTTAAGATAATGCTAAGAAGCTTTATGAATACGGATCAAAGTCTACGTAATGCAAAGTTAAGTCATAAACAACCGCAATCAAAGGAAAGCAGATACATTCTTTTCTGGATATAATTTATTTATATGTTTTTCTTTCTATAATTGTGAAATAATAGTACCTGTAATTGGTTAATTTAAAGTTATCTGTTGTTGGCGAAATGTATTTCATCTGTTATTGAGAATATTTCTATACTGTTATCTGTTATCCACAATCGGTATCGAGTGACGAGAAAAAGATTGTTCCCCACCCTTCCCCACGTATGGTAAAATAGATATTTACTGTTAACTGTTGTTCTTGTTTGTTTGTTGTATTGCATCTCATTACGTGGTCAAAGTATTAAGTTTCATACCCCATCCAATTCCTTCTCAAAGAAGCGAAAACGGGGTTGACTGGGGTATGAAATTAAACCTTAATTTCGGCTTAAAAGTTTGCATATGTAAATTATAACGTTTAATAGATTATCTCATTTTTTCAGTAAAAAATGTTTTTAAATGTGTTTTATTGTAGAAATATCCGTTATAAAATCGTGCTAATATAAGCTTTCCCAACGCTTAATGGAATTATGGTAGGACCACGTAATGTTGTTGTCTGTTATTATCAAATTCAATTTGCTGTAATAAGTTAAATAATAGTTGACTTAAAGAGTCATACAATTGACAATTTAACTTTATATGTTTTAATACTTATCAATTTAGATACGCAATACATTATCAAAATGAGCGTTTATTGTCTAGATAAATTTACATCAATGCCAAACTCGATTTTCGCTGAATGTACTCCCCTTGACCCAAAAAACTCCACTTTTGTTTTGAACGCAGCAGACTTGAGCTGTTGTTTACATTAGTTTTCAGGTAAATTATGGTATTCATAACAGTTACACGATGAATAAGTTGCATGGTTATGAACTTAGAATTTCAGTAGTATTTTGGCTCTTGAAGAAAAGTAATAAATACTCGCTTATCAATTTCCTTACGCTCGCAAATATACAGCTGAAACTATTTCCGTGACATTTACGGACATTGACGCGGCTGTTCGGGGTCGGCACAAATATGTCCTGAACAGCCTCGTCAATTTCCGTTAACGTTAATCCTTTTACCCCAATGTCGATTGTTGTAAATCTTTTTTATATGTGTGTATTTCGAGCTGCCATTGCAAATAAAAACCTCGTGATGTTTCTACACCTATTACTTTTTCTTTGCATTTTTTGTATTTTTATTATGCTATATATATAATCACGACAATAGACTACTTATTTACGACAATAGACAGCTTCTTTTGTAATCGCATTAGTATTTTTTTCAGATCGTCAACCTATTGAATTGATATATAGAGGATCTTACATGAGTACATGAATTTATTAAACGAGTTGGCAAAATGATCTAATGCGAGGCTCTTGCCGAAAATTATATCATATTTCCTAACGAGTTTAATAAATTCAATAATGAATGAGAACGAATGTGAGATTCTATTAATAACATAACGTATAACGTCACATTACGTCAGGAAACGTACATTAACGTGACGTCCATGAAGTCATTAACGTTATGTAATACCACTAGTGGAATATCGAAAATATTGAATGGTGTTATTACACTCCCACACCGCATGTTATGTGATAAATTGATTTACACATTTTTGCTTGATTCTTTCATGTGATACCATAGGAGCTCGCTTGCTATCAAGCATAGGTGTGAATATCGTGGTCGTGTTCCAGTTGAATGCTTTTTGACAGAGTTATGGCCCTTTAAAGGCTTTAATACATAAAATCACGATATGAAGATCTAGTCAATAAGCACATATTAGTGTTAGCGAAACACAATTAAAATTGTATTATATTTTCCGACAATGCATTGACTTGTCAGTAGTTATTAGCTCTACTGGCCAAGGGCCAGAAAAGATTTTGGGATGGTGTGTTGTCCGTCGACTCGTCCATCGTTCGTCGTCCGTCCGTTAAGTAAACATCGTTAACACGAAAGGGCCTTCTTTTATCATCCGATCTTATTCAAACTTAATCAGATTGATGATATCAATGAAAGCTCGAACGATTTCAAAAACCAGCCAGTTTGGACAAGGAAAACTGGAGTTATGGCCATTGATTTGGTTATAAGTGCTATGTTTTGCCTCGTTACCGCGATAGGGCCTTCACTTTACATCCGATCTTTTTCAAACTAAACCAGCTTGTTGATAACAATAAAAGCTCGGACGAGTTTAAAAATCAGACATATCGGACCATTTACACGATAGTTATGGCCCTTGATTTAGTTAATATTGGTAGATTGTGCCTTGTTAACACGATAGGGCCTTCGTTTTTACGATCTTTTTCAAACTTTACCAGATTGTTTATATTAATGAAAGCTCTGATGAGTTCGAAAGACTATTTAAGCCAGAGTTGTGGCCCGTGATTTAGTTAAAATTGCTATATTTTGCCTCGTTAACACGATAGGTCCTACATTTTGCATCCGATCTGTTTCAAGCTTTACCAGATTGTCGTTATCAATGAAAGCTCGGAGATGCTTGAAAACCAGTTAGTTCGGACCAGTAACACTGGATTTATGGCCCTTGATTTAGTTAGGATGCTATATTGTGCATCATTAACACGATAGGACCTTCGTTTTCATCCGATCTTTTTCAAACTTTACCAGATTGTTGATATTAATGAAAGCTCAGATAAGTTCGAGAACATGCCAGATTGGACCATTTACACCGGAGTTATGGCCCTTGATTTTCTTAATTGTGCTATAATTAGGCCTCGTTACATGTAACACGATAGGGCCTGCATTTTACATCCGATCTTTTTCAATCTTTAACAGATTGTTAATATCAATAAAAGCTCGGAAGAATTTAAAAACCAGCTCGTTCGGACTAGTAACAGTGGCGTTGTGGCCCTTGATGGTTAAATTGCTATATTTTGAATGGTTAACGCGATAGGGCCTTCATTTGTCTTCCGATCATTTTCAAACTCTAACAGATTGTTGATATCAATGAAAGCTCGGACGAGTTTGAAAACCAACCACATCCGCCCATTTGCACTGGAGTTTTGGCCATTGATTTTCTGAAATATGCTATTATTTGGCCTCGTTACCATGATAGGGCCTTCATTTTTTCATCCGGTCATTTTCAAACTTTACACGATTTGGAGTGTTGATACAAATGAATTCGCGGTCGGGTTCGAAAACCAGCCATATCAGACAAGTAACACTAGAGTTAATGGCCCTTGATTTAATACTGTATTTTGCCTAGTTAAGACGATATTCAATTTTCATCTGATCTTTACCAACCTTTACCAGATTGTTACTATCAATGAAATGTTGGATAAGTTTGAAAACCAACCAAATTGGATCAGTAACACCGGAGTTAACGCCCTTGAATTAGTTCAAAAGATGCTGTATTTTGCCTCGTGAAGATCATAGGACTTTCATTTGGGGATTTCAGCGAAACTTTGCAGGGATTCTCAGTACCACGCCTAGTTGTACATATCGTAGCCATGTTCCGGTTGAATGGTTTTTGGTGGAGTTGTGGCCCTTTAAAGGTTTTAATACACACATTTTGTCAAGACTATTTCCCCTGAACCCCTTTCCGGATATCAACGAAGCTTTTCATGGATGATCGATACCAAGCTTAATATATCATAACCGTGTTGCGGTTGAACTATGTTTCGCGGAGTTATGGCCCTTTAAAGGTTTTAATACACAATCTTTGTAAAGACTAGTTCTCCTGAAACCTTGGCCGGATTTCAATTAAACTTGGCAAGGACGATCAGTATCAAGCCTAGTTGTGCATATCATTGCCTTGTTCTTGTTGAATGATTTTTGGCGGAGTTATGACCCTTTAAAGGTTTTAATACATAAACTGTGTCCCGACTAGTTCTCCGGTCGGATTTAAACGAATCTTGGCGGCGATGATGAGTACCAAGCCTAGTTGCGGATATCATCGCTGTGTTCAAGTTGAATGAATTTTAACCTAGTTATGACCCTTTAAATCTTTTAATACACTAACTTTGTACAGCCTAGTTCTCCTGAACCTCTGCCCAGATTTCAGTGAATCTTGGCAGGGACGATCAGTACCAAGCCTTTCTGCGCACAGAGTTATGACTCTTTATACCTTATCTTTAGCTTTAGCCAGTAGAGCGTCCACAGGTCCTCTTGGGCCTCTTGTTGAAAACTGTAGTCCATCATCGGTAACCAATTGTTCAATGCTGTGTATTGTAGAATAAGGTTTCTGTCTGGTGATAATAGCTGACGCATTTGGGCGGTAATCCTAGACAAGTTAGATGCGCGTTGTGTAATATAGTTAGTCGTGTCCAATGCTTTGAGCTGTTCATGTTTTAGTGTTTCATTGGAGAGGTTATACATATATGTTTACTGGCATTCCTTTATTGAGTGGTTCATGTTTTATTATTTCATTGGAGAGGTTATAGATATACGGTTACCGGCATTCCTTTATTGAGTGGTTCATGTTTAGTCGTTCATTGGAGAGGTTATACATATACGGTTACCGGCATTCCTTTTTTGAGCGGTTCATGTTTAGTCTTTCATTGGAGAGGTTATATATATACGGTTACCGGCATTCCTTTATTGAGCGGTTCATGTTTTAGTCTTTCACTGGAGAGGTTATACATATACGGTTGCCGGCATACCTTTATTGAGCGGTTCATGTTTTAGGCTTTCATTGGAGAGGTTATACATATACGGTTACCGGAATTCCTTTATTGAGCTGTTCATGTTTTAGTCTTTCATTGGAGAGGTTATACATATACGGTTATCGGCATTCCTTCATTGAGCGGTTCATGTTTAGTTTTTCATTGGAGAGGTTATACATATACGGTTGCCGGCATTCCTTTATTGAGCGGTTCATGTTTTAGTCTTTCTTAGGACAACTCAATCAATACGGTATGGAGGGTTGTGGGGTGGGATGAGGAGCGGGGTTGCAGGGATACTACGGTAATGGTGTCCTTGAGAAAAACTGTGAACATTCTACTCTAATAATTTATTAAATACAGAACAATGTTGAAATCAATATATCTCTTAAAAAGGATTTCATAATTTCATGGTTTTATATCCCGCGTGAACATTAACTTCGAAAGGCGATTGTTCGTATTTTAGAGACTACGGTGTACTTTGTTAATTTTGTGGGGAAAAAAGTACTTTTTTCTGATTGACTTTAAATTTTGGGTTTTAATAGTAGACATGTCAATGAACACTTTCATAAAAGAAATTCATTCTCGCTGTTAAAACTTCATTTTTTCGCTATTTTTCCGGATTCAGAAAATTAGCACTGCAACATATATTTTCTCCATTCTCATTTCATTTCCCGACGTACCGTTGCAATAAAACCTATTTTGAACACTCCGGTATAAATCAAAAGCATGTATAGATCAGAAATTTTATCTGGAATGCATGGATACATACATTTGAAATATATGTATTGAAATAATGGAATTATTTCATTTCTGGTGTACCCTGTCGCGTCTGTAAATGTATGTGCATTATGTCGTCTTTGAGTCCGTGGGTCATGTTAGTTAATTTTGGTGGGAAAATAGTAATTGTCTCCGATTTCATTAAAATTTTGCATATGGACAGAGGAAAGATTTATCTACGCGTATATGCATTTGTTTTTATTCTCGCTTCTGAAATGACGAAATAAATCGATTTTGATTTAAAAGCGCATCGTCGGCAATTTAAACCTTAAAACAATATAAAATCATCCCTTTGAAAAATACCTATTAACGAGAATTTCACGAAGTGCACACCAAAATTATGTTCGACCAATGTAGTTTGTGAATATTATTACTTTAACAACGATCTGTGATTGTGTTTTGTCATAATCACAGTTTATAGATAAGAGGTGTATAAATCTGACCAGTGACAATTTTCCCGATAATGTCATTTTGATTTTATCACGTGACCTTGTTTGATAAATATTCCTACGGCATAGGGCTGGCGTTCCTACTGATATATATACATATATATATGAATAACAAGCTAAGGGAGATTACCAATCAAACACAGACGCAACTGTAACGCTAGAGTTATATACCTGGTATATTAAAATCCAATACAAAGTTGCAGGACGATTCAGATAAAGGTTATATCTCTAGGCAACATACAGAATCGCAATGCTTATTAATTATTTACATGATCCAATCAGATGACGTCGTTTGCCTGATGATTCCAATCAGATGACGTCGGTTGCCTGGTGCATGTACCTAATGATTACGATATATTGTCGTGTCCTTGTAGTACTGTTTCTATAGTGGCGATGCGGCCCAGAGTTAACGTTTAACGAGTCTCTAGTTGCTGCCTTGTATTCATGCCATTAAACAAAGCTGACCCCTTTAATAATCACTTCTAATTTTCACTATCGTCAGACTGCGAATATTGTCCTGACAGACAAAAATCCCAATATCAATATCACTGTCTGGTACCATGTATAGTTTTTGTTAACCGAGTAGATTTTCCAAGACGGCGGACAGCCGGGAACACGAGAGGTAGGTACTTTATTATTTAGCCGATATCTTCTTTAAGTTAGGTTTCAACACCAGTTCAATGTACGTGGCATGCGGCCAAATAGTCCATTATTAAACACGGACTCCTGTCCGAGCTTTGCGTAGAGGTAGATGTAAGTAAACGATATCCAAACTGAACACGTTTGTGTAAACAAAAACAAATGAAGCGAGTAACAACATGATTGTTGTGTATTTGTGTCGTTAGGAAAGCACATACGCATCTGTTCTGGTAAAAACATCAGCGAATATTTTCCCACTGTTTGTACGTTAGGCGCATGTGCCCCCATTGAGTTTGAAGCATATCATTGTTCACCCTATAGACCAAGACGTAATATGCGTGTTAACCGTGTAGACCAAGATGTAATATACGTGTTAACCGTGTAGACCAAGATGTAAAATGCGTGTTAACCGTGTAGACCAATGCCTGTTTCAAGAAAAAGGTTACCGTGTATATCGCTGTTTGGTTTACCGTGTAGGATCTGCTGTTCAGATGTATTTGCTCCAGGTAGCAACATTAATCGGCAACCTTATATATTACTAACATCTTATACTTTATCAGCACTTGAATGCTTTTGTTACGATTTAAAGACAATTACACCTGATACTGGGGGGCATTTATCTTGTATCTCTTATCGTTTTGTTGTTGCTTTTCAGTTGAAAAGAGTGAAAAGAGTGAATATGAAACAACAATGTTATTAATGCGATAAGACAGCAACAACACTCTTGCTGAATGAAAAATTCGATAAATTTATATGGACTGATTTCAACAAACTTTGGTTTGATTCCACCTTTGGCCACTACCTAACAGTAAACATGATAGACAGTACATTAGAAATATAAGGAAATTAGGATATTATAAATCCAATATTACTGATTTAATATCATCACCGGAACAGAAAGGAAATGTCCGCGATATTGATGAGTTCGAGTTCCCTGGACAAAGCCTGCACGACAACAGCAATCTGCAAAGTCTTCGAAGTCCATTCCCGCAAAGAATAAAATGTTCAACTCCGCGCACGGGAGAAATCGCAACGTATGAGCGCATTGGTCTAGTGGTAGAGCGTTGGACTCATGATCGAAAAGTCATGGGTTCGATCCTCGTCATTACCATATGTGTTGTGTCCCTGAGCAAGACACTTTATCTGCATTTGTTTAGTACTGGTTCTTCCCAGGAAGACATTGAGAGTGATTAAAATAAGTTGATGTGAACATAGTATCAGAAACAATATTTATTTGGCAGAAATAGTACATCTCAGAAACATCTTCGAGTAAAATTGTACTAAACTTTTCGAATATAAAGGGCACTATTTCTACCAAATAAATATTGTTTCTGATACTATGTTCACATCAATAGTGTTGAATTACTGTCATCTATTATATCATTGACATTGTTCAGGCCTATAATATGCATTTGGATGAAAATTCCAATTAACCATACCCCATCCATTTTGGATTTTCCTTTTAAAGATGGCTGATCAATAGTTCTTAAGACTTATAGCATGTATATACATGATACATCTTATAATTATTATTTAATATGACAATAAGTGGCAATTTAAGAATATTTCCGAGATCAATAAAGAACCTAGAATGAACTGAAATAATATTAAATAATCAATAGGAATCACAAGTTAATCACAGCGTTATTCCTATGAAAAATCACTGGTAAAAATAATCACAGATGAAAAATCACAATAATCAATACTAAAGAGATAACAATTGCGTATAAGAATTATAATTTCACGAAAATAAACTGTTCAGTCGGTAAAGTCACTGAGATTCACTAAAAGAAAACTTAAAGAATGCATATTATTAACATGGCTTGCAAGAATTGCTCTACATCTGTATTTAGCCCCACAAGATATGAATACCTAAACTGTTGTTTGTAGCAACGTGGTCTTCCATAAAATATCTGCCGGTAAAAAAAACAGATCTTCACGATGAGCATTTGAAGTTTGTATTTTGATGAACACTGGCCGCATGGCGCCTCAATGAAAACTGTGTAGTGTAACGATTGTCACACTGTACAACTGTAAGTAGAGACACCATGTTTCACCATATGCCGGTAAACTGATGTTTTTCGATACTATTTGCTTCACGTGTCGCATCTATATTTAACAGGGGGTGAAGGTGTAGAGGCAGCTCATGTTTATTTTCGTGTTTTGGCAATTTACTGTCTTGTCTGACTATTGCTTTGAAACATCAATGTGTGCATCATGTGATGCGAACTTAGCTCGTTAATCGTTAATCTTGATCTCTAAGCTATCTGCAGTCTTAACAAGAAAAGGTATAACACATATATTATACCATGGGAAGTACGGACTGCATGTAGATGTTCTGGATCAGGGAGCGTTTTGATAGTGAAGGTCACCGGCACCTTGACCTTTAAATGAATAAGGATAAGGGTCATGTACTGGTCATGAACAACCATGCATCCTTTCAAGTTGGAGGACCTGGATCCATCAAGTTTGTAGTTGTTGATAGGACATCGTATTGATAGTGAAGGGCACCGCAACCTTGACCTTCGACCTAGTGACCGGAAAATAACAAGAGGTCAATGACCTTGAAGCTCTACTGATTGATTTTGATTTCAGGAAGTAGACGATACAAACTTGCTTTTTGAAAATCTATTTTTAGCCGTAGCGGCCATCTTGAATATCCGGCGGACCTGAAATTTTTCTCAAGAGCAGCTTTCCTGTGAAGTTTCATGAAAATCCGTCAAGTAGTTTCAGAGGAGTAGTCGCTACAAGTTTTCATTATATAACTCTATGTAAACAAAGATGGCCGCTGACAGCCATGTTTAACATTGAATCAAAATGATGTTCGACTCCTATAACCATCATGCCATGCTGATCATTTTAGAAAAAGTCCCATATCAATATCTCTTATAGTTTTCAAGAAGTAGTCGCTACAAACTTATTTTTTAAAAATCTAGTTTTAGCCATGGCGGCCATCTTGAATTTCCGGCCGACCTGAATTTTGCTAAGATCATTTAGACATGAAGAGCGACATTCATGTGAAGTTTCATGAAAATCCATCAAGTAGTTTCAGAGGAGTAGTCGCTACAAGTTTTCATGATATAACTCTATGTAAACAAAGATGGCCACTGGCAGCCATGTTTAACGTCGAATCAAAATAATGTTCGACTCGAATAATTATCATGTCATGCTGATCATTTTAGAAAAAGTCACATATCAATATCACTTATAGTTTTCAAGAAGTAGTCACTACAAACTTATGTTTTTTAAATCTATTTTTAACTGTGGCAGCCATCTTGAATTTGTGGCCCATCTGAAATTTTGCTAGGATCAATTAGACATAAAGAGCAACATTCCTGTGAAGTTTCATGAAAATCCGTTTAGTAGTTTCAGATGAGTAGTGGCTACAAGTTTTCGTTATATAAATCTATGTAAACAAAGATGGCCACTGACAGCTATGTTTAACATCGAATCAGAACGATTTTTGACAAGGACCAACATCATGTCATGCTGTATCATTTTCAGAAAAAGTCCCATATCAATATCACTTATAGTTTTCAAGAAGTAGTCGCTACAAACTTGTATTTTGAAAATCTATTTTTAGCCATGGCGGCCATCTTGAATTTCCGGCTGACCTGAAATTTTCCTAGGATCAATTAGACATCAAGAGCAACACTGGCAGCCATGTTTAAAGTCGAATCAAAATAATGTTCTAATCGGATAACCATCATGTCATGCTAATAATTTTAAAAGAAGTCCCATATCAATATCTCTTATAGTTTTCAAGAAGTAGTCGCTACAAACTTATTTTTTAAAAATCTATTTTTAGACGTGGTGGCCATCTTGAATTTCCGGTCGACCTGAAATTTTGCTTGGATGAATAAGACATCATGAAGAGCAACATTGTTGTGAAGTTTCATGGAAATCCCTCAAGTAGTTGCAGAGGAGTAGTCGCTTTAAGTTTTCATTATATAACTCTATGTAAACAAAGATGGCCGCTGGCAGCCATGTTTAACGTCAAATCAAAACGATTTTCGACAAGGACCAACACCATGTCATGCTGGTCATTTTAGAAAAAGTCCCATATCAAGCAATATCTCTTATAGTTGTCAAGAAGTAGTCGCTACAAACTTATTTTTTAAAAATCTATTTTTAGCCGTGATGGCCATCTTGAATTTCCGGCCGACCTGAGATTTTGCTAGGATCAATAAGAAATCAAGAGCAACATTCCTGAAAAAATTCAAAAAAATCCGCCGAGTAGTTTTAGAGGGGTAGTCGCTAGTTTTTACTATATAACTCTATGTAAACAAAGATGGCCACTGGCAGCCATGTTTAACGTCGAATCAAAACGGTTTTTGACATGGACCAACATCATGTCAAGCTGATCATTTTAGAAAAAGTCCCATATCAATATCACTTATAGTTCTCAAGAAGAAGTCGCTACAAACTTGTATTTTAAAAATATATTTTTTGCTTTACATCAACATGAATTTTGGCTAGGATCAACTAGACTTTATTGGGAATATTTCTGTAAAGTTTCATGAATATCCATCCAGTACTTTCAGAGGAGTAGTCGCTACAAATAAAAGTTTACAGACAGACAGACGGACGGACGCCGCACCACGGCATAAGCTCTGCTGATCTCTGATCAGTGGAGCTAAGAACAGGTTATCTACTGGTCATGACCAACCATCCTTTCAAGGTTGAGGACCGTAGGACCAACCGTTGTGTAGTTATTGATCGGACATCTTTAGATAGCTAATGTGACCGCGACCTTGAACTTTGATGTATGGACCCCAAAATGAATAGGTGTCATCTAGTTGTAATGGTAAAGCGTTCTTTCAAGTTTGGGGGCCCTAGGTTTAACCATTCTGTAGTTATTGATCGGACATCGTTTCGATAGTTAATGTCAACACCACCTTGACCTTTGACCTAGTGACCCCAAAATCAATAGGGCTATCAACTGGTCATGAGCAACCATCCGTCTAAGTTTGGGTACCCTTCTGCCAACCATTATGTAGTTATTGATCGGACACCGTTTGGATAGTCAATGTTAGCCCGGATGTGACCTTTGACCTGGTGACACCAAAATCAATAGGGGTCAAAATGAACATGGCGCCCCGACCACACTTTGTTGTGGGGAGCAATAATTTAATAATTGAAGGGCACTGGCTTAGTCGTTGCTGGGGTGATTTACGGAAGAATAACCGTGACAACCTGCCGTAAGGATGAGTATTACTACCTAGATTTAACGGTCATGATTGAATAATTGGTAGGGAACTGAAGAAGTGAAGGGACACTACAAAATCTGAAATGAAGATTCCTGTGCATCTCTTTAAGTGGGGTGCATGAGATGTTGTAGATTTGGCGGAAAGTGACAAATGAAAATAAGTATTTTGTTGAAAAATATGTTTAATATACAAACACAACATTACTGATGTGGAAAAAAATAATTTATGTACAACTCAGTGTGTCAGGTCCCTGCCAAGACTTGAACTTGAATCTCTTTTCTCGAAAGGAAAGTGTGTTTTCTTACACTACAGAGATCGCCCAGACATCACAGAAAGAGTGTACAAAACTAAGCGAAATTAATAAAGATGTAGATCAAAAGAATGTCAAACTAAAACTAGAAATTGTTATTGTCCATGGGACAAAAACGTATGGCTCCCCCATTGCCCGAACAGACATAATTGACGACTCTAGGTCCAACCGTTCTCATTGATCTGAGATCGTTTTGATATTCAATATCCCTATGACTGTATCTACAACCTGAATCAGTAATATTTATTGGTCAACCATCCTTCCAAGTTTGAGGACCCTAGGTCCAACCATTCTCTAGTTATTGATTGGACATTGTTTTGTTATTGATTGGGGATCGTTTTGATATCAATAGGGGTCATGTTCTGGTCATGACCAACCATCCTTCCAAGTTTGAGGACCCTAGGTCCAACCATTCTGTAGTTATTGATCGGACATCGTTTTGATAGTCAATGTCATCGCTACCTTGACCTTTAACCTAGTGACCCCAAAATCAATAGGGTCATCTGCTGGTCATGACCAACCATCCTTACAAGTTTGAGAACCCTAGGTCCAACCATTCTCTAGTTATTGATCAGACATCGTTTGATAGTCAATGTCACCGCGACCTTGACCTAGTGAACATCGATTTGATAGTCACTGTCACTACGATCTTGACCTTTACCTAGTGACCCCAAAATCAATAGTGGTCATCTACTGGTCATGACCAACCATCCTTTCATGTTTGAGGACCCTAGGTCTAACCATTGTGTAGTTATTGATCGGATATCGTTTTGATAGTCAATGTCACTGCGACCTTGACCTTTGATCTAGTGACTCCAAAATCAATAGGGGTCATCTACTGGTCATGACCAACCATCCTTCCAAGTTTGAGGACCCTAGGTCCAACCATTGTGTAGTTATTGATCGGATAGAGTTTTGATAGTCAATGTCACCGCGACCTTGACCTTTGACCAAGTGATCCCAAAATCAATAGGGGTCATCTACTGGTCATGACCAACCATCCGTCCAAGTTTGAGGACCATAGGTCCAACCATTCTCTAGTTATTGATCGGACATCATTTGTGACACAGACAGACAGCACAAAATCAATATGGCTCCCCTCCAGACTTTGTGTGGGGAAGCCATAACTATCACAGAAGGTTATTAATACCCTTGCAAACGCATAACCCATGACTTCATGTATATGCGCAGTTCCACATCATACTGATGCTTCTCACAATGTTTGGGGTATGACAGAGGTCACAGTGACCTTATTTTGTTACGCGACACATCGCTATCCCAAGATGTATCAACATACCAAGTTTGGTATTTCTAAGTGTTATTATATTGAAAATATGGTCCGGACAAGCATTTTCTATGACAGAGGTCACATGTCAAGGTCACAATTACATTATTCTGGTACGCGACACATCGCTATCCCAAGATGTATCTAAATACCAAGTTTGCTATCTCTAAGACTTAGTGTTATAGTATTGAAAATACGGTCTGGACAAGCATTAAAGCAAAAGTACAATTTGGGGTTCACATTTCATTGATCAGAGCATTAACACATCTTTACGATTGTTCACGAATACCAATGGTTAATTTTTATGGGCTTACTAGGCCATTCGCCAAATTGCATAGACGAAAAGTAACTTGAACTGGCATATGAAAACCGTAAGAAATACACACCAAATCCGTCTGGCGAATCCAAATTTCCGACCGATTTTGTCTAAAAGATCTCGGAAAATCCCGAATTCTAATTCACAAAGTCTTTCACTGTTTATAAGCCACTATCCCGCTGAGTGTTTTAGCTAATTAGTGACAATCAATTTAGATCGATAAACTAATTATGTCAGCGTTTATTGAAAACCAGCGTTTATTGAAAACCATATTGTCGATGCAATAAGACTCCGCCCACTGTTACGCCTCTTGCTGTCAATCAACTTGTTTGTGTCCCCGCGCTCAACATTATCTGTCATATAAAGTTGTGACATTATTCACAGATTTAACTGCGTGATCGAGCCGGGTAAAACATCAAATAATGTGACGCCCTCTAGCGGCCAAAATGGCTGATCAAAACAGAAAATTTGAAAATGTTTGCTTACGAATTAGCCAGAGATACTCAGCCCGTCTGTGTTTTTGAACTTTACGATCACTGATAAGTGTTAAAGGAACACATGGCAATCTTGAGTTTTCAAAAACTAGCAGCGCCCCGTTAGTTTTTATCATTAATGTTAATTGTAAGAATTGTATTAAGCCATTTGTTTTTGCATATTATTATTTTTTATATTATTGCATCAGTAATATATTAAAACTTATAGTATAGTAAGACGAAATAGTGAATACTTAAAATTTGATTTATTTAAATGTAACCAGGGTAAAAGTAAAAATGATACTGGATATATAAATTGTGACACCCATTTCAAATACTGCAAGATTGCCATGTGTCCCTTTAAGTGCCTACTAATTAGTTGTTCACATGGTAGCGTTAACTGGAACAATGGCAAGTGTGAACCGGTGTTTAATCGGCAGTTTCTGAATTGGGTTCATTTTATGGTTGATTGTTCAATCAACATGAAACAATACAAAAGGTGCGATTACTCAAAATAATGGTGTATGTAGCATTTCTGAATTTGCAGCGCGGTCTTTCTAGATTCTTTGGAACTCGTGTTAGTTGAACTTGTATATATGCCTCAGTTTAGCCTTACATTTTTTAAATATATTGCTATTTATTTTATTTCTCTGCATGTTAGCATATTGAAATGCCTTTAATGAAAATACTAAATGGTGAAAAGAGTCTGCATTTTTGTATTTTCTCATTATATATGCATGCATTCATTGTCTCTTTTTAAATTTCAGTCTTTACAATTTTTAAAAATTAAAATTACATTAAATTAAATACAATTTTTACAAAGTTCTGAACTTTTTCCCGGTATGGGAAGCATGATATTATGTCCTTTAATGGGGCATAACACCGCCAAAAGTCATTCAACTGGAACACAACAATGACATGCACAACTACACATGGCACTAATCATCCCTGCCATAGTATCAAGAGTACAGAAATGTGACAAAGTTTGTGTATTAAAACTTTAAAGAACTCCATATCATTAACCAGTACACAACAATGGCAATGCAACTAGGCTTGGTATAGTTCTATGACATAAAACGTCACAGAACAGAGCTACAGATAAGCAACGTATTTGCGTAAATTCCCAGTTAAAACTCCCTAAATAAGGCTAAATACAAAATTAAATTACTTAATTGGTGCGTACCAATTATTTTTAACAAATTAATTACGCAAAATAACCGTTTTTGTCAGCATATCATATTTTATCCATTACCGTGAAGACGGCCAATATCAAATGGAATGCATCGCCGTTTCCAGTCAATTCTCAAATAAGTGAGACATTGAGATTGGCTAAATGTGACTGGTTATCAAGTTTATTTTTGTCACTCGAAAGTTAATCCTTCAGGAACAAAAATGTTGTATTCAGTCTAGTCTATTTTTAATTATTCGGCATCACCGAAGCACTCAACATTCTCTGTATGTCAACATGGCTAAAAGAGGCGCAGGTGTTTGAACTCAGTGCAAGAATATTCATTATCGCTAAATATTAATAACTAACTCAGAACACAATAATAACTAACGTTGCGACGTTGAGTCACGACGTCAATAAAGTGTTGCCGACGTCAACATCATCCGCCAATAACGTTCAATAAAGCGAATATTTGTTTGCAAAAACGTAATTTAAAATGTAATAAATAGATTATTTAACTGCTGGGATCGACTATGGGTAATCCTTTACTAGATGGTAGATATGCTTTGTTTTTTTTACTCACACGCATGCGCCGTTCGTGAAAAAAACTACACGCCTACCTCTTGTGAAAGATTTCCTATAATCGATCCCAGCAGTTAAATAATCTCTATATAATTCATATAGGCCCTGGTTTTGTATCACTGCTTAACATAGAAGTTCAGAGAGATATTGCACAGGGTATAGTTCTCCCTGTACACTGGACAGACTACTTTACATCCCTCCGAAGGATGACTTATATTCACATTACCATGCCCAAGAAGATACTGCGGGAGTTTGTTTGAGAAATCCGGGATGTGACCCCACTGGAAATCATACACGTGATTTCTGGGACTCGAGTCAAGTATGCTTAACACTTGGCGACCGCAGGGTTAAGTTTCCAAAATTATATGGAAACAAAAGAGCACAAGATGTTTCGAAAGATAAACATTCAAGAAAAATATGTCTGGAAGTCTCCTGAAACATGAGTCATACACAAATATCCTAGACACATTCAGTATACACAGGGTCTGATTGATTCTCACGTCTGCGTCTAGGTATTTTGTTCTTCTTTTAGTTTAGATACTACAAATTACCAAATATGCAAACGACGACTAGAGACGTCAGGGAATGTTTATGCTCACACAACCTTCCAATTGTTCACTCGAATTTTTAAACATGCAGAATGAATAACAAATACGTAGTCTAGATCATCTGCGACGCTTGCTTGTTTACAAAATTATCAGGCGTCGAACATAATCAAGACTAATTTCATGTAGATCAATCCGTGACAACACAAAACATTCATAAACTAAAAATGTGTGCTAACTTTATTGACACGTATGACAGTGGAGAGTGTAAACTTGCACATATTCTACTTACGATAAATTGTTTCGTTCTAACTGGAGCACTCTTGCTGCACAAAAGAAAACAAAATGGATGAATGGCCGGATCAAAACGGAAATGGATTGCTATGACGACAGGCTGTTCCAGTAACACATTACTTTCATGAAACGCCTCCCGATATTTCGCGATATACATGCTACTCCTGCAGTTGAAGACGCAGTATGCAAACTTCCCTAAAATACCTCAGGCTTGCGCGAGCCAAAACAATGCATGTGTACACGTATGACACCAACTATCTATTCCATGACATTGACACCTGCATTTTAGAATACCAAAGAACCAGAAGTCAAACCGAATGATATCCCCTTCAATTTACAACACAAATTTATGATCATGTGTAAAATAAACACTGCCTTGTCTGTTGAAAAGTTGATTACATACCAGCAAATGTTACTTGTACTCATGGACATCTAAGTTTCAATTAACATTCGAAGCGCAAAGCAGCCGTCGAAATTAGCACAATCCCGAGACTGGTAAAATGCCTGACAGGCTTGCCCAATATCCAAGAACACCCAGCAAATGTTACTTGTACTCATGGATATCTAAGTTTAAATTAACAGTCGAAGCGCAAAGCAGTGGACAAAATTAGCACAATCCCGACAATGCTAAAATGCCTGCCAGGCTTGCCAAATATCCAAGAACACAAGCCCAACGGGCTTGTTGATTTGCCGCTCGTTTCGACGGGAGAAATTGGAATCCAGACGAGGGAACTCCATTAACCAATCGTCCGAAAAACGTTTTACTAGGAAACAGAACAAGAAGGCAATTGTTCTGACATAGTTTATTAAACGATTAAATGCAGTAAATAGTCACAACTATTTAGCAAAATTGGAAAAATACAAGAAAACACTTGCTTCGTTGTTATTTTGTTAAGGGTTTCCGTTTGTGTTCTGGCCAAAAGTATGTAGTTCACAGCACAAAAGCAAAATCTATCCGGTAATGTCCTCGAAATTTAATGCTTGTGTCCAATGATTACCCATTTTCATTTTCTTTTATTGAATATTTTTGATTGCCACATGGCCGCATGGAATTCAAATTTTGGCCGCACAGACCATTTTTTACTCGCCACGGCCGACTGCGAATTTGTGCCCCTGGCACACAAAGAGGCAAAACAACATGAACACATGAAATATATATATATAAGCAACAAAATTGAATCTCTTGCAACATACCTAAGTCAGGTGGCACGGTTTCAACAAGTTCTCGCTGGAGGGAACAAAATCAACTGGCTTCACCAACACTGCTAGGACTAGTACGAGGCCTGCTGAAAGGAGAGAATATGTGATATAATTATCTCCCCTTTATAGACATTAACAGCAGCCCAACATTCTCTGCTTTGGGTTATTTTTCCAGTCTGACACACAATAAGTGGATAATCATAAAGGAAAATTCTAGTTCCCTGTCCAATTGCTGCTATTGCAGTGCAAAAGACAAAACACGTACCTGTGCATATCCGAATACTTAGAATAACACAGGTGCGCATAAACTCATTCTACTAATACATGATAAACATTGAAATGAATTATCAATTAAAACCCGTCATTCTCCCCATGACAAACATCAATCAACGATACCGCTCTCCTTTACTCATGAACAAATTGGGCAATAAACCAAACTTTAATTACTAACTCCCCAATCATCTTTTGTTTACTTGACACTTAGCATATACTCTGCCAGACATAACAAAAGCTGTGTGTATTCAGGAGCACGTGACCCCTCTTACTGCATCAACACACCTCATACCTTCAGGCAATTACACAAAGCCTCAATACATAGCCATAGGCATAGGAGTATTAGGACAACCCTCCCGTCGAAAGCCTAGCAAGCTTAAATATTTCACAGCCATTTCTCAAATGCATATATATTTTCCTTACCAATTCCACATCTACTTACAATGGCAATCAAGTGAAATCTTCTTTAACACTTCCTCGAATACAACCATATGATACAAAAGCACTGCAGCTTCCAAGATGGCTTCCAAAACAAACGTGAGTGACAGATCTTCCACAACAAACATGAGTGACAGATCAAACGCTACTTACCCGACGCATGCACACTCGCATACAACTAACAATCTTCACAGGTACCCGAACTTCTCTTCGCATTACTACATTTACAACCGTCACAATAACAGAATATCACATCTACTTACCTTTCACCTCAACTGAAACAGCCTTGAATACTTCCTCAAACACGACAAAAACAATGCCGGCTTCCTAAACTGACAAAATCGCCTGACGCGCATGCGTACTCACACAAAAAACAACAACATCAGTTGGCCTAGATCACAAGTTTATACATCACATTGGTAAAATAATTCTTCATACACACACCAATCACATCAAACTTTCCCCTAAACCGTCCAAGTAAAACCAGAATTTCAAAACTGTACACACACATTCTGCATTTTCAAGTTCATCACGACTGACAGTCAGTCGCGACTGACTACAGGCAGTCGAGAGCGCTTGAGACAAAAATACATTTAACCAATACATCATCTCAAAACTCACAACATATACACGTACCTACCTTTCGTCGCGAACTTTTGGACAACCGTTACTCACGAACTCTAATGCAATTCGTTTAATATCCTCAATCGAAATGCTCACGATATTCGGCTGTGCTGCAATAACAATGGCGTCCTCAAAATGTCTCTAAAATTGTCTGCGCATGCGCGGTAAATGTGACGTAGGCGTTAACACCAGATTTATATGTACATATTAGTATTCATCCAAGAGATAGCAACCTATGTAATACCAAATTCAACGTCCCTTTCATGAATCTTTATCCACTACTGTCTTTCCATACTAGAAAAGGCTATTGAAGGGAAACCACAGCTAAAACGTGTTCCAGGTCACGTTATCCTCATCTTTCTGGCCAATTATCAGCATACATTTCAATCATATAGTTCACATTCTTCCCCCCGAAAAGTAACCGACCTGTTGACCATGGGTGGCGGCCCGTGTGGTTGGAGAAGGGAATCCTGGTGGTTGAGTGACGTGGACATCTAGTAGTTATCTCCACGTTACAACACACAACTTTGGTCCGGACTTCAACTAGACGGGGCGGTCAGATTAGCCCGATCTGATCAATCGGTTTGTCATGCCAGCTAAACTGAATCCTAGCTTCTTGTTTAATTCACATCTCTCTCAGCCCCTCTCGTTTACTATCTTACTCCCCTTTTATTTTGTCCTCTTTAAACATAATGTAGAAAGGATCCTTTATAGCGGTGGTGCTAGGGCTAATCATGTATTTCTGAATGCTATATGGCTACACGCATGCCACTTTAGACGGAACATAAGAGCGGATCTTCGGCTTCTTAGTTAAAGGGTTATGTCCGCTGGGTGGTATGTGGGGTCTGATGCGTTAGTTTTATATGAATATACTATTTACGTATTCTTGGAATTTGTCTGTCGGATATCCATAGCCAATGTCCCCTTGTTGGACTCCGAGGTGGGTGAGAAGCGTGGAGAATGAATATCAATTCCCCATCATGGGACCCAGACAAGGACAAAACAACTACTCCTGGTATTAAACGATTTCAAGAAGAGTCCGAATCTCAATCTGATGAGGATATTTCTCATTTAAATTGGCCTCGTTTTCTCAACTCTCTAGAGGATGTCAAACCTATAACTATGCTCAACTCTCTAGAGGATGACAAACCTATAACTATGCTCTCTCCTTTTGCATCTCCATGGATTTACTTGGTATCGCCGGTGAGCCAATGAGTGTTAAAAAACTTAATAATGGAAAACTTCTTGTTGAGTGTGCCAAAATAACACACTCTGACAGTCTCCTTAAAATTCAAACTTTCGTAAACATTCGTGTTGAGGTTATTCCTCATATTTCTTTCAATTATTCAAAAGGTGTAGTACGCTCCAGTTCCCTGGAGCACTGCACTCTTGAAGAAATGACTCATAATCTTAAGTCTCAAGGTTTGACTGAGGCAACGCGCATCAGTACGAGGCGGCGTGGCAACCTCACTCCTACCAATACTGTTGTGCTTACTTTCAGCACACCATAAAAGACCATCAAGACTGGATATATCATTCTACCAGTTGACCCCTTTATAATTCCAAACGCTCTTCGATGTTTTAACTGTCAACTCTTTGGTCACCATAGAGAAAGATGCAAGCGGCGAGCTGCTCCTGTATGTGCCCATTGCGGCAAGGAGGGTCATAGCGACTTCGCGAATTGCAAAAATTCCGCCTCTTGCGTTAACTGCAAGGGGACCCACGGGGCTTTCTCTAAGGATTGTCCGAAGTGGAAGCACGAGAGGGAAATACAGAAGGTTAAAATTGAAAAGAACATTTCCTTTCCTGAAGCTGGAAAACTTGCTGAGAGTCTTACTCCGCCCATTTCATCTGGCAAATCATAGGCCGATGCAAATAGGGTTGAGAAACCAGCTACCAGGTCAGTCGCGACTCAGACCGTGTTGACCTGGCCAATCGACTCCAACAAGTATACTACTATTCCACTCTCTGTTCAGAATTTCTCTAAAATATCTTCAGCCTCACGAACTGTGGTCCTCTTAAATTAGCCTCCTGTAGCTCCCAAACATATTGTGGCTTCCAAGCCTAAAACTCCTTCATTATATCCTCAACAACTCCTACATCTACTGCATCTACTGCATCTATTTCGAAATCGACGGACTCTGGTGCAACCAAGAGTCCACCGACAAACTCTTTCAAAGGTTCGTCAAAAACTCTCCCAAGAGTTCGTCACCAGACAGAACAGCTGCCAAGGACGTGACAGCAAGAAAAAAGAAAACTCCCGGGTTATGGAAGCATATTGTACTGCACAACAGATTTGAAGACTTGGAGATAGAGGTTGATGATCCAGCACATCTGGAACTCCCAAAGTCTTCAAAGTCTCCAAGGTCTGCCAACCCAAACGGCCGTAAATCCGTACTTCCGCCTTAGTGGCATCAAAATCAAAGAAGGTCGTTCAATGGATCTGCCGAAGTTTTAAATGTAATTATGATGAAATCAGCTTACTTTTAAATAAACACAACCCTGTTGAATTTTGTCTTCAAACAACTTTCTTGAAGACTAGTGATAAGATATCTTTTAAAAACTATTCATTGTATAACTATATTTGTGATAAAAGTGATAAAGCTGGTGGAGGATTTGATTACTGTGAATCGAAATATTCTTCACAGAACTGTTTCGTTGAAAACTGGTTTGCAAGCTATAGCGGTCAGTGTTACAATACACAGAGTTATAACAATATGCTCCTTATATTTACCGCCCAGTTCTTCACTAGACCTTAAAGATCTAAATCACCTGGTTGCACATTTACCATCAACGTGTATACTCGTGGGTGATTTTAATGCATACAACTACATTTGTAAAGATATAAACGATAAAGGCAAGAAAGTTGAGGATTTCTTAGCCAAAAATAATGTTTGTCTATTTAATGATAACAAATCACATACTTATTTGCATCCAGCTACATGCTCTCATTCTTCCACTGATTTAACAATATGTAATCCAGCGCTCTTGATGGATTTTTCGTGGAGTGTTGGTGACGACCTGTGTGGAATTGACAACTTCCCCTTATTTCTTGAAAATATCGGCCCTCCACTTCTCGAAAAAACGCAACGATGGAAACTTCGCATAGCTGACTGGGATACATTTCAATCTCTTTGTGAGGAACAATTACAGCCTTCCGTTTTCGAGGATGTCGAAGACGCAACTACTCTTTTTACTAAAACCCTTCAAGATATAGCTGATCAAACTATTCCAAAAACATCGGCAAATCCAAAACGCCCACATAAACCATGGTACGATGATGACATCACAAAAGGCAGTCAGCGATCGTAAAGCTGCATTGAATGTTTTTAACTTGCGGCTTGTTCAAAATAATTTAAATACTTTTTGATTTTTTCGTGCGAAAGCCCGTCTTACTATTGATTATAGCAAGAGGAAATCCTGGAGATTGTATGTCTCTCGGCTGAAATCTCGCTCAGCTCTTAAGAAGACGTGGGACATTGTCCGGAAAATAAACGGTAAATGTAATTCTAGTTGCATCAATCATCTTAAAACTGATAATAAAGATATTACATCTGTCAAAGATATTACTGATACTTTGACAGAAACATTTTCCAAAAATCTTTCTTCTGAAAATTGTCATCCAGATTTTCTAAAAAAATAAGAAACTAAAAGAACATAAGAAGCCGAATTTCAAGTCGAAAAAAATAATAGATACCTCTCAAAGAACTTCGAGAATCCTTAAGAATGCTCATGATACACCAGCTGGTCCTGATGATATCCATCATCAATTATTAAAAAAAATACCTGAAACCTGTCTCTCTACACTTCCTGATATATTTAATAAGGTTTGGGTGACAGGAAACTTTCCTGATTCTTGGCGGGAAGAAATCGTTATTCCAGTCCCCAAACCTGGAATGATCATACGGACCCAGTAAATTATCGCCTATTACTTTAACGAGTTGTATATGTGAAACCATGGAAAGAATGATTAATGAGAGACCCGTTTGGTACTTGGAGTCCAACAAACTGATAACAAAGTATCAAAGTGGATTCCGGCGCAAACGAGGCACAATAGACAATCTCATTCGATTAGGGAAGCTTTCGTAAAGAAAGAACATCTAGTCGCTGTATTTTTTGACTTTGAGAAAGATAACGATACTGCATGGAAGTACGGTATCGTGAATGATCTTTATGACCTTGGTCTTAGAGGCCGATTACCAATTTTTATAGAGAATTTCTTAGATGATAGACAGTTTCGTGTCCGAATGGGTTCAACCCTATCTGATATTCATGAACAGGAGATGGGTGTACCACAGGGCAAGATACTCCCTGTTACTGTTTTAAATATAAAAATTAACAGTATATTTAAATGTATAAATCCTGGTGTGAATTGCTCTCTGTATGTTGACGACTTTGTTATATGTTATATCTTGCAAAAAACATGAACACTATTTAGAGACAACTTCAATACTGTCTCAATAAACTTCAGACCTGGTCTGACGAAAACGGTTTTAAATTTTCTAAATCTAAAACTAATTGTATGCACTTTTGTCAACTACGTAAACATCATGAAGACCCTCATCTAACATTGGATGGGTTAGTGGATGAGAAAAAAAATCTTGGTCTTATTTTCGACCGTAAATTGACGTTTATACCACACCTTACATACTTGAAGGTTAAGTGCCTTAAAGCTCTTAATTTACTTAAAATCGTTGCTAACACTAATTGAGGAGCGGATCGTAAAGTACTTTTACAACTTTAAAGATCTTTTATCAGAACCAAGCTGGACTCAATAGTATATGAATCGACTCGCAAGTCATCCCTGCAGATGCTCGATCCTATACATAATCAAGGATTATGACTCGCCTTAGGTGCCTTTCGTACATCACCAGCCGAAAGACTATATGTTGAAGCTAATGAACCATCACTGTCTCATATACGGGACAAATTAGCCCTCAGTATGCCATTAAATTACAATCTAACCCTTCAAACCCAACTTTCGATACTGTTTTTAATCCTAGTTATGAACCTCTTTTTGATCGAAAACCAAAGGACATTTGACCATTTGGTCTTCGTATTAAACCAAAATTAAGAGACACCGAAATCGACCTAAATTTGATTGTCAAGTACAAATTACCATAAATTTCACCGTGAACTTTGGAAACACCAACAATTATTTTTAATCTTTGTAATAGTAACAAATCCAATACAGACCCACCCTACTGTCTTTCAAAGCAAATGTAATGAAATTAAATCGAAATACAGTCACTTTCAACATATATATACACAGATGGTTCTAAAGATGGAGATAATGTAGCTGCAGCAGCTGTTGGTCACAAACACAGCACAGAGAGCCGCCTGCTTGACAATGCCTCTATCTTTTCAGCTGAACTTAAGGCAATTGAACTTGCCTTAAACTATATTCAGGAATCTGAGAATGACCATTTTGTAATATTTCCTGATTCCCTTTCATCTCTTCAGGCCCTGGGTAATATGAAACATGATAACCCAGTTGTTCTTCAACTTTTACAAAAGTACAATTATCTTATAGTTGATAATGTTATTATTTTCTGCTGGCTTCTAAGCCATGTAGGAATACGTGGTAATGATAGAGCTTATAGTGCTGCTAAAGCAGCATAAAGTTTACATATACATTGTATCTAATGCCAAATTGCCTTAGACTGATTTTAAAAGTTGTATTAACACATATATTCGTTACTCTTGACAAGCTGCTTGGGATTTGTCAGTTTACAATAAACTCCATTCAATTAAACCGTTACTCAGAGAATGGCGTTCTTCTAGTGGATCCATTCGTCGAGAAGAAGTTGTCCTAGCCCGTTGCAGGATAGGGCATACACGTTTTTACTCATTCATATTTATTACAAGGTGAGCAATTAACCGAATGTATACCCTGCTTTTAACCAATAACGGTAAAACACATCTTGTTGGAATGTGTAGACTTTGATCCTATGCGTCAAAGGTACTACAATGTTAATACTATGAAAGAGTTATTTGATACTATAGATTTTAGTCTTGTTTTAGATTTCCTAAAAGAAATCAGACTATATAAATCATTATAATAATCAGACTTTACAAATCATTATAATATGTTCTTATATATATTTACTTGTTTATGCATCCGTTGACGGGCATGTGTTGATTTACATTTATACATAGTTTATATTACTACCATATCATCCCTTATTTGCAAATAGTTTTATCTTTATATATTTACATTAGCTTTTATTTTCTACTTTATTTCTTAATCTTTCATCAGTTTTTGCGCACAATATGACCTATTGTTGTGTCGACCTGCCGTAAAGCACCATTCATTCATTCATTCATTCATTCATGCATGCATTCATTCATTCATTCATTCAATTAATACTTCATTTCTTCATCTTTCATCGGTTTTTGCACACAATATGACCTATTTATGTGTCGACGTGCCGTAAAACGCCATTCATTCATTACATTCTAAAATAAAATGAAATTCGTCTTCCAGTGTGTTACAAACGGAATATGTCCTTTCATTAACTGGTGTTTTATGTGGCTTATGACAACGCCCTGACTCTATATGTAACCTACGTGGTGACAGTTTTGTCAAGACCACACGGAATTTTCTTATTTTAACAATATCTAAGTAAAGTTTATACGTAAACTCATGGAACAGCGAATATGTGTTAGCCCTAGTCGAATCATGTATACGTGTATTCCAATTTTGTATAACAGTATATCGGTTAATCTTTGTTTAAACACTGTTATGAAGGCATTTGTATGTCCTAAACCTTGAAAAATCCAAACGTCGTTAAAATCCAATTGCTCAAGTAATATCTGTACCTCAGGTGTCCAGTTTTGTTTATTTGTGGTTTTTTTGCACGCACGAAGTTATCGACGATAAACGTAATACAACTAGGCCATGAAATAAAAGCTTCCTACTTGCGTTATATTTGCTATTATTTGCAGATTTGATGTATTAAACTAGGTAAGTGTTCTTTAAACACTATAAAAAACGATTATGACTGTAGGCATGTGATTTCACTCGCCGAAGGCTAAACTGATGGGGTTTTCCTTCAATAACGTTTTGCATTGTTAGCTAACCGCAACAATCAAGACATCCGATGAAACTGCATGCATGTCTCCACATGACTGACACAATAAATAAAATAAATACTTCTTCATCAATGAAGGAAATAACAAAATGTACTCACGATATCGATTGTCAAATGTTGTGATCCGCCATTTTGTATACATTCAACCAATAGCGCTGCCTAATCAGGGCCATAAACCTCTACACGTTCACCCCGCTGAGTTCAGCCTTAATGCTTGCTCTCTACATGTTTTCTCAATCCTAGTCGTGATTTTTAGCTTTTCCCACAATCTTGACAGAGAGCGGTTTTATTCTCAGCTTCGATAAACATTCATCAATGGCTTCAAATCTGAAAAAAATATATATATTGAATATATATATGTAAATATGGGTCGAGGGCCTGATATAAGGTGTGATCTGAAAATAAACATTTTTTATTCTATTTATCATATACTTCAGCAATAACTTTGTTGAACTGTTAACATGGTTAACTTCAGCTAACTTACTACGCTGTTTTCCAGGGAGAAAACAATAATGTTATTAATAGATGTAATCATATTCTGATGTGTTCATGTCTGTCGCGTAAGTGTAGATTTACACTATTTTTTTCCGAAATTTGATTTAAAATGAATTCCATTGAATTTGAATTGTCTAATTCAGAAAATTAACGGTCACACGTGGTTATTTCATCCACGGATGGTTCTATATCATTGAGTTTATTATAAATGTGTTAAACTCTATTTATGGTCCGTGTATTATACCTTATTTATTTCTTTATTTTACTTCTATCTATCTATCATCTCTTTTATTTCATCTTCTTAGCATTACAAGTAAAGTCATTTCCGTTGAGTTATGGTCGAAGATGACAGCTCAATGTACACCACATGTAGATGTAGATGTATAGCCAATAATCTGACGTGAAAACAGGATGGATGCAGACGACGTACGCCAGTCGTATACAATCGTAACTAATCGGTAATTTCCGTATCACTCCGCTGAAATAGTCATAAAGAACATTCGGTTATTTCCGTGATATGACATTTTTCACCCTATATTGTCCGGCAACTACATCCTGATTGATATGACTAGCTATGTCTATGTCGTATCGTATATAGTGACAAATGCCCCCGAAGTGACCTGTAAGTGTGACCTTGACTTTGGAGCAATATGAAACCAACAGATATATTTAAAAATAATTAAAAAAACAAAATTCAATCAAACAATAAAAATCAAATAAAAAAAAAATTAAAAAATAAATAAAAAATAAAAACAAATAAAAAAATTAAAAAAAAAAGAATTAAAAAAAAAAAAAATTAAAAATTTATAAATTATTATTTTTTTATTTTTTTTTCGCGACACGATGTCTTGTTGTGGTGAGCAATTGTGCGAAGTTATTTGAAAATCCGTTGATTCTTGTCCGAGTTATGAAGCGGAGACGATTGTATAGACGAACGGATTTTGAACTTTGATCTCTAAGTGTGACCTTGAACTTGGAGCCGCGGACCTAGATTTTGTGCCCGACACGTCGTCTTGTTGTGGTGAGCAATTGTGCAAAGTTATTTGAAAATCCGTTGATTATTGTCCGAGTTATGAAGCGGAGACGATTGTATAGACGAACAGATTTTGACCTTTGACCTCTAAGTGTGACCTTGACTTTGGAGCCACGGACTTGGATTTTGTGCGCGACACGTCGTCTTGTTGTGGTGTGCAATTGTGCAAAGTTATTTGAAAATCCATCCATTATTGTCAGAGTTATGAAGCGGACACGGGTGTACACGCGAACGGACAGACAGTGCGATTACTATATGCCACCCTTCGGGGGTATAAAAAAAAATTAAAAAAATAAAATCAAACAAACAATAAAAATTAAATTAAATTAAATTTAAAAAAAAATAAAAAAAAAAAAATTTATTTTTTTTGCGACACAACGTCTTGTTGTGGTGAGCAATTGTGCGAAGTTATTTGAAAATCCGTCGATTATTGTCCGAGTTATGAAGCGGAGACGATTGTATAGACGAACGGATTTTGAACTTTGATCTCTAAGTGTGACCTTGACTTTGGAGCCACTGACCTGGATTTTGTGCGAAGCACGTCGTCTTGTTGCGGTGAGCAATTGTGCGAAGTTATTTGAAAATCCGTCCATTATTGTCAGAGTTATGAAGCGGACACGAGTGTACACGCGAACGGACAGACGGTGCGATTACTATATGCGGGGCATAAAAAAAAATCAAACAAACAATAAAAATCAAATCAAATAAAATTTAAAAAAAAAATAAAAAATAAAAATAAAAATAAAAAAAATTAAAAAAATATATATATAATATATTTTTTATTTTTTTTTATTTATTCGCGACACAACGTCTTGTTGTGGTGAGCAATTGTGCGAAGTTATTTGAAAATTCGTCGATTATTGTCCAAGTTATGAAGCGGAGACAATTGTATAGATGAACGGATTTTGAACTTTGATCTCTAAGTGTGACCTTGACCTTGGAGCCACGGACCTGGATTTTGTGCGCGACACGTTGCCCTGTTGTGGTGAGCAATTGTGCGAAGTTATTTGAAAATTCATCCATTAATGTCAGAGTTATGAAGCGGACACGAGTGTATAGACGATCGGATTTTGACCTTTGATCTCTAAGAGTGACCTTGACCTTGGAGCCACGGAACTGGATTTTGTGCGCGACACTTTGCCCTGTTGTGGTTAGCAATTGTGCGAAGTTATTTTAAAATTCATCCATTATTGTCAGAGTTATGAAGCGGACACGAGTGTATAGACGAACGGATTTTGACCTTTGATCTCTAAGTGTGACCTTGACCTTGGAGCCACGGACCTGGATTTTGTGTGCGACACGTTGCCCTGTTGTGGTGAGCAATTGTGCGAAGTTATTTGAAAATCCATCCATTATTGTCAGAGTTATGAAGCGGACACGAGTGTAGTCACGAACGGATTTTGACCTTTGACCTCTAAGTGTGACCTTGACTTTGGAGCCACGTACCTGGTTTTTGTGCGCGACACGTCGTCTTGTTGTGGTGAGCAATTGTGCAAAGTTATTTGAAAATCCGTCCATTATTGTCAGAGTTATGAAGCGGACACGTGTGTACACGCGAACGGACAGACAGTGCGATTACTATATGCCACCCTTCGGGGGCATAAAAACAACGTATATGATAAATATATATATATATATATACATATGGGGAGATAATGCATACAATACTATACACGCATGGAATGAGCGAGTTACGTTTCACGTATCGTAAAATAACAGCTTCGACTCAGAACGTCTCAAGGTCATACTACACCAATTCATTTTCCGTAGCTCTAAGCTCTTTACTGTGTTCACTAATATAAGAAGCTATATTTTTGCTTACTTGTTTTGAAAGACCTATCTTAGTTTTATCAAAGAAACGTACACAAACCATACTTTGAGTATGTTTTGAAAAAGCTGTTTGGGTCGGATGGTTGTGACCCACCTACTTGCATGTAGACACGAGGAACATGTAAAATATACTTTTTGTTTTTCTTATGCCACAAATTGTGACATTGCACAAATGTATATTTAACCTTCATACGTACTCTTCAAAAGTTGAATTTTAAGATTTGGGTTTGTTTACCTTGTCAACCAATCAAAATCAAGAGATTCTGTGTAATAACTCCGAATTTACCCTGGAACGTTTTCCCTGCCCGCTGATTGGTTGATAATTGGTGTAGTCCGGACTAAAATCATCAAAACAGTGTGAGTTGTCAAAGTCTTGATCATCTTCGACGCTTGACTTTTAATAAAACCTTCTTGACCCTTTGTCCTGAAAACAATTAACACCTGAACGACATGTCCGTAATTTTGTATTTTGTATTGTGTAACACATATGTTTGACCATGTTGACCGTCCACATTTAGGTAGTCGATAGAACGTGTGTTTATTTATTAATTACGAAAAAGTGCATTGTTTTTTCTGTCTTTCTGTCTGGTGTATCTGCTGCAGCCAATTAGCAGAAAATACTAGTATTTCGTTAACATGGGTACCGCTTCAAACAGTTGTAGAAGAAAGCTTCTAGAAGTCTGTCTTTAAAAAATGCAAGCGTGGCAGAGATGATCTCCACTAGATGTATCATTGCACAACTTAGCGTGACTTGACTTGGCAGAGATGATCTCCACTAGATGTATCATTGCACACCTTGGCGTGGCAGAGATGATCTCCACTAGATGTATCATAGCACAACTTGGCGTGGCAGAGATGATCTCCACTAGATGTATCATTGCACAACTTGACGTGGCAGAGATGATCTCCACTAGATGTATCATTGCACACCTTGGCGTGGCAGAGATGATCTCCACTAGATGAATCATTGCACAACTTGGCGTATCAGAGATTAACCCCACTAGATGTATCATTGCACACCTTGGCGTGGCAGAGATGATCTCCACTAGATGTATCATTGCACACATTGGCGTGGAAGAGAGGATCTGCAATAAATGTATCATTGCACACCTTGGCGTGGCAGAGATGATCTCCACTAGATGTATCAAAGCACACCTTGGCGTGGCAGAAATGATCTCCACTAGATGTATCATTGCATACCTTGACGTGGCAGAGATGATCTCCACTAGATGTATCATTGCACACCTTGGCGTGGCAGAGATGATCTCCACTAGATGTATCATTGCACACCTTGGCGTGGCAGAGATGATCTTCACTAGATGTATCATTGCACACCTTGGCGTGGCAGAGATGATCTCCACTAGATGTATCATTGCACACCTTGTCGTGGCAGAGATGATCTCCACTAGATGTATCATTGCACACCTTGGCGTGGCAGAGATGATCTCCACTAGATGTATCATTGCACACCTTGGCGTGGCTGAGATGATCTCCACTAGATGTATCATTGGACACCTTGGCGTGGCAGAGATGGTCTTCACTAGATGTATCATTGCACAACTTTGAGTGGCAGAGATGGTCTCCACTAGATGTATCATTGCACAACTTGGCGTGGCAGAGATGGTCTCCACTAGATGTATCATTGCACACCTTGGCGTGGCAGAGATGATCCCCACTAGATGTATCATTGCACACCTTGGCGTGGCAGAGATGATCTCCACTAAATGTATCATTGCACACCTTGGTGTGGCAGAGATGATCTCATTAGATGTATCAAAGCACACCTTGGCGTGGCAGAAATGATCTCCACTTGATGTATCATTGCACACCTTGTCGTGGCACAGATGATCTCCTCTAGATGTATCATTGCACACCTTGGCGTGGCAGAGATGATCTCCACTAGATGTATCATTGCACACCTTGGCGTGGCAGAGATGATCTCCACTAGATGTATCATTGCACACCTTAGCGTGGCAGAGATGATCTCCACTAGATGTATCATTGCACACCTTGGCGTGGCAGAGATGATCTCCACTAAATGTAATATTGCACACCTTGGCGTGGCAGAGATGATCTCCACTAGATGTATCATTGAACACCTTGGCGTGGCAGAGATGATCTCCACTAGATGTATCATTGCACTCCTTGGCGTGGCAGAGATGATCCCCACTAGATGTATCATTGCACAACTTGGCGTGGCAGAGATGACCTCCACTAGATGTATCATTGCACAACTTGGCGTGGCAGAGATGATCTCCACTAGATGTATCATTGCACAACTTGGCGTGGCAGAGATGATCTCCACTAGATACATCATTGCACACTTTGTAGTGGCAGAGATGATCCCCACTAGATGTATCATTGCACACCTTGGCGTGGCAGAGATGATCTCCACTAGATGTATCACTGCACACCTTGGCGTGGCAGAGATGATCTCCACTAGATGTAAAATTGCACACCTTGGCGTGACAGAGATGATCTCCACTAGATGTATCATTGCATACCTTGGCGTGGCAGAGATGATCTCCACTAGATGTATCATTGCACACCTTGGCGTGGCAGAGATGATCACCACTAGATGTATCATTGCACAGCTTGGCGTGGCAGAGATGATCTCCACTAGGTGTATCATTAACACCTTGGCGTGGCAGAGACGATCACCTCTAGATGTATCATTGCACAACTTGGCGTGCCAGAGACGATCTCCACTAGATGTATCATAGCACAACTTGGCGTGGCAGAGACGATCTCCACTAGATGTATCATTGCACACCTTGGCGTGGCAGAGACGATCTCCACTAGATGTATCATTGCACACTTTGGCGTTGCAGAGACGATCTCCACAAGATGTATCATTGCACAATTTGGCGTGGCAGAGACGATCTTCACTAGATGTATCATTGCACACCTTGGAGCGGCAGAGACGATCTCCACTAGATGTATCATTGCACAACTTGGCGTGACAGAGATGATCTCCACTAGATGTATCATTGCACACCTTGGCGTGGCAGAGATGATCTCCACTAGATGTATCATTGCACACCTTGTCGTGGCAGAGATGATCTCCACTAGATGTATCATTGCACACCTTGGCGTGGCAGAGATGATCTCCACTAGATGTATCATTGCACACCTTGGCGTGGCTGAGATGATCTCAACTAGATGTATCATTGCACATCTTGGCGTGGCAGAGATGGTCTCCACTAGATGTATCATTGCACAACTTTGAGTGGCAGAGATGGTCTCCACTAGATGTATCATTGCACAACTTGGCGTGGCAGAGATGGTCTCCACTAGATGTATCATTGCACACCTTGGCGTGGCAGAGATGATCCCCACTAGATGTATCATTGCACACCTTGGCGTGGCAGAGATGATCTCCACTAGATGTATCATTGCACACCTTGGCGTGGCAGAGAGGATCTCCACTAAATGTATCATTGCACACCTTGGTGTGGCAGAGATGATCTCATTAGATGTATCAAAGCACACCTTGGCGTGGAAGAAATGATCTCCACTTGATGTATCATTGCACACCTTGTCGTGGCACAGATGATCTCCTCTAGATGTATCATTGCACACCTTGGCGTGGCAGAGATGATCTCCACTAGATGTATCATTGCACACCTTGGCGTGGCAGAGATGATCTCCACTAGATGTATCATTGCACACCTTAGCGTGGTAGAGATGATCTCCACTAGATGTATCATTGCACACCTTGGCGTGGCAGAGATGATCTCCACTAGATGTAATATTGCACACCTTGGCGTGGCAGAGATGATCTCAACTAGATGTATCATTGAACACCTTGGCGTGGCAGAGATGATCTCCACTAGATGTATCATTGCACACCTTGGCGTGGCAGAGATGATCCCCACTAGATGTATCATTGCACAACTTGGCGTGGCAGAGATGACCTCCACTAGATGTATCATTGCACAACTTGGCGTGGCAGAGATGATCTCCACTAGATGTATCATTGCACAACTTGGCGTGGCAGAGATGATCTCCACTAGATGTAAAATTGCACACCTTGGCGTGACAGAGATGATCTCCACTAGATGTATCATTGCACACCTTGGCGTGGCAGAGATGATCTCCACTAGATGTATCATTGCACACCTTGGCGTGGCAGAGATGATCACCACTAGATGTATCATTGCACATCTTGGCGTGGCAGAGATGATCTCCACTAGGTGTATCATTAACACCTTGGTGTGGCAGAGACGATCACCACTAGATGTATCATTGCACAACTTGGCGTGCCAGAGACGATCTCCACTAGATGTATCATAGCACAACTTGGCGTGGCAGAGACGATCTCCACTAGATGTATCATTGCACACCTTGGCGTGGCAGAGACGATCTCCACTAGATGTATCATTGCACACTTTGGCGTTGCAGAGACGATCTCCACAAGATGTATCATTGCACAATTTGGCGTGGCAGAGACGATCTTCACTAGATGTATCATTGCACAACTTGGCGTGACAGAGATGATCTCCACTAGATGTATCATTGCACAACTTGGCGTGACAGAGATGATCTCCACTAGATGTATCATTGCACACCTTGGCGTGGCAGAGATGATCTCCACTAGATGTATCATTGCACACCTTGTCGTGGCAGAGATGATCTCCACTAGATGTATCATTGCACACCTTGGCTTGGCAGAGATGATCGCCACTAGATGTATCATTGCACACCTTGGCGTGGCTGAGATGATCTCCACTTGATGTAACATTGCACACCTTGGCGTGGCAGAGATGATCTCCACTAGATGTATCATTGCACAACTTGGAGTGGCAGAGATGGTCTCCACTAGATGTATCATTGCACAACTTGGCGTGGCAGAGATGATCTCCACTAGATGTAATATTGCACACCTTGGCGTGGCAGAGATGATCTCCACTAGATGTATCATTGCACACCTTGGCGTGGCAGAGATGATCACCACTAGATGTATCATTGCACACCTTGGCGTGGCAGAGATGATCCCCACTAGATGTATCATTGCACAACTTGGCGTGGCAGAGATGACCTCTACTAGATGTATCATTGCACAACTTGGCGTGGCAGAGATGATCTTCACTAGATGTATCATTGCACAACTTGGCGTGGCAGAGATGATCACCACTAGATACATCATTGCACACTTTGTAGTGGCAGAGATGATCCCCACTAGATGTATCATTGCACACCTTGGCGTGGCAGAGATGATCTCCACTAGATGTATCACTGCACACCTTGGCGTGGCAGAGATGATCCCCACTAGATGTAAAATTGCACACCTTGGCGTGACAAAGATGATCTCCACTAGATGTATCATTGCACACCTTGGCGCGGCAGAGATGATCTCCACTAGATGTATCATTGCACAGCTTGGCGTGGCAGAGATGATCTCCACTAGGTTTATCATTGCACACCTTGGCGTGGCAGAGACGATCACCACTAGATGTATCATTGCACAACTTGGCGTGCCAGAGACGATCTCCACTAGATGTATCATAGCACAACTTGGCGTGGCTGAGACGATCTCCACTAGATGTATCATTGCACACCTTGGCGTGGCAGAGACGATCTCCACTAGATGTATCATTGCACACTTTGGCGTTGCAGAGACGATCTCCACAAGATGTATCATTGCACAATTTGGCGTGGCAGAGACGATCTTCACTAGATGTATCATTGCACACCTTGGAGCGGCAGAGACGATCTCCACTAGATGTATCATTGCACAACTTGGCGTGACAGAGATGATCTCCACTAGATGTATCATTGCACACCTTGGCGTGGCAGAGATGATCTCCACTAGATGTATCATTGCACACCTTGGCGTGGCAGAGATGATCTCCACTAGATGTATCACTGCACACCTTGGCGTGGCAGAGATGATCTCAACTAGATGTAAAATTGCACACCTTGGCGTGACAGAGATGATCTCCACCAGATGTATCATTGCACACCTTGGCGTGGCAGAGATGATCTCCACTAGATGTATCATTGCACACCTTGGCGTGGCAGAGATGATCACCACTAGATGTATCATTGCACAGCTTGGCGTGGCAGAGATGATCTCCACTAGGTGTATCATTAACACCTTGGTGTGGCAGAGACGATCACCACTAGATGTATCATTGCACAACTTGGCGTGCCAGAGACGATCTCCACTAGATGTATCATAACACAACTTGGCGTGGCAGAGACGATCTCCACTAGATGTATCATTGCACACCTTGGCGTGGCAGAGACGATCTCCACTAGATGTATCATTGCACACTTTGGCGTTGCAGAGACGATCTCCACAAGATGTATCATTGCACAATTTGGCGTGGCAGAGACGATCTTCACTAGATGTCTCATTGCACACCTTGGAGCGGCAGAGACGATCTCCACTAGATGTATCATTGCACAACTTGGCGTGACAGAGATGATCTCCACTAGATGTATCATTGCACACCTTGGCGTGGCAGAGATGATCTCCACTAGATGTATCATTGCACACCTTGTCGTGGCAGAGATGATCTCCACTAGATGTATCATTGCACACCTTGGCGTGGCAGAGATGATCGCCACTAGATGTATCATTGCACACCTTGGCGTGGCTGAGATGATCTCCACTAGGTTTATCATTGCACACCTTGGCGTGGCAGAGACGATCACCACTAGATGTATCATTGCACAACTTGGCGTGCCAGAGACGATCTCCACTAGATGTATCATAGCACAACTTGTCGTGGCAGAGACGATCTCCACTAGATGTATCATTGCACACCTTGGCGTGGCAGAGACGATCTCCACTAGATGTATCATTGCACACTTTGGCGTTGCAGAGACGATCTCCACAAGATGTATCATTACACAATTTGGCGTGGCAGAGACGATCTTCACTAGATGTATCATTGCACACCTTGGAGCGGCAGAGACGATCTCCACTAGATGTATCATTGCAAAACTTGGCGTGACAGAGATGATCTCCACTAGATGTATCATTGCACACCTTGGCGTGGCAGAGATGATCTCCACTAGATGTATCATTGCACACCTTGTCGTGGCAGAGATGATCTCCACTAGATGTATCATTGCACACCTTGGCGTGGCAGAGATGATCGCCACTAGATGTATCATTGCACACCTTGGCGTGGCTGAGATGATCTCCACTTGATGTATCATTGCACACCTTGGCGTGGCAGAGATGATCTCCACTAGATGTATCATTGCACAACTTGGAGTGGCAGAGATGGTCTCCACTAGATGTATCATTGCACAACTTGGCGTGGCAGAGATGGTCTCCACTAGATGTATCATTGCACACCTTGGCGTGGCAGAGTTGGTCTCCACTAGATGTATCATTGCACACCTTGGCGTGGCAGAGATGATCTCCACTAGATGTATCATTGCACAACTTGGAGTGGCAGAGATGGTCTCCACTAGATGTATCATTGCACAACTTGGCGTGGCAGAGATGGTCTCCACTAGATGTATCATTGCACACCTTCGCGTGGCAGAGTTGGTCTCCGCTAGATGTATCATTGCACACCTTGGCGTGGCAGAGTTGGTCTCCACTAGATGTATCATTGCACACCTTGGCGTGGCAGAGATGATCTCCACTAGATGTATCATTGCACACCTTGGCTCTCCACTAGATGTATCATTGCAAAACTGGGCGTGGCAGAGATGATCTCCACTAGATGTATCATTGCACACCTTGGCTCTCCACTAGATGTATCATTGCAAAACTGGGCGTGGCAGAGATGGTCTCCACTAGATGTATCATTGCACAACTTGGCGTGGCAAAGATGGTCTCCACTAGATGTATCAGTGCACAACTTGGCGTGGCAGAGATGATCTCCACTAGATGTAATATTGCACACCTTGGCGTGGCAGAGATGATCTCCACTAGATGTATCATTGAACACCTTGGCGTGGCAGAGATGATCTCCACTAGATGTATCATTGCACACCTTGGCGTGGCAGAGATGATCCCCACTAGATGTATCATTGCACAACTTGGCGTGGCAGAGATGACCTCTACTAGATGTATCATTGCACAACTTGGCGTGGCAGAGATGATCTTCACTAGATGTATCATTGCACAACTTGGCGTGGCAGAGATGATCTCCACTAGATACATCATTGCACACTTTGTAGTGGCAGAGATGATCCCCACTAGATGTATCATTGCACACCTTGGCGTGGCAGAGATGATCTCCACTAGATGTATCACTGCACACCTTGGCGTGGCAGAGATGATCTCCACTAGATGTAAAATTGCACACCTTGTCGTGACAGAGATGATCTCCACTAGATGTATCATTGCACACCTTGGCGTGGCAGAGATGATCTCCACTAGATGTATCATTGCACAGCTTGGCGTGGCAGAGATGATCTCCACTAGGTTTATCATTGCACACCTTGGCGTGGCAGAGACGATCACCACTAGATGTATCATTGCACAACTTGGCGTGCCAGAGACGATCTCCACTAGATGTATCATAGCACAACTTGTCGTGGCAGAGACGATCTCCACTAGATGTATCATTGCACACCTTGGCGTGGCAGAGACGATCTCCACTAGATGTATCATTGCACACTTTGGCGTTGCAGAGACGATCTCCACAAGATGTATCATTACACAATTTGGCGTGGCAGAGACGATCTTCACTAGATGTATCATTGCACACCTTGGAGCGGCAGAGACGATCTCCACTAGATGTATCATTGCAAAACTTGGCGTGACAGAGATGATCTCCACTAGATGTATCATTGCACACCTTGGCGTGGCAGAGATGATCTCCACTAGATGTATCATTGCACACCTTGTCGTGGCAGAGATGATCTCCACTAGATGTATCATTGCACACCTTGGCGTGGCAGAGATGATCGCCACTAGATGTATCATTGCACACCTTGGCGTGGCTGAGATGATCTCCACTTGATGTATCATTGCACACCTTGGCGTGGCAGAGATGATCTCCACTAGATGTATCATTGCACAACTTGGAGTGGCAGAGATGGTCTCCACTAGATGTATCATTGCACAACTTGGCGTGGCAGAGATGGTCTCCACTAGATGTATCATTGCACACCTTGGCGTGGCAGAGTTGGTCTCCACTAGATGTATCATTGCACACCTTGGCGTGGCAGAGATGATCTCCACTAGATGTATCATTGCACAACTTGGAGTGGCAGAGATGGTCTCCACTAGATGTATCATTGCACAACTTGGCGTGGCAGAGATGGTCTCCACTAGATGTATCATTGCACACCTTCGCGTGGCAGAGTTGGTCTCCACTAGATGTATCATTGCACACCTTGGCGTGGCAGAGTTGGTCTCCACTAGATGTATCATTGCACACCTTGGCGTGGCAGAGATGATCTCCACTAGATGTATCATTGCACACCTTGGCTCTCCACTAGATGTATCATTGCAAAACTGGGCGTGGCAGAGATGATCTCCACTAGATGTATCATTGCACACCTTGGCTCTCCACTAGATGTATCATTGCAAAACTGGGCGTGGCAGAGATGGTCTCCACTAGATGTATCATTGCACAACTTGGCGTGGCAAAGATGGTCTCCACTAGATGTATCATTGCACACCTTCGCGTGGCAGAGTTGGTCTCCACTAGATGTATCATTGCACACCTTGGCGTGGCAGAGTTGGTCTCCACTAGATGTATCATTGCACACCTTGGCGTGTCAGAGATGATCTCCACTAGATGTATCATTGCACACCTTGGCTCTCCACTAGATGTATCATTGCAAAACTGGGCGTGGCAGAGATGATCTCCACTAGATGTATCATTGCACACCTTGGCTCTCCACTAGATGTATCATTGCAAAACTGGCCTGGCAGAGATGATCTCCACTAGATGTATCATTGCACACCTTGGCTCTCCACTAGATGTATCATTGCACACCTTGACAACGTGTAGATCTAGCGTATACTGTTCTAAAAGTCTCGTTTGAAATTAATCAGTTATAGTATTTTCAATCGTGTTGATTTACTTTGTGAGTAATATAATCTACTAATGAACACATATGATACTGGATTGTTAATAGTGCATGTATCAGCACTGTTTCGCAATAACTCTCTGTACATTGATTCAATGCGTTGATCAAGCGTGTACTGTTCTAAGAGGACTAATTTGGAATAAGTAAATTCTAATATGGTAAATCGATTTTTTTAAAATTGAATTGGGAGTTAATTTATTTCGTAGGTAGTAGAGTCTCCCAATGAATACAGATGAGTGTGCATTGCTTATAGTGTGGATTTCAGCAATGTACTGTTAAGCCTAATACGTCTGAGAAAGTTACAGTTAATGTAATGCAATTTAAAATAACACAAACAAGTATGATAGCTAAGTAAGTTTCAAATGCATTTTATTTTCTTCCTTTTATTTTTTCTACATTGATTTCATAACAGTTATTCGGGTATTGAGTTTAAACTGTGCACGCTTAATAGTTTAACACTTGGGCATGTTTATATTTGTCAATTATTTCTTTAAATTTCGTGGTCACTTAATATCAAAGTCAACCTTGCATGGTTCTACGGTGATAGTTTTCAAGACGTTTGACTATTTTTTTTTTAAGTTATGAAAGAGAACTCAAAAGTAGGCAAAAATAAATAAATATATATATTCTTAAAACTGAGGCCAGCAAGTAGGTCACTAAATAGGTCACGGTCTCAAGCAGAACTTGAAATGTCAATGACATCTAAAGATAAAACACCAAATGTACCTCTTTTGTCAACTCTTTTCTGTTTGTTGTGACGCATAATTACTTTTATCTTAACTCTCTATATAAATGGTTATTAGTCATTGCTGACTGTTTCTCGCTATTGACGTCACATGGGTGAAACAGTTGCACTGTTGCCCTCCTTGCAATGAACTGTTTCATGCGCGGTCTGAATGCGCAAAGACAGGTGCGATCTGAATGCGCGAAGAATTATTCCGTCGAGAAAATACAATTAACATCGACTGAATGATTTCTCTATAATCTAACCCAGCAGTTAAATAATATATTTATTACATTATAAATAAGTTAATGTATATTACAAGCGAAATGCTTTTAGCTTTATTCGGCGGATGATGTCAACGTAATCAACACTTTAACGTCACAGTAGGCTGTGTTTTTTGTTCGGAGTTAGTAATGAATATTTACAGTATTTTAGCGATTATGAAATATAATTAAATCATTAAACTTTAATTGTTGTTTTTTCCTATAGCTTACTTAAATGAATACCGATTTGCAATCAGTGATGATGTAGAGATTTAGGTAATAAAACAGTTATGTATTTCATGAGTGTTTTCGGAACAGTGAAAACTATTGTCCCTCGGTATCGGGGACGACCTGGGTAACTGTTGCCCTCAGCCTAGCGGCGTCGAGGGGAAACAGTTTCCCAGGTCGTCCCCGATACCTTGGGGCAATAGTTTTGACTGTTCCCAAAACACCCATGAAATAACTGTATACTATTTTTCTTTGTAATTGCTATTGTCGGTTGGGCACCACGACTGCGCATGTGCGGACTGACGTCATAGTTTTGTACGCGTAGTTATGGAATGCTAGGTTTCCTGTTCGACCTGTACAGCACTATATGTACTTCTGTAATCATTTATGTTTTAACAAGAGCATGAAAAGCATGAACATTTCCTCAGAAGTTTAGATAATTGCAGACTATATGTAAGTTTCTTATGAATCGGGACATACAACCCCCCACCCCCTCCCCGCCCCCCCCCCCCCCCCCCCCACCAACCACCCCGCCCCAAAAAAAAGAAAAAAAAGATCGCACCCTGACAAATATGGCATGGAACGAAACTCGGAATACTACTGTTTCTAGTGTCATGACAATGGCTGGATCACCAACCGTCATGAAGGCTAGACAAATGTGCAACCGGACCGGGACTCAAACCCGGGACCTTTCCGTCCTTCCAACCTTCGGACTACCTTTCCGATACTCTAGCAACTGAGCTAATTGGTCGGACTTGGTCGGACTATCTACTACAGCAATGTGTCTGTTAGATATACACATAAACCGTAATGCGTATATTTCTTTTCGAACTACAGTACCCAGCTTCCTTACGGATCCCTACGAATATTTTAACATTATGTAATTACGAAAAAGGTGAATATATGATTTAAGCTCTTTTTCCGAATATATACGTTTTCTAAATGTGTTCAATTGATTCATAAGTATTGTATAATCATTATTATGATAAATGAATGTTTGAGAAAAGTACAATGTTTTCACCACACAGAAATTCTGTGTTTCCTACATGACATTACATATGAATGGTGGTCCATTTTCAGAATATTTCAGTAGTTAAATCAAATTTAGTGTCTTGGAGTGTGGGTCACAGAGTCCGGCGTCTTTCATCAATATATTCTGAAAATGCACCAAAATTCACCCACTGCTATGACTATGTAGAACATAAATTGATTTAATTCACCGTCTCGATGTTCAGCACTAGTTGTGCTCAAGATACGTTATACATCTGCATTTTAGGAAACTGAGTGACGTATTTGACCATAATGTTTCTGTCGGTGGTAAACAAATAGTGAAATAATAGGACAGTGAAAAGCATAGATCGAGTGAAGGCAGAAGAAAGGTAAAGTTTCCCTTTTTGTTATCCCTTCAGTCAATCTGAACCACTCCGTAGCTTCAGAACCGACCGGATGACCAGCACAGCCTCGGACTCCTAGTTACAGTTACGCTGGCATAGGAACAATTCATTTTAATGTGGTGAGTGGCAAACTCAAACTTGGTTAAACATCAAACAATAAGTGAAGCACCAACAGTGGTGCGAATACCGGATTCAACGGACAGACAAACATAATTGAATTTTGTCTGAAAGGTCCAAAAAACCTTTGGCTTAAACAAGCGGCCCTAATAATATATGAGAGACATACCACATTCACGTTAACGATCTCGCCAACATCTCAAAAAGCCTGCAGGTAAACCCATCCTCAGAAACGAAGCTGTCGTAATAATCAAAAGTATGTGCACAAGAAAGAAGGAAAGAAAGAAAATACTGTACTAACACATTTGCTCACTAACGCTAATTGTTTAAAAACAGACATAATGTGTGATGACATACGACGACGACGCCAGTCAATGACATCGTGTCATTTTAATTTTCATACCAAATCCGGAAATTACCAAGGTTGTTCAGGCTTGGCACGAATGCAATCGGACTAACCTCATCGATTTCCGTCAATCGGTAATCCGAATACGGAAATCTGCGAAGAGTTCCGATTGCATTTACGGAAAAACGGGATGGCTATAATGGAAAACAAATAAAAGATGTTTTCATAATCTTACTCGATGTGTATTACCACCTGCGTTCTACATCTATAAGCTTCTATTATTATAATATTACGTTACGGTTTTCTTTTTTACGACAATAGACTACTTCTTTTGTAGGAGATTTATGAAAGATGAAAATCCTCTTAACGGTATCAACTTTTGTCCACATACTATGAGTTCTAAAAAAAATATCCCTTTGGTTTCCGATTTCGGCCAAGTATATGAGAGTCGAGCATACGGAACGGGAAACCAGTAGCTACTTCCGCTGATAGGCATGGTAATTTGTCAATCGTGAAGGTTTACCACCACCAATTACATGTAAACCTCCGAGTTGTAGTCGAATGTAGTTCCTATAATAAAAAGTAATCCCTCCTTTCTCGATGGAAACGGGCATTATAAGTAGGGGAAAACTGCCCATTTCTATTCGATTTTGTGGTTATATGTATAAGAAGCGTATTAATAGGTTTTACTGGATCACTGATGAACATTTTCGAAATTTCGACTCTATGTTTACACTTTGTGAGCAATGAAAACAGTCGATCAATAAAAACAGCTGTACCCGTGACCTGTTTAGTAAACAAACAAGAACGTTCTTACATGTCTTGTGACCCCACGTTTTCTGGTGATTTTTCAAGTGGAAAAATAGTTTCCTATATGAATATTACACTGCTGCATTATCCATACTTGAGTTGAATTTGCAGCAAATCATTAATATGTGACACTTTAACATTGGTGTCTATGGGGAAAATAATTAGTGCTTTCATACCTGAAAGCTCGGCCAATCCCGAAGCAGTGTAAGAGATGTTGCGAATGGGTAATTTGTCTTCGGGCCTCTTCGGCGATGTCCCTTGTCTGGGTGCCATTCGCAACATCTTGCTATAACCGAAGAATGACGGAATTGGCCGACTATGTAGGATCAGTGCCATCGGAACTTTTCGTTAATTTCCGCAATCGATGAGGATAAATCAGTACTGATTAACTGTCTCGCCAGTGCCAATTATCGACCGTTAATCGATAAATACGACTAAATAGGACAATTTTAATTGACTTTGCAGTTTAATAAGCACTATTGACGCTTCTATTCAAGTATTCAAGTATTGCGTGAGTATCTGGCGTGATAGAATCAGTGTACGAGATGTTGCCAATGGGTAATTTGCCTTCGGGCCTCTTCGGCGATGTCCCTTGTCTGGGTGCCATTCGCAACATCTTGCTATAACCGAAGAATGATGGAATTGGCCGACTATGTAGGATCAGTGCCATCGGAACTTTTCGTTAATTTCCGCAAATCAGTACTGATTAACTGTCTCGTTAGTGACCAATTATCGACCATTAATCGATAAATACGACTAAATAGGACAATTTTAATTGACTTTGAAGATTAATAAACACTGTTGACGCTTCTATTCAGGTATTTAAGTCACGCGTGAGTATCTGGCGTGATAGAATCAGACATATGTTACTATATATACTATTTAACTATGACGTTACGCGTTTGACGCATGCGCCTAATGGTTAGACCTCCCGCTTTCTATGCAGACGCCTTCTATGCAGAAGATCCGGGTTCAATTCCCATGGTTGTCATTTTTTCTTTGTTTATTTCTTTCACTGCAATAATAAGTAATTATAAACTATTTGATGGACTTATTAAATATTATGGACTTATTAAATATTAATTTACGTCTTCTGCACTGGATCTTTGATTTGGATTACTATAAACCAATGACTAAAAATCTTAATCGGGCTCCAGTTTCCGGCATGTCCATGAATACTTTTGACAATACATGTGATTTATATATTATAAGAATTGAATTTTTTTCCACCACCAAGTAAGAATTTAATACGCAGTTTATAATTTAAAAAAAGAGCTGTCGAAGAACAGTGCAGATGGACTATTATACAGCCGGTATATACCATCAGGAAACAACGCTAAAACAATGTGGGGGTGGGTTTTAGGGTGGGGTGGGGGTGTGGGGTGGTGCTGGGCGGGTATAGAAACTCATGCCGATATAAAATTATTATGAAAATCTCATACAAATTATAGTAAAATCTGGGGCAGGGTGTGATTTGTTTTTACTTTTATCAGTTTAAATCTAATAATGCTGTCATTTGAAAGAATATGTGATCAAAAGTCAACTCGGGGAGGAAGGGGATGAGAATCTAGCAATTTTTAGCTCTACTGGCCAAAGGCCGGGAGGGCTTATGCGATCACTTTTCGTCCGTCGTCCGTCTGTCCGTCTGTCTGTCCGTCTGTTAGCAATTTTATAAAATCGACATTTCCTCTGAAACCGCTGGAAGGATTTTGATGAAACTGCATCGCAATGTTACTTGGGAGGGCCCCTCTCAGATTTATGTTTTTCGTGGCCACCAGTCATTCAAGATGGCCGCCATGGCTAAAACTAGGTCAAATTTAAAGAAATTTCTAACGACATCTCCTCCGAATCCACTTATTCCATTCTACTGAAATATCATATACATGTTCCTTGGGTGGCCTCTATCAAGTTTGTGTTTTTCGTTATTGTCGAATAATCAAAATGGCCGCCACAGCGACCCAAAGTTTACATAGCGTTATATAGGAAAAGGTTAAAAATGACATCTTCTCTGAAACCGCCTGAAAGATTTTGATGAAACTTTAGCACAATGATATTTGGGATAGTCCCTCTCAGATTTGTGTTGTTCGCGGCCGCCATTTCATCCAAGATGGCCGCCATGGCTAAAACTGGTCAATTTAAATAAATTTCAAACGACATCTCCTCCGAATTCACTGATTTCATTCTACTGAAATATCATATACATGTTCCTTGGGTTGGCCTCTATCAAGTTTGTGTTTTTCATTATCGTCAAAGTTCGTGTTTCAATGTTACTTGGGAGGGCCCTTCTCAGATTTGTGTTTTTCGTGGCCGCCAGTCATCCAAGATGGCCGCCATAGCTAAAACTAGGTCAAATTTAAGGAAATTTCTAACGATATCTCCTCCGAATCCACTTATTCCATTCAACTGAAATATCATATACATGTTCCTTGGGTTGGATTCTATCAAGTTTGTGTTTTTCGTTTTCGTCTAATAATAAAAATGGCCACCACGGCGACCCAAAATTAACATAGAGTTTTATAGGAAAATGTTAAAAATTACATCTTCTCTGAAACCTCTTGAAGGATTTTGATGAAACTTAATCACCATGATATTTGGGATAGTCCCTCTCAGATTTTGTTTTTCGCGGCCGCCAGTCATCCACGATGGTCGCCATGTCTAAAATTAGGTCAAATTTAAGGAAATTTCAAACAACACCTCCTCCGAAACCACTTATTGCATTCTTGTGAAATATCATAAACATGTTCCTTGGGTTAGCCCCTATCAAGTTTGTTTTTTCGTTATCGTGGAATAATCAAAATGGCCGCCACAGCGACCAAAAGTTTACATAGAGTTATATAGCAAAACGTTAAAAATGACATCTCTAAAACTGTTTGAAGGATTTTGATGAAACTTAATCACAATGATCTTTGGGTTATTCCCCTTCAGATTCATCCATGATGGCCACCATGGCTAAACTTAGGTCAAATTTAATGACATTTATCAAATGACATATTACCACTTATTCCATTCTAGTTAAATATCATATGCATGTTCCTGTTGTTGGCCTCTATCAAGTCTGTGTTTTTCGTTGTCGTCAAATATTCAAAATGGCCACCACGATACCCCAAAGTTTACATAGACTTATATACAGGAAACATGTTTCTTGGGTTGGCCTCTATCATGTTTATGTTTTTGAATCACATCATACAAGTAGAGCGTCTACAGGTCCTCTTGGCCTCTTGTTTTATTGTGACCTCATTTCAGTTTTTTTTATTGATATTTCATTTGTGTATCTGAATTTAATCTAAATTGTTTTGTATGTAAATGATTGCGTTCAATTTAAATTGTAATATCCAAATAATCCAAATCTTTTTTTCTGGAATGGAATCATATATTTGATATGTTAAAAGCTCTCTGTTCACGCAAACAAATATAATTATATAAATATCAAATACAAAAATATCCAGGCAATATTTACCAAGTGAAAGTTTCTTTCGTTTATAAACCATAAATAATATGATAGTAAACGATTACAATGAAGAACTAACCTAGATTACATGGTTTATTTTTACAAAAATGATACACCTTTCACGACGATTATAACATTTTAATCAGAGGTTGAAAAGTTGACTAAGTGAAAATTTGATAAAATCAGTATATATGACGCGACTAAAAAAAATTAGCTTAATTCTGAATCGTTTTGTTTTTAATTCGTCAATAGCAAATCAACATTTTGATTGTGAAAATAGGCTGATCTTCTGTCAATGCACTTCAAGGTCTTGGAGAACCACGCACAAATAAATGTTACCTCGAGATTATAGATATATCGGGAACAGGACACTTGGGGAATGACTCACAAAAACGAAAGTTAAGTAGAAAAAGTAGAAGTTTTTTCAACTATAATCAAGAGCGCCTATACTTGATACTGTTTTGCATTTTGCATTTTGTAATTGCATTGTCCGATTGAAGCCACAGATTAAAATAGCACCATTTGGTAATTTGAATTTACACACAGTATATACCAATTGTTACATTGATATCACTCATATACAGACATAAATACAGTACTCTACCAATCCCTCGGATATGTCGTACATCTACTGTTTGCAATCTTTGCAACCGTTTATCTAACTGACGCATCCCAATGCGGTTCCACTTTAGTCTAAATAATTTATTATAAATTTGACTCAAAATCTACTATATTTTCTATTGAAGTTTTACTGTCGATGTATTGCTTTCAAATGTGTATTAATTATTGCTAGTATCTTATGAAGGTTACTGTTCGAATGTTATACCCCTCTACACTAACATACAACACAACCAATTATACTTAAACAAATATACACTACTTAACACTAAATTCACAACCAAATCCAAACACACCCCACCCTCATCAACCTTTCCAAATCACCCCAAACAAAATATCCTACCCAACCAAACCTAACTATACACCCAACAATCAACCACTATCCTATATTACAAACCCAACACACAATCCTAAAATAACTAACCACATCTAACCCCCAAATAAAAAAACAACCAAACAACACACCCTATACCAAAACTAACAACAACACTACCATATCACACTCACCCCCCTCATACATATCCCCACTCTCAATAACCTCAACACCTCCTAATAAAACAAAACCAACCAATTAAACCTCAACACCCATTCAACCTCACCCTTCACTATAAACAACCCCCCTTTTAAACAAATCCCAACTTACCCACTCACCAAATCATAAACCAACTACCAACCAACAATCATTATCACCCCATCAACTAATTCTCACATCATTCTCTCAACCACATACTCCATAACACTCTAAACCTCTCCTATAATCCCATCTCCCAACTTACTACACCTACCTCCATCACCTATCCCACACTATAAAACCCACATTACAATAATATCTCATATCACCCAAACCAAACTAAATCCACCCCCAATTAAACCAAACATACATAACACATTATCAATAACACCTTACTACACAACTACTACACAAAACCAACAATCCCACCCTCAAACTATAACAACTAAACCTTTACACCCATCAAACTATTAAAAACTTTCCCCTACATCTCACACATCCCAACAAACCTTCATACCCATCACCCTATACCACCCCATCTACATAACCTCAACAATCCCCCACACTTCTCCACTTCTCTAACACCTTAAACTCCTCACTCTACCCCCCCACAATCCCCCCCCAAACCCCTCACCCCACCTCCCATCAATTCTCCTACAATACTCCCCCCCCACTCCACCCACACCCCCCTAACATCCATTAATACTTAACAACCTATTAAAATATACCCCATCCACAACTCCCTATACATACCCACACACATTATCCACCACCATCACCTCCCCCCCTCCCCAACACACACATACCCCCAATCCATCCCTTAAAAAAATAAACAAAACAACCCACCCAACTCCCTATACTAATAACACTCACACCCCCCACACCCACAAACAAACAATCCCCCCAACAAACCACACCAAACCCCAACTCCCAAAACACAACTACCCTACCCATAACCAAACAACACAACACCCAACCATAAACCACACACCCAACCAACCAACATCCCACCAAACCCCTAACACCAACCAACAACCAACCAACACAACCAACCCAACAACAACACCAACTCACCCACCCAAACAACACCCCACCCACTCCCAAACCCCACCAACCCCACCACCCCACACACCCACACCAACCAACAAACAACCACCCCCAACCCACAACAAACCCCAACCACCCAACAAAACACACCTCCAACCACTCACCACCCCACAACACTCACCCCCAACCAACAAACCCCAACACACAACCCACACAACCACCCCACCCAACCCCAACAAAACAACCAAACACCCACCACCACAACCACACCACCCACCCACCACTCAACACACAAACACAACACCAACCCCCACCCACAACCACATACCCAACCACCCACAACCAAACACCACTACAACACCAACCCTCCCAACAACCAACCACCAAAAACAAACCCACAACTAACCAAACACAACCCACCACCCAACAACCCACAAACAACACCCTAACCCCCAACACACACCAAACACCAACCCCAACACCCCAACCCAACACCCCAACAACCACACCAAAACCCACCACACCACACCACAAACCAAACAACCCACCAAACCCACCAAAACACACCACAACACCACCCCACACACCCCAACCACACCAAACCACCCAACCACAAACACCCCCCACACCCCACCAACAAACCACCAACACACTACCAACAACCCCCCACCAAACCCACACCCCCCCAACATCAAACAACCTAAAACACCACAAACACAAACAACCACTCCAACCACACCCAACCCACACACAATCACTCCCTACCACACATCACCAACACACCCAATCCCCAACCCTAACTACCCACACCTAAACCCCCCCTCCAACTAAAAATACCACACACCCCACAACATCTAATCACCATAAAACTACTACCCATCCAAAAAAACCCCTCCCCCCCACAATCACAATAAACACTAACCCATCCCTCATACTATATCCAATCAAACCTCATCCCCCACCCCCCCCCCCAACAAAAACACTCAATAACATCTACAAACACCAATAAAAATTAAAACTACACCAATCAAACATACCCAAACAACATATTCCCACCCAAATACCATACCAAAACCCCCCCTTCCCAACCACTTCACTCCCCATATAATCCCATAAAACATCAAACAACTCTAAAATAAAACCCACACATCACTCACAAAATCAAACATATAACTCCAATAAAACCATCATAAAACTTTCTACAATCTTACCCTCAACTACCCACTCAACAAACATCTACAAAATCCTTCTCAAAAACCCCACACAAATCAACCCTTTAATCATTCCAACCACCAACCACTCCTTCAATCAACAACATCTCCTACAAATCCCTCCACACCACCACCACTTACAAACAACCCTACCACCCTCCTCCCCCCTACCATTAAACAATATCCACCAACCACAAACTACAATCACACTCACTACCTCAAACCCCTCACACACAACACCCTACCAATCACCCCCCACATATACAATCCCAACCTCACCATACCACAAAACACTCTCACACTCAACACCACATCCCAACATAAACAACCCAACAAAACAACTCCTCAATCATCAACTCACTTCACTACCAATCACAAATACCGTCAATCTAAGCAAACCCTATCTTCACTAACTCGAACAGAACATCCACATGACTACCGACGACAACAATATCCACTCAAACATAACCAAATAACGAAACACATCCAACTCAATACTACCGACATACACAACAACACTCAATACGCTAAACCCACTACCTCCTCTAAACTGAAACACATTAATCTAAACCATCTACAACACAATGCAAACACCACGATCTAAAATCAACTTGTCAGATGACAAACATACAATGATCGATATGCAATGATCGAGTGCAATGTATAATAATATGGACACGTGATATAGAAAATAAATCAAACTAGAACAATGTTGACACGCAGTTGACAAAGACAAACATGATACTTGGATGGGTAAATACCACTGCACAGTTATCATCGTTGGTAGAACGATCGTAAGTGAATGTCTGCTCAACAATAAATTGTTTCAAAGTCCTAATACAGGCGTATAGTATTAAAGCATAAGTATAACATACTTTAACTACTGCACAAGTAATAACGTCAACCAATGTTGTTACTATATTAAAGTAGGTATAACAATCGAACCAGACACCTTCCAGAACACAGCCACACCACAATAAAACAGCACCATTAAACAGCAAACATCGACAGAAAACATCAAAGAAAATAAGTAAAGAAGCATGGGACACCAAATATATAAAAAACTATAGACAAAAGTGGAACCGCATTGGATCGGTCAGTAGCAAAACGGTTGCAAAGATAGCAAACAGAAGATGAACGACCATATCGAGGATAGGTATAGTACTAGTATTTAAGTCTGTATATGAGTGATATCAATGTAAACAATAGTATAACAGTGTGTACATACAAAATACCACAATGTGCTATTTAAATCTTGGGCTTCAATCGGACAATGCAATACAAAATGCAAAATGCAAAACAGTATCAAGTAAAGGCGCTCTAGATTATAGTTGAAAAACATCTACTTTTTCTACTTAACTTTCGTTTTTGTGAGTCATTCCCCAAGTGTCCTGTTCCCGATATATCTATAATCTCGAGGTAACAATCTATTTTGCGTGGTTCTCCAAGACCTTGAAGTGCATTGACAGAAGATCAGCCTATTTTCACAATCAAAATGTTGATTTGCTATTGACGAATTAAAAACAAAACGATTCAGAATTAAGCTAATTTTTTTTAGTCGCGTCATATATACAGATTTTATCAAATTTTCACTTAGTCAACTAATTCAACCTATATAAAATGATATAATCGTCGTGAAAGTGTATCATTTTTGTAAAAATAAACCATGTAATCTAGGTTAGTTCTTCATTGTAATCGTTTACTATCATATTATTTATGGTTTATAAACGAAAGAAACTTTCAACTTGGTAAATATTGCCTGGATACTTTTTGTATTTGATATTTATATAATTATATTTGTTTGCGTGAACAGAGAGCTTTTAACATATCAAATATATGATTCCATTCCAGACAAAAAGATTTGGATTATTTGGATATTACAATTTAAATTGAACGCAATCATTTACATACAAAACAATTTAGATTAAATTCAGATACACAAATGAAATATCAATAAAAAAACTGAAATGAGGTCACAATAAAACAAGAGGCCAAGAGGACCTGTAGACGCTCTACTTGTATGATGTGATTCAAAAACATAAACATGATAGAGGCCAACCCAAGAAACATGTTTCCTGTATATAAGTCTATGTAAACTTTGGGGTATCGTGGTGGACCATATTGAATATTTGACGACAACGAAAAACACAGACATGATAGAGGCCAACAACAGGAACATGCATATGATATTTAACTAGAATGGAATAAGTGGTAATATGTCATTTGATAACTGTCATTAAATTTGACCCTAAGTTTAGCCATGGTGGCATCATGGATGAATCTGAAGGGGAATAACCAAAGATCATTGTGATTAAGTTTCATCAAAATCCTTCAAACAGTTTTAGAGATGTCATTTTTAACGTTTTGCTATATAACTCTATGTAAACTTTTGGTCGCTGTGGCGGCCATTTTGATTATTCCACGATAACGAAAAAACAAACTTGATAGGGGCTAACCAAGGAACATGTTTATGATATTTCACAAGAATGCAATAAGTGGTTTCGGAGGAGGTGTTGTTTGAAATTTCCTTAAATTTGACCTAATTTTAGACATGGCGACCATCGTGGATGACTGGCGGCCGCGAAAAACAAAATCTGAGAGGGACTATCCCAAATATCATGGTGATTAAGTTTCATCAAATCCTTCAAGAGGTTTCAGAGAAGATGTAATTTTTAACATTTTCCTATAAAACTCTATGTTAATTTTGGGTCGCCGTGGTGGCCATTTTTATTATTAGACGAAAACGAAAAACACAAACTTGATAGAATCCAACCCAAGGAACATGTATATGATATTTCAGTTGAATGGAATAAGTGGATTCGGAGGAGATATCGTTAGAAATTTCCTTAAATTTGACCTAGTTTTAGCTATGGCGGCCATCTTGGATGACTGGCGGCCACGAAAAACACAAATCTGAGAAGGGCCCTCCCAAGTAACATTGAAACACGAACTTTGACGATAATGAAAAACACAAACTTGATAGAGGCCAACCCAAGGAACATGTATATGATATTTCAGTAGAATGAAATCAGTGAATTCGGAGGAGATGTCGTTTGAAATTTATTTAAATTGACCAGTTTTAGCCATGGCGGCCATCTTGGATGAAATGGCGGCCGCGAACAACACAAATCTGAGAGGGACTATCCCAAATATCATTGTGCTAAAGTTCTCATCAAAATCTTTCAGGCGGTTTCAGAGAAGATGTCATTTTTAACCTTTTCCTATATAACGCTATGTAAACTTTGGGTCGCTGTGGCGGCCCATTTTGATTATTCGACAATAACGAAAAACACAAACTTGATAGAGGCACCCAAGGAACATGTATATGATATTTCAGTAGAATGGAATAAGTGGATTCGGAGGAGATGTCGTTAGAAATTTCTTTAAATTTGACCTAGTTTTAGCCATGGCGGCCATCTTGAATGACTGGTGGCCACGAAAAACATAAATCTGAGAGGGGCCCTCCCAAGTAACATTGCGATGCAGTTTCATCAAAATCCTTCCAGCGGTTTCAGAGGAAATGTCGATTTTATAAAATTGCTAACAGACGGACAGACAGACGGACAGACGGACGACGGACGAAAAGTGATCGCATAAGCCCTCCGGCCTTTGGCCAGTAGAGCTAAAAATTGCTAGATTCTCATCCCCTTCCTCCCCGAGTTGACTTTTGATCACATATTCTTTCAAATGACAGCATTATTAGATTTAAACTGATAAAAGTAAAAACAAATCACACCCTGCCCAGATTTTACTATAATTTGTATGAGATTTTCATAATAATTTTATATCGGCATGAGTTTCTATACCCGCCCAGCACCACC